>JBAMYA010000003.1:3546225-3560435 GCA_037176975.1 Arrhamphus sclerolepis
TATATATATACATATAAATATATAAAGATTTCAAAGATGTGACACTTTGCTTGAAGGTTTACCCAAAGACAAGGTAGACCATCTCTCTTTCCATCTCATAAAATGTTTTCTTTTCTTTTAGGCGCTTTCCACACATTGGTGCAAAGATGACCTCAGACTCAGCAGCATTTGCACACACCAGTGTGTTTATGTGCGTTCTCTAATAAAAGTAGCCCAATGTGGGTTTCATCATTCCCAGTAGCTGACAGAATAAGTAGAGCGGCAATTAGGTTTCCATCCAAACAAAATCACAGCGGATGAGAAGTCGCCATCATCATGATAGATGAAACTCCACAGCAGCTGTCGTAATCAGAGGGTGAGCTTTTGCTTCTATAAAAATCAGCCACTAGATGGTACTCTAAAAAGCTTGAGTACAAAAATATAATATAAAAATCATCTGTGCCTACAACTTGTGTCATGCATTATCCCTGACTTCATTTCATTTAAGTTACAACTGGCAAGCATAACAATGTAAATCAAATTTTTGTGAATTGATGCACATTAAACCATACCTTCACAACAAGCTGCTGCACAGCCTCTCTCAGGCCCTAAAAGGAGAACAGAGAAATGAAACCATGAATCTAAAGCAATTACATTGCGCAATTCAATCGTCAGAGTCTTATCCTGTCACTGAATGCATTACAGCTGCACAAGTCTGCAAAATGCTCAGTAACATTTGGTCTGTAGAGTGTAAACGAATAAAAGTCCACATCTTCAATTTTCAACCAGTTGTGTTTTGTAATAATTAGGTTGTTACCTCAATTTGAAAAATGTGTTTTCTTTAGTATGAAAGATTTGAGTCCCAAATGCATATCTTTGATTCTATTTCTACAGACAACTTTGACGGATCAAATGTCACTTTTGAGAATCATCTTAATATTCATCCATACATACCGGAAGTTCCCTGTCAACCAGCAGGGGTTTGGACTCAACAACCTGGATGTCATCCATTTCAGAGAGCAGAGTCTGTAATTCAGAGAGAACAGAATGATCAGCCAGACTTCGATCTGTGCTCGGGAGGCTCTTCAAACCCTCACTGGATACCAAACATCACTTTTAAAATGAGAGTTGGAGGATTTTGGTAGGCTGAGCCGGAGACTAGAAAATTAAACAGCCTTCTTGAACGTTGGTACAGATGCGTTTCTAAACTGAACTCTCACATGGAGTCTCAGGTGTGGCATGTAAAACACGCCAAGACTTGCAGCTGTGAACTGCAGCAACATGTGTGTCACAGAAAGGCTTTGGAAGAACTGCCCACAGAGATCGCTGACAAAACAAAACCTGACTGACGAGGTTCTGACAGACAAAGGTGGGGGTGGGGGGTCTGGCTGGAAGAAAAAGAGGAAATATGATACGAGTAGGTCTCACCCCTTTGTAACTTGCATACAGTTGAAGTCTGGGCATACTTTTCAGGAAAGAATACAAGACAAGTGTTCAGTTTTGAAACGTGAAGAGAAAAGAAGATGAAGAGAAATAGAGCCAGAGGAAGACTGGGGGGGAAATGAATGAAGAAAAGAGAGGCCAAGCTGTGTAAGATCATACTGTTTTTGTTCAAGTAGAGCATACAGGCTGTGACTGTGCATGCAAATCAAATTAGTCAGTTAAGGAGGCTCTTTGTCCACTGGCCTGGTGGCTCTTGAGAGTCAGGGGTTTTGCCCTTTTCTCTCTGCAGCTGAAGGGAGGGGATGACTGACCAGAACACGGATCCATATACACAGGAAGCAACAGACACCCTGGTTTCCAGCGAGACATTTCACTCTTCGTGCATTCTGCCACTTTTCTCCATTCGTGCCGGTTTCTGCTTGGGTGCAGTCACCATGTTTACTCGTTCAAGGCTTTCACAATGTGCTCTTCGCCATTCCATGTTCCCCATTTGTCTTTGTATACAACCACGGGGGAAAAAAATTAATCGAATTCCAAAACTGTTCAGAGGTCATCAGAGCAAGATGATCACTTAGAGGAAGTGATTCATTATAGTGCAAATACGATTCTCTGGTAGAATATGTCCTAATCTCTCTCTCTTTCTCTCCCTCCCTCTCTCACACACACACATCCCTTTGACTAGAAGAACAGAGTCCAGCACAGGCCAGATCTCACAATGGTGCAGAGGAAGAGGAGTATGAAACAACAGGTTCATTTGTGTGCTGCACCCTCTGAAACATGGCCACCGCAGCACTGCAGGAGCTTTGTTGAAGGGGGCAAGAGATCAGCCCCCATTGAGATTCTTCATGCCATGGGAGAAAAGGAGCGTTTATGATCACGCTGGATGACAGAACACATCTCTTTAGGCCTATTTTGGTAAATGAGTATGAGGAAGGAAAAAAAAAAAGTAAAACTAAATAAAACCAGAACAATGATGTCATTAACAAAACTGTGCTAAATTAAAGATGAGGAAAGACGTCCTCTGCTCCACCTGTTGGTCTGGCAGAGATTTGTAGGTCGCCTCCTGTTTATACCCAGTGTCTCTCACACTGCTCAAACCTTATGCTTCACCTGGCCAACACCAGATATCAGGTTTAACCCCACTAACCTGAAACCTAAGCAGAAAAACACGACTGACTAATTCAAATATAATGATTTTACAGATGTCAGATGACTTGGATAGATGAATCCCCAAAGATTCCAGAAGATTTTATAAAGCCTTTAAAAATAAAAATAAATTGGGGGGGTGGGGTGGTAAAGGGTCTCTGCAGGGTTATGTTTTTCCTCAGAGATCATATGTCAGTCTCATGCAGATATGTCATGCAGATGTCTGTCCTCCTTGTAAACAACTCCCTGCAACCGTCAGAAATTACCGTTAACCACGTCAGAAGTCGTTCCTGCATGCATATAATTGACAATATGTGGGGTCCTTTTTAGAAGGTCCTTTTGGCCTTTGCAGAATCACACACAGCATAAACTCTACACTCACACCATGTTGCACTTGTTGATATTAAGGTGTGCCATTCTCATGGTTTAGTCTTGTGTCAGTTCCTAAAAAGTGGGCTTATTCGAAAGAAAAACAAGATAGTGTCTTGAGCTTTAGGGGAAGACAGCAATTTGAAGCTTCATAACACATTAGTGCTACAGTTTCCCACTACAAACGCAGAAATGTGCCATGGTGCACTGAGCCAGAACGTCCAAGTTGCAAAACAACATGGACTCTTTGTTGGCTGGAAGAGAAGCATATGTACTGATTAGATTTGGACACTGACAATTTTGCAGAGCCAGAATCAAGGCCAGGCCATGCTTCTTCAGTGGCCTCTGAGTAGGTTTAAATCCACCAGCATGCTGCATCCATCTGCAGAAACAATGATTGCTTCTCTAATCTTTGGGGACTCGCCTAATCTGTCAAATCCCTGGTTCTGAAACATCAGCACGCCGGCGGCATAAGCAGGCCCTCTGGATTAAGCTGCCAAAGACCTACATTTTCAGGCAATAAGAGATAGAAAAAATATTTGAGTATTCATTGCAACAGTTAAGTCATTATGGGAGGGTCAATAGGGCCCAGGGGAACCACCATAAAGAGGAAAACCAGGACACTATTTACACGATGGCTTCTTGTGACATGCAACAACAACAGACTTGAGATCAGATCATCTGTCCAGCGACTGAAAAGCAGATTCAGCTTCACGTTAGCGTTTGAATTATTGTTGTTGTTTAGAGATTTAAAATAATGCATATCATTTAGACACGCAAACATGGAGAATGTTCCTTTATTTTTACTTTATTGCTTGCAGATCGATGCGGCAAAAACGATAAACTACTTTCAAACTTCTCTGTGATCAGTTACGCGCCACCCCACGCCCAGTCCTCGAGCCATTACGCACGTTTCCCTTTGTTTGTTATGAGCATTAAAATTGGAGAGAGAAACAAAATCTAACGCGCAACTTTCGTACCTTAGTTTGAGAATATCCGACATAAAAATGCTTGGTTGTTTTGTTTTGATTTTTTTACTTGCGTGAGTGTGACTGCAGAGACACGTGTGAAAAGCATGTTGCGCATCGGCATCACATTGTTGGGCCCCTCCTCACTAGAAAACTCGCGGTTTATGCTTTTACATCTTCGATTTATTTATCCCTCCCCCATGATTTCTTCAAAGCTCATGCGCAACCACTCCAATGCTCATCATTTTTAACGCGCCCACCTGGAAAATGTGAAAACAACTCAGAACTTAATACTTCAAGTAGGCCTATTCTTTTTTTTTTCTTTTTTAATATAGATAAAGAAATTAGTCAATAAAAAAATGCTGACATGCTCAAACATGCTGAGAGCCTGACCAGGAAGTGAGTAACCAATTTCCCTTTAACATGGTAAAAACAAACAAAGGTGTTTTTGGAGCAGGAGCCTACCTGTTGATTCAACTGCTGATTGTCCTGAGCTGAACAAGTCAGAAAGTCCACAATGACTTCTTCTTTTTCCTTAAATCAAAAAGAGAGAAAAAAAATCTCTCCTAAAACAGTATAAACTGTGGCAATGACACAAGAGTCGCTTTGTTTATAACGTGTAGCGCGAGGCGGATGTATAAGGGAATTTTATAAAGACTGAGGGGCGCGCGGCCCAGCCCACTTTCTACCCCTGCGTCTCTATTGGGCAGCAGCAGCTGTGTGTGTGTGTGACTACTACTCTTTCCAGCGGTTGCAAGATGAGGAAGCGGGCTGGGATTGCTGGAAAAGATAACTCCCCCTCTTGGCTTTTTCTGCTGAATTTCGCTTTCCTAATTCTACCCAAATTTCCTATAGTCTTTGTTGTCACACAGAGGCCCTGAAAATGAGTGAAATATCACATTTTACTGAGTTCTGTCACCAGCTGCGTGTTTCTACTGTGTCATCATGAACTTTGCAGGGGGTTTCACATGAGATAGTTTTATGATTCGTCTCACGTACTTTATAAAGAGGAGGGGGTGGGGGGGTCTCATTCTTCCAGTTGCAACAGCTGATAATTAGTAAAAATCTGCTTTTGACCAAGTCAGCTGTGGCTCCATGAGGAATCCAGCCAGGCCAGTAACCTTGACTCGAGACCAAGGGGAGAGTGTGTACAAAGGGAAGCCCGTCCCTCGCCTTCGATCATTCTGTCATTTCCTTGACAACATGCTGCTATTGTTTAATCAAAGTTGGCTCGGCTTGCTGCGGCGATCATCAATACCACGGCAGAGGCAGTTTACTCTGTTAGAGCAGCTCTGCAGATGTTACTCTTAATAGGAGAAACCATGAAAGATATTGTCTAGTCATTCCTCCTTCGAATGGCTTCAAATCATTCCATTTCATCAATCATTAATCTGACCTGATGTCTGTGCTGAAGGGCTTCACTGTTTCAGTGGGTGGACGCCTCAGGACACACAACATGTCATCTGAAATCTGACCGCTGTGTCTTCTGTCAACACATGTGTTTGCATCTTCCATGAAAGTTGTTTACTATCCTAAATCCTTTAGTTTCATTGACTAAGCATGTCATGCAGTGCAGGGCTCTCCATGGAAATTTCCACACCTGCAAGAGTGTGACTGTTACACTGTGAATCTGCCAATAAGTGCTAGTATTGGCAATGAGTGTGTAAAAGGTCCTTGTCGGGATACAATAGCTGCACTGTCAGACTTGTAATGTGAGGCCCTCAATAGGAACACATCGGACAATAGGCGCATTGGAGGGGAAAGATATAAACGCCCAGCTAATTTCATGTCTCAATACGCTGCGAAGCATCACGAGATGTACAGATGGACAGAAGTCAAGCGATGATATCCATTCCCACTATAGAAAAAGGTCTGCGCTTATATTGCTAATTTTAAATTCAGGCGCTACAAAGAGCTTTACAATTTATTCATGCAGCACTTTTTATTGCTCATGTAGTTTTTCATACCAGTCAGCTTATTGATGGATTTGGGGGTTCATCCACCTGAGCAACATTTTTTTTTCCTCAATATGCTGATTATAAATGTGCGCATGCGACCAAATATCTGCGTGCTCAAGCGTGCGTGACTCTGCAGCTATGCCATTGTGAAGCAACTGCATTTGAAGGCTGTGAGAAATAGAACACAGCATTTGTGGGTCACAGGGTGTCTCAATAGCTGATAAGGGGAGTGGACTTTCACCTGGCTGATTTCGATATTTGTAGGAAAGGCTGTCTGCTTTTACAAAACAGTTCATCGGGTCTTGAACACACCCTGTTACACCTTTTATGACTAATAAAGGGGCTTAAGATCTTTTTTAGAAACATGTTTAGATTGGTTTATGCTGGTATTGGTTGGTGTGTTGCATTTATTTTACAGCCTTTCTGTGTCTGACTTAATGTGTTGCACTTTTCTGTTTTCAGTGTCAACAAAGGAGGATAAAAAATCAACATGGTGTCAGGTCAAAGCCTGCGAGACTTGCTTCTCCTGCTGCCCTGTTTTCTGGTCCACTAGGTCTCTACTGTATATTTAGTAGTTCAGGACAATAAATCTGCTTTGTGCCCTCTGTGTTTTATCTCTCATACGCTATCTAGAAGTCTCTGAGTTTATGTGTGTTTGGTTTCAAAGTTCATGATTAGCGTGTACTGTTGTTCAACAGACATACGACAGAAAATGCAAGAGAGATTATGATACTCTGAAAGTTTGAGCCCTTCCTGACAGGCGTTGCAGTGGAGAAGTATTTACATTAAAGGTTTTCCTGACATCTGTTTGTTTCTCAAGTTGATCCACTGCACACGCCCATCTCAGGGTTTCTGTGCATCTCCAAGCCAGATTCAACTGGCCACGAAAGCGGCTGATGTAACAGGCTTGCAGGTTCTGTGATTCAGACGCACATGACTTGGTATGTGTTTGTAGGTCACATAGTAAAAGGTGTGTAAAGGAATGCAAATTTGTAAGCAGTGCGTCAAAATATCAGCAAAGGATCTTTCATTGATAAACAAGACATCTGTGCATATCAGAGGTACATCTTTACGAACAAAATATTAGTATAGTTTTGTTCCTTTTGGCTCAGGAGTAATTCAATGTTTTGAGAAATGCGCTTGCTGGATGTTTATTTAGGAAACGCCACCACTGTATTTGTAACATATATAAAGCTTTCATGTGGGAACAAGACAAAGAAGTGGAAACATCATTCTGTCCAAATGTAACAAAAAATAAAAACCTTACATCTAAACAGAGTGGTGGACACTGGTTTTCTTACTTCCTTGGCTGCAGCAAACCTTTGTGTGTTTTATGAATTACATTGCACTTTCTTATGAGTCAACAAACAAGCAAACTGTGGGTTTTTTTTGGGGGGGGGAGTGATTATTTTGAATTGACCTATATCGAATGTAACTGCTAAGATAACACTGTGTGCATTTCTCTTGATGTTGATAAGGTTGTTACTGAATGACTAAACAGGTTTTGTAAATCTTGATATATACCAGTCATCAATCATCAATACAGTCCTAATGTGATTGCTTGTGTGGGCAAGGAGTCATGGCAAAGGGCAAATCAACTTGGAACTATCTTAATAATAATAATAATAAAATAATACTTAATAATACTAAATCAAAGATGGTCAAAAAGACTTGAAGGACCCAGAAAGCTCAAACAGCTACAATGAAACCTGAAACAACTATAAAATGTTAAAGATAACCACAAATAAAGCGAAAGTGAGAATCAAAGTAGATGCAAATATAAAGAAAACCACAAGAAATAGTTTAAAAATGACCACAAAGAACATCACTCACTCTAAGATTCAAAACAAATTCATGTGTTTGAGGTATGTGATTTGCATCTCTTTCAGGCCTGTTGCCCTGCCTTTATAGGAGAAGGTGCAGTGGGCCTTTGTCTGCACCCAGGGCCTCATTAACTCATAATCTGTCCATGTTTAGCAAAAGACACTAAAGATCGCAACCACTTTTTGACAGTCCGGTCAGCTGACACTTTTTCAGCGGAGCAAAAAACACTAATAGAAAACTAGTTACAAGGTAAAGTTCATGTTCATTTGGGTTCTCATGTTGTCTGGGTGTTTAATAGGCTACAAGCCGTCATGTTCGTTGCCCTTTAACTTCACTTTCAGTAAACCATTAATAAAAAAAACATAACAGTTTCCATCAGGCTATGTGACAGGACGCCAGCTGCGTGGTGACATACATGCACCGAAGGGAGCTTATTGTGTTTTGCATAAACAAGAAAACAAGGCACATACAGTGAGCTAACCCTAATCCTCTCAGGGACACAGTCACTGTCCGTCAAGTTCTCCATCAAAGCGCTAATATCTTTATCACCAGCACCAAGTATAGACACGGTAAACATGCCAGGGCACAGTGGGTACTAGTAGCAGGTACAGTAACTGATGAAGCAGCACTCTCAGCAGTTGTTTACACGGCGCCATACAGGTCAAGGAAGGATGTGATCCAGGAAAACTCTTCATACTCGGTGGCTTTTTCACTCTGTCAGATTGCTGTGTTGTTTGTTAGTTGTTTAAAAAAAACAAAGTCCCACCTAATTTTTTTTTTTTTTTTTTGCATCCTGGCTTGTTATCAGCAAAACATTCCAGGGACAGAGTGGATCAGCCTCAACAGAGTTTAACTGGTTGCTAAAGTGGAAGTTTCACCCAATCAGTTGCTGTTTTGATTCCTGAGGAAAATATGTGAGGTCAGACTGACAGGACTTTAGCCAGTGGGAGAGACTGCAGCCCATTACACTCACTGATGTGGAACACTGAGCAGACATTCATTCCAATGTACAATTTAGTTCCTTCAATTAAAGTGCTATCGGAGCCTGGTGGCAAGTGGGGGGAAAAAAATGAAAAGGGAAAGGGAAAAAGGTGGTCTCTGTCCTGTGACATACTGAGGAAAGACTGTGATAACAGCTCCTGCTGTGTCACAGGTGGGATTCTGTTTTTACTCACCCTTTACACAGGGAAATTAGCTGATGTTTATATATGAATAGTGGACACAGCTGTTTGGATTATTGGGTTCAGGTTAGAGGGGTGTCTGGTGAAAGTGATATAAGGGAGGAGTATATATGTCAAAAGAAGAGGTAAAAATGAGAAAGGAAAGTAGGCAAGAAATCAGTGAAATTCAGGAACTATTCAGAGAAAAGGCATGATTTATTTTCTGAGCATCTATCTGACTCCATCTCTACATTAAATTAAAAGCAACCAACACTTGTTGAGAACTTCAGAGCGGCCTTCTCCAACAAACAAACTGCTTTTACTATTTTACCATTTACCATTTGCTTTGGAAAGAGATTCTCTAACTTATCCTCAGACTTTCAAATTCCTTCACAGCCTTGGAAAATTCATGACTGATTAACTCGGTGAGGGCTAAGACAAACCTGTGCAGTCTGATCACATTTTCAAATCAATGATTTACTGTTCGTTTTGGAAAAGGCACAGAATTGGGGCACTCTAATTGTGCAGTCAAATTTACTGCCTCAGATGTTGTTAATAGTTAAGGACGAGGTCGGTGACCCAAATAGCCCAGCTGTTAATAATTACTTATTTATGATGAGCATAAACAAACAACAGTCCTCAAAATCATGTCATATATTCTACAAAATGCAACATTATAGCAGTAAATCAAAGTTCCCTCCTGTTGCTCATGCAAACACTTCCTCACTACTGTTAATCACAATAAAAACAAAGTGATATGAAACAATATTAATTAAAAATGATATGATAAGCACTTTAGAAGCAGACGCTAGTGTTGCATCAACTAACCTGCTTCTTATATTGGACGCTTTCTATTATTTTATTTTCTGAATGTTTTGACAAGCCGTTAAAAAATAAAAATAAGAAACATTTTAGTTTTTCCAATTGACAAAAAAAGTGTGTGTTGTCAAACACTGTTCTTCCACAATTTTGGGAGAAGCAAAACTTTTGTGTTTGTATACCAAACTCAAGGATACAGGCAGTGGTGGAGAATTTATTCATCAAGAAAGTAAAAAGACTATTTCTTTCAAACATGATAAAAACCTTGAATTCAAATTTGACATTTGAGTGCCATCGCATAAATAAAAGTTTAAAGTTAGCCTTCTATTGAGTAGGAAGAAAAGTTTATTAGAGCACTTATAATATCTGACTCTACTTTGAATATCAAATACTGCTTTAGTGCTGCAATGTAGATATTACATTATAGTATAATATTATTAGATTATATTCTATTATACTCATATTATATTATATTATAATTGATGAGATAAGAATAAACACCAATTACAAGACTATTTGAATTTTAAATAAAAAAATAAAATAAATTTTTGAAAAAGAAAATATCATGACATAGTAACATGTAATAGTGTATCCTTATTGTAAAACATACTTTGACTTCCAGGTACATTTATCTAGAGGGTTTACAGTGAATTACCTATTTAATTAGTCCTATTGACTGTGACTTGTGTAACTTTTCAAGGTAAAATGTCCATGCAACACTTGAACGCAGCACAGCTTGGCAGGCTGAATGACTTGACCAAAATGACACAGTAGTCGAGTCTCTGTGGGCGTTGCAGGACGAGGAGGGACGAGGAAGACGAGTGGGACGTGACTAGACGTGACTGCCCCGATTGAAGTTTCTCCTTAACGGATATCTACGTGGTGCGCATTTATCCTCTGACGTCATAGGGCCACGCCTTAAAGACACCTCCAGTCCTTCCCTTCCTCTGGACACACACGAGTACAAACTGTTGATCAACTCAGTTTCAGGACAACAACCTCTAATGCGCTCCTAAATCTGCAAAGAAAACCATGTAACAGATACTTTTTTTTTTTTTTGCAACGTGGCATCAACTTTGTCAATAAAAATGAACATTTAAAATCAATAAATGAATAAATAAATAAGCTGATGATCTAACATTTTGACTCCTTTGCTATACTAGGAAGAATGACAGAGTAAGACACCCACAATGACAACAAGATACTTGCACAACACTCTGGAGACATCGCAGTCAGACGAGAGGAAATGGAAGTTTGAGAACTAATATTAGCTCATTTGTCCTCAGCGCGTCTCCCATGTAAACAAGCTGCAGACACAGATTAGCCTGGAACCTGGGCAAGCGCACACACACTGGCGCAGCAGGTTCAGCTATTAATCTCTGTTACTGCAAAGATTATTTTAATGATGTGACAAATGATCAGGAGATTAAAACCTGACTGTGTTTATGCACGCGTCGAGTACAGATTTACTCATGGAAGGTTGCAAACTCAGTGGTATAGAGAGCAGGCCCGTGCAGCTCATGCAGCAGCAAGGGTTTCCTGCACAACACAGCTAACGGGGGATTAATGCTTGAGCCAGATCGCTGAAAACAAACCAAGGAGGTTAATCCTTAACAACGCACAGGCAGACACTCACCAGTTTCCTTTGAATTTGTAGTTAAAGGAAACAATTTATTTTCTCCTGTTTTTTTAAAGAATTTTTCAACATGTGAGAACACTTTAAGTACTTTAGGATTAAACAAAATTAGGAGAACATCAAAGACAAAAAAAAAAAAACATTCAGTGAAAGAAAAAGGAAGAAAATGTCTTTTTGCCTCCCATCCATCCGTCTGAGTGCCAGGCTCACTACTCCCTGAGTGTAATCTCTGTTGATCAGTGAGAGGAGGGAGGAATTTTTTTTTTTTTTTTTAAATGGAGGGCAGGAGGACTGTGTCGCAATCTAGGTCGTCCACCAGTAATCCCTTTGGGGTAGAAGTATGTCGTGGGCATTGAATACCAAATTCTGAGCTCACTCCTCTTCCTCTTCGTGCTTGCTATTTGGTGAATTATTTTGTCTTGTGACATGCCTCCCTCTGCTAGCTCACATGATCTGATGCTATCTGACAGAAAATTCCTGACTTTGGGCGGGGGGGGTTAAAACACAACACAATATCTTAAAAGACTCAAGTGTGAAATACATTTATATGATCCAACAGCCTACAGCTGCTGAGATTTGATAGAGAAGAGTCGCTGTTTATGCTCGTCAGGTTGAAAAAAGGTTATTAAACAGTCTTT
Organism: Arrhamphus sclerolepis; assembly: GCA_037176975.1. Classification (NCBI taxonomy): domain Eukaryota; kingdom Metazoa; phylum Chordata; class Actinopteri; order Beloniformes; family Hemiramphidae; genus Arrhamphus; species Arrhamphus sclerolepis. The sequence continues at coordinate 3,558,166 of JBAMYA010000003.1, forward strand.
CCGTTCCACCAGTTCCGTCTGGAAGAATGGACCAAAATTCCAGCAAACTATTGTGAGATGTTTGTGGAAGGAAACCCAAAACGTTTGACCCAAGTCATACAGTTTAAAGGTACCAAATACTGAGGAAATGTTTTTAAACTTCTGAATTTGAAGAAAGTCATTAAAAAAAGAAAAAAAAAGAAATCCTCTCTCTCAATTTTCTGGCATTTAGCACATTTTCTTGGTAATAATAACTGACTTAAAACAGTAAAAGTTAAGTCTGATTTAATATCAGACAGCGAGAAAAACAAAGGTTATGTGTCTTGTATAAACTAAGCAAAAAAGCTTTTTTTGTTTTCAAATCTTTTCTTTAACGAGGAAAACAACGAAACTTTAGATTAATAGTCAGAACCTTCTGACTATGACAAGCTGATCCCTGCTCGACACCTTTCACTACACATAGTGAAAGGTGTCACATAATTTCCCCAAATAAATAATACTGAAGGTGCACATTATGTACATCTTTTAAAAATAACATGCAGAGATGTCAACAGTCAAAAGTCGTCATTAGAACAGATCAAAACATCAGAGGGATTCACCACCGTTCTGTAGAGGTCATTCATTCATTTTCAGTATCCACTCTAATCCTTTGCTGGGGGAGGGGAGTGGGGGATGGGGTGGGCTGCATGCCACCAGTCCATCACAGGGCCACACAGAGACAAACAACCACCACACCGCTGTGAGACCCCACTGCAGGTCAAACAGGGTCAACGATGGTCATCATAAAACCTGCAGTCGGATCACTCTTCCTTCATCTATTTATTTATTTATTTATTTATTGAATGCAGCTCCATCATATTCTGATGCGATTGGAACCAAATCTTTGCAGAATCTGCCTCTATCTCCAATTCAGTCTTGGCTTTAACTGTCGCTGAAAGGAATAACACTTGGATGCAAAGTCAGTCATTTCCTGTATGCTCTGAGGTGACGTAGGACTGGAAATAGAGTGGAAGTAGACCAAAAATAGCTTTGTAGATATAAATATATCAGTGTTTGAATGTATGAAAGGAACAATAATTAGTAAGGTTTTAAAGATTTGTTTTGATCTTGTGTTTTTTGTGGTAGACTGAGCCTAATCCAAGTTATGTACTGCGTAAACTGCAGCAATCAAGTGTTATCAAACACAGGGGTTTTCTATCAAAAAGGGAGGAAAGTAGTGAGAGAAGAGAAAAGATAAAGTTGTTTTAAAATGTCCAAGTCAAAGTCATGACCTTAATTCTATAAAGATAAATTGTGAAATGACATGAGTCAGTCGGTTCGTATGATGAAACCCTCCAGAGTTCCAGCCATGTAGAGAAATAAGCTAATACAGGACTGACGATAGTTACTGGAAATATTTATACACACACCAGATAGTGAAGCCAAAGTCTCACATACCTTTAAAACTTGTAGACGTGTAACATCAGGGCATTGTCCTTAAATACTGGAATACTTGTCTCTTATTTTATGGAGCAGTGGGTAGAGTTGTCAGCCCTCCAAGACTGCAGGATCAATCACCACCCCTACCAATCCCACTCCCACCACCCCATTCCCAGGCCTTGATAAATCGGAAGAGCTGTGTCAGGAAGGGCATCCAAAGTAAAGGTTTATGTCAAATCAATATGCAGAACCCAATGATCCACCACGGTGACCCCTGCAAAGGTTAAAAAGAAAGAAAGAAGTTGCTTACTTTATTCCTTTTATTTGACTCTTTTTATATCGTTTTGAGGGTTCTTTATGAAGAAATATAGAACCCTGTAAAGGTTTCACTAACAGTCCAGAGACACTGCCATTGAAACAGCTCTGATTTGTTAATGAACCCTTTAAGACCTTTAAAGGGAATCAGTGACGTGTATGTTTGCACCAACACCTTCAACTCCTAATAACTGCAACTTGAGGCCTGCATGAATTTTGCTTTATGTATTGTTCTTGAATGTTTTCTGCAAAGTTGCAGGGTGCACTGGGTGCACAGAACGAGGCCACCTCCATCAGCAAATACTGCTGACATGCTGCTTTGCAACCATTTTCACATCGGCCTGTACATGTAACAGAAAGATGAACGACTAAAACCGAAGATTTCACAGCAAAATAACGTCCAAAGAATCACACTACTGAAGCCATTATCTCTTCCTAAACCAGAAAAAGGAAGCTTTTAGAGACGGTGACAAAGAACAGCTCAAACAGGTGCAGCATGAGTTGAAGAGGAGATTGAAGATGGCAAAGTTGGAATACAAAAAGAAAATTGAACAAAA
>JBAMYA010000003.1:3560900-3595163 GCA_037176975.1 Arrhamphus sclerolepis
TGCATAATGACTTCATGAGTGATCCCAATAATTATCCAATAAAGCATCTAGTTGTGGGGCATTACTCTAAACTACAGTAAACTGCAGGTACTGGTGCATCCTATAATTTAAGCTATGTTGTGCAGTTTTAAATGCATCATAATTGGCATATATGACATTACAGCATTAGTGGCTGAGGTGTTTTTTTTTTTAATCTACTCCATTCTGTTGTGAGCCCTGATTTCAGAACAAATCCATGATAGAATGTCAATGAAAAACTGCTAAACAGTCAAAATCCACCATGCATGGGGACATAGCCCTGAGTATTTTAACATTCATACACCAATCCATTCATTTTCATTGCTTCATCACACAGAGGCGACCGTGCACTTTGACACGTGTCTTTTTACACTCTTATAGAAGACAGATGAAACAAGCTTGTGGAAATGTTTGCCTGCTCCTGCTCCAGATTTTTTTTTTTGTGTGTGTGTTGATCAATTTCTTTTGATGATTAGTCATAGAAAGTTCACACAAAGTCTTACCAGCCTGTCTTCTGCTAGTAACAGCTTGATAACAGGACTGAGCATGCCTCTGGAAACTCAGACCTGAATTGGAGTTATTGATTCTGTTATCTTGGTACAACTCTAGCAGTCTAACAAACTTGTATAAGTAAACAAAAGATCTATTGTTTCCTTCACTGTCGCACTGATTTAATTATGGCCTGATTGACTTTACTCTCTGTCATCAGTTACTTATATCCAGTAGCCTATCTATCTGCAAACATGACTCCTCACGTCATGTTTGCTTACTTGTTTTTGGTCTCTCTTGCTTCAGACTTTCCTGCTTCCATCGATTCATCCAGCTTTTTCTGTTGCTGCTCCCAAACTTTGGAACAGTCTGCCTTTGAATATTAGACCTGCACAGAGCGCTGATCATTTCTGATTGTTATTAAAAACAGATCTTTTTCTCACTGGCTTTTCCTCCAGCTTGAGAATTTTAATTTGGCTTTTAATTTGTCTTATGTTTTTATATAACTCGTCTTAGGGAATGCAGAGTTATCCCAGTCCAACTCCTCTCTATCTGGAGAATCGGCGATTATACTCCCTCCCAAAAGTTGAAATGGGAGAATACACTGAGGTACACAGTTAAAAACCTTCTCCAAGTCCATAAGGCACATGTGGGCCAGTTGGACAAACTCTCGTTGTCATGTTTGAGGTTGCAATAGAGGACCCAAATGCAGAAGTGTAGGTAGAAGGCAGGGATAATCCAAAAAGTTCTTTATTTCCAGAGTGAAGAGCAGAACATGGAGCAGAACAAACAGTACGGATCAGCAAGCATACGGTGGAAGACAAGACCTTACATATACATACATATGGGTAATGAGTTATAGAGGAAACAGATCAGGGCAGATGAGAGCAGGGAAGTCAATCTCAACAGGACAAAGGCAGAACTTCAAAGTAAAACAGGAAGACAAGACAAAAGAAACAGAAAAGGACAAAGAGACAGATTTCAGTCTGGTTTTTGAGAAAAATCCCAGAACTCAGACAGCACTGATCAAGGTTTTAAATTATATTTATCTGAACACTGAAGCAGGTAAAACATCTGTTCTGATGCTGCTGGACCTTAGCTCAGGCTTTAATTCTGTGGACCATAAAATATTTCTGGATAGACTGGAAAACTGGGTGGGGTTATCAGGTCCAGTTCTCAATTGGCTCAGATCTTATCTTGAAGGCAGTAGCTTTGTTGTTTCCATTGGTGAGAATAAATCTGAGCTTATTCCACTGGCCTGTGGCGTCCCTCAAGGGTCAATTCTTGGACCACTATTATTCAACCTCAACATGCTTCCCCTAGGTCAGATCATACGTAACAACAATGCAGATGACACTCAAATCTACTTGGCTCTTTCACCAAATGACTCTGGTTCATTAGACTCCTCTTTTCAGCAAGTGAATAGTTGGATGCAACCAAACTTCATTCAGGTAAATGAGGACAATTCTATTTGGTAACAAAATAGACAGAATGAGAGCTGTCACCCAGTTTGAATCCAGAAGGCTCAAGACAAAATCTCAGGTTAAGAATCTTGGAGTTTAAATTGACTCAGACCTGAACTTCAGCAGCCACATCAAGGGTGTAGTTAAGACAACTTTTTACCACTTCAAGCAAATCTCCAGAGTCAGAGAGCTCATATCCAGAGCTGATTTAGAGAAGTTCATTTATGCCTTTATCTCGAGCAGACTTGACTGCTACAATGCCCTTGATCTGGTCTTCCCAAAAAGACAATTAGACAGCTTCAGCTCATACAGAACAGTGCTGCCAGAGTCTTAACAAGAACCAGAAAAACTGAACACATTACTCCTGTTCTGAGCTCCACCAGTTACCTACAGAATAGACTTTGAAATGTTGCTGTTATTTTACAAATCACATAATAATTTTGGGCCAGAATACATGACTGATCTTCTGGTAGAATATAAACCAAGTAGATCTCTGAGATCTTTAGGTAGCAGTCAGCTGGTAGAAGCTCCAGTTAGGACCAAACAGGGTGAAAATGAATTTAGCTATTATGCTGTACATAGATGGAATAAACTTCCTATTGATATTAAATGTTCTCCAACTCTAGACACATTTAAAGTTTAACTGAAAACTACCGTTCTCCCTTGACTTTGTTTAATCGGATTTTGCAGTTTTTTGTTGTATTTCTTTTTTTTTTTAAACTATTCTTCATTTTTAACACATTTTCTGTCTAATTACACATTTAAATTGTTGTTTTTTTATTTTCTTCTTATTAGTAGTAGTGTTTAAGCAGGAGAAGGAAATATGTCATGTTCATTCCAACAGACGCTGGGTTTGAAGGGGTTTAAAGGGATTAAAGATGAAGTCTCGCTTGACAACAATAGTAGACTTTATTTGCACAGTATTGTAATTAATGTCAAGAAAGGTAAAACTGATCAAAGTGGCCTTGGTACAGAATTCTAACAGTCCAGACAGAGTTTTAGAGGATGATAGATAGATAGATACAAAGAACATCATGCCACAGGGGTACTATGGAGGACAGCGTGTCCACACCCGACTGACGTGGGAAGGGGGTGGCACCTGGTGGCAATGGGAGCTCAGGCCCAGTTAAGGCTGCTTGCAGCTTTAATTACACATTTAAATTGTTGTTTTTATTTTTATTTTCAGTTCTTCTTCTTATTATTATTAGTGGTATTTTTAATTAAATTGATTGATTTCAAATTATTTGTTTTAATTAGTCTTTGTAAAGCACTTTGAGTTGCCTTTGTGTATGAAATGTGCTTTACAAATAAACTTGCTTAAGAACTTTCCTCTTTTATGAAACCATATACAGTCATCGTATGAAACTCACATCAACCCAGATAGAAAAAATGCACTTTTTCTGCTCTAATCCTTTATTTTATTAATCTTTATTTATTAATCTATGATGGATGCAATAGTATAAGCCTAGTTGGTCCCAGCTGGGCGTTACTAATGTAATCCATGCTTGTCACACATGGTGATACACAACTTTTCCTCTTGTTGCTCATCGAAATCTGTTCAAAAAGTTCTGTAATGATCAGTCTGAAAACATTCACCCTGTGACTGTGACCAGATGATTTTCTCTGTGAAACAAACGGCAAAACTTTGGTTTTCAGTGTGAAAGCAATGAATGCTATAAGCACCGTCGTAAGGAAATTATATTGATAGAAAGAATGTGTTTGATCATTTACATGACTTTATTTCTTTTTCCCTTCAGTCAGGTTATTGGTCCTTTCTTTTTGAACATTCTGGAAGTAAAATTCACTGCTTACGCTCGCTTCACAGTATAAAAAATACCATTTATGCCATCATATGTTATATACAGTTGCTACAAATGTCATAGGGATATTGCTGATCAGCAGAATAATGTAATCAGTAAAACCAAAATTATCGTATTACAATATAGAAACTTATTACATTCAGCACTTTTTTAATATACATTTTAAACTTGTTTACACATATTAGTATAATCAAATAGTGGATTGTTTCTCTATGAAATATTTTGGTGTATATAGTCAATGCAGTCTAAAGGTTCCCATTTACAAGTTAGTTAGATTGTTCTAGTTTAATCAGCCTTATTTTTTAATATCTTGATTGCTGAAAGAGAAAACAGTTGTATGTCTGTATCTATAAGCTCAAAAGTTTCTTAGTAATTTTAAACGGATGGTGTATTACTTTTCCTTTAACTGTCATCAGCAGCATTGTCTCTGCTGTAACCTGAGAAGCAGTGAGTTAATGGTTCGTACTGCCCACTGCTGAGCAGATACTGGAACTTCTAGTTGTAGTTTGAAGATGAGGTGACCCCCAGTAAAATGCATTTGGGAGGTTGACAGGAAGGTATTTGTTTAATAGCACATCAACAGACTCAGACCTTTGGCTCAGTGACGTAGACATGATCTCCATATAAAGGTGAGTTATAAATCGTTCCCTCACAGAAACTGACTCAGTTTGGGCGACTGGAGAAACTGACATTTCAAAGAAAACACAGAAGTGGTCAGAAAGACCAACGTCTTTTACAGCAGTGTTAGAAATATCAACACCTTTGATGATTACCAAATCCAGCACGTTCCCTCATTTATCTGTGGCCTCGTTCACATGTTGTAGCAGATCTTCAGTTTCTATCACACCAACAATTCACTGGCAGTTTTGTCTCCAGGATTATCAATGTGAATGCTAAAATCACCAATAATGACAACATGTTTAAATCTGTTGTGATAACAGCAGCAGCTCAGAGAAGTTGATGATAAAACTTGCAGAGAACCTTGGAGGTCCGTAGACAATTAACAACAAGATTTTTGGACTGTCTTTCAGCACAACACAGATATTTAAAAGAATCAAAATCACCACATTTGAACTGTTTGCACTGAAATGAGTCTTTAAATAAGGCAGCAACACCATCAGCTTTCCTATTTGTTCGTGAAACATTCAATGAGTGAAAGTTTGGAGGGGCTGACTTAATGAGAACTGGTACACTGGTACTATTGTCTAACCAGGTTTCAGTTAAAAGCATCAAATCAAAATTTGCTCAGTAGTAAAATCAATGATCAAGAATGACTTGTTGTTGAGAGATCGAACATTTAACAGAGCTACCTTTATAAAATTAGTAGTGGGGGCCTGAACAGAATCTTTGAAAGGAGGAATCTTTACTAAATAATTTATTTTGTGTGGCATAATTACAGGTACTGCTCTCTTTCTAAATCCTATAAACCCAGTAATAGAGCCAGCAGCTGGAACACTGGGTCCCACTTTGTCCTGGAGGCTTTCTTGAGTGTGATGTAGTGAGGTTCTGCTGGGAACATCTGGCTGAAGAACCTGACAGACAGATCTTTAATTCTCACCTCCAGCAAAGCTTTAACCACATCCTGAGGGAGGTGGGGGACGTTGAGTCGGAATGGGCCATGTTCCACAAATGTTCTGAAAATTTCTAGGTGCAGCCAAGGAGCGGAGGGGTTCGGTTTGGTGACCTCAGGATTACTTCTCTGCTTTTTTTGCAGATGATGTGCTCCTACTGGCTTCATTGGGCGAGGACCTTTGGCTCTCGCCGGAGCAGATCGCAGCTGAGTGTGAAGCAGTAAGGATGAGAATCAGCAGCTCCAAATCTGAAACCATGGTCCTATGTCAGAAAAGGGTGGAATGTTCTCTCCAGGTTTAGAATGAGGCTCTGCCTCAAGTGGAGGAGTTTAGGTATCTTGGAGTCTTGTTCACGGGTGAGGGGAGATTGACAGATGGATCGAAGCAGCATCTGCAGTAACGCCGACTCTGGATTGGTCTGCTGTGGTGACAAGAGAGTTGAGCTAAAAGGCTCAAAAGGCTGTTTTTCTTTTGCTGATACACAGATTTTGCACTAAAGCACATTCTTCTCTGAGACACAGAAACCGTCTCCTTTCTGAGCAGTATGATGGCTGGACATGCTATGGCGTTTATACTTGCAAATAATTATTTGAACAGATGAACGTGGAACCTTCAGGCTTCTGGAAATTGTACCAAAGGATGAAACAGACCTGTGGAGATCCATAATTCTCCTCCTGATATCTTGGCTGATTTTGTTTGGTTTTCCCACAATGCCACTAAAGGAAGCTTGAGGTGTGCTTGAAAATACATCCACAGGTTTGTCTCCAAATAACTCAAATGTTGTTAATAAAACTATCAAAAGCTCCTGAAGCCATGACATCATCATCTGGGATTTTCACAAATTGTTGAAAGGGTTTGTAATCTTTTTGTGGAAACTTCTGACTTTGAAGAAAGTAATAATTATCTTTAAAATTTAATTTCTCACTATTTTGCAATAAAAAAAAAAGATTTTTGGTAGTCCTAACTGACCTAAAACAGGAAAAAAAACCAGTCTGATTTAATGTCATACAATGAGATAAAGGTTATGGAAATGTATGTAAATCTCTGGCTTCAACTGTATTTCCAAAATTCTCTGACTAAAACCTTAGCTGAGCTACAAAATATGACATTCTAAAGAAAAGAGGAAACCCTGTGATTATCTGAAGAAATAGATTTTTTAACACACATTTACGATCAATCATTGTAAGTATTAGTTTTCTATATGACGTCATTGATCTTTAGAATAGTTGCTTCCTTAAGCTCCCACCTTTTTAACCATTTTAATTGGGTTGGGGTACTGACTTTGGGCCTTTGCAACACCTCAACTCTTTTCTTATTTTTTCAGCCATACGTTGTAGATTTGCTTGTGTGCTTGGGATCATTGTCCTTTGGTATGACTGGGTTTCAGCCAAGTTTTAACTGTAAGGCAGATGGACTCACATTTGAGTCCAGGGTGTTTTGATATACTGAGAGGCTCCGTTGGCACATTCACATTTATAGTTTAGTCAAGCTCCGGCTGTCACTGGACTAGGGTATTTAACTGGACTCCATTTTTTGTCTCAATATACATACACACAAAAGGAACCGATTTACAAACCAAATTTTCTTCCACTGCCAAACAATAGGTGGGGGTAGAGATGTTTTTGGCTTGTTAGCATTAGTCTTTTATGGTTGACTTATTTTGCCACACACCAAATGAAAAGATAAACCGTTGTCTTGACTGATGGTAGTAAATTAGAACAATAGTAAACTGTGAACTGCATGGACTTACAGCTTTGTACATTAAATACATCACCTGATCTTCAGTGTTTTTTTCCTCTTCTGTGTTGGCTACTTTGACTACTTGATGGTCAATGCTTAACTGTGGAACCAGATGCTTACATGCTGGAATTAGCCTGACGTCAACCACAGAGTCTGACTGTGTTAGTCATATCAGTTTGATTTCAGTTGGACAGAGATGTTGAAATGTATTTTTAAAACCACAATTTCAAAAGGGAGCAATACAATTTATGTCCGTTTCTCAGACAAGGTTCGCTCCTGGAAAGACTAGATCACCAATTGCCTCAAATATTTTCCCTTTGTGGATAATCTTTCATACCATATTGTACAAAAATAGCTTCTAAACACTTCCAAGGTATTTTTTGTGGAGCAACAATTGCAACTCCAGTTGGTCAAGATGATTCATGCATACATTTGAATATACACTTAAATAGATATTTAAATATATATTTTAAAAAATGTATGAAAGTAGATATCTGCAAATATGTATGCAAAGCCTACCAACAACAATTAACTTCAAATCATAGTATTTTTGATCTGTGTGGTTTTTAAGAATGAAGCTGCTCAGTCTCTCAGCAGGTGGAACAGAATGTGATCTGAGCAGGAGCAAGGCTTAATTAGGAATTTTGATTTGGATTTCCGTCTCCTGATGCTGATGTCTGCAGGAAGAGGAGGATCAGAGTGGTATCTCTGTCCTGTGAGGAGCCCGAGAGGAAACTCAGTTGACGGGGATATCTAAACTGGTGTGAACTGTGCCCTCTGCTTCATCCATCTGAGGTCCAACAACATTCAGATCCAGGTTTCCTTTGCTACACCTCACAGACGACTCCTTCACACTGATGTGGTAGGGAGTCTGACTAACGTCTACCCACCTTGATTCAAGCCCCTAAGAGTTTCTATAGGATGAACTGAAAGTCTCTACCAGATGTGGAAATGCAGTCACGACTTGAATGGAAGGCAAAGAGCAAAAGACAGATCCTTGTGGGACATTGATGGTCTGAGAGCATGTGCTGGAGATGCAGATGTTGACCTTCATCACCTGTGGTCTGCTTTTAAGGAAGATCTTTATCCAGGCTCCTTACTTTGACTTCCATCTGGTGAGGGATTATGGTGTTGAAGGCAGAGAACACACGTGGTCCCGTTTTCCAACGTTACGGTGGGACAGAATGTTACGTAGTGGAAGATGTGTCAGTATACCAGTTTGGGTGTCAACCAGTGTGTACGCTGACTGACTTAGGGCAACAGTTAAATTTATCTCAGTCATTTGACGATAAACCATTTACTCAACAATGATCAAGTAATTTCAATTGGGTTACAGTGAGACATCTGGCAGAGACTTTCAATTCATCCCAGTTATAAACTCTTATAACTCTTTTATAACTCGCAGGTAGACCTCTTTGTTCTGAAAGACATTTTACCTTCCATCCAGTGAAACTGAATTGACAAAAGCCTTCTGGACAGAAGGTGAAACATCTTCAAAAACAAAGAAGACAAGTCCAGCTACTGCGATTTAAGTCTTTAAGACTGAGACAGGAACATTCAGTATTTATGACATTTAAATGCCACTTCAGCACGATTTAATCTGACATATGATCACAAGAATCAAGACAAAGATTCTGCAGTGAATTTAATGAAAAACTCAGAACATATACTGCTTCATAGGAGGTTATAAGGTCAGCACAAGTTACCACAATGGTTTAGGCTGATTAACAAAAAAAACCCTGCAAATCCTGGCTTCAGACTCAACAGACCTTACTAATCCACTTCATGGTAAGGCCCCCTGGCAAGGACCAGATGACTCATTTTATCCTGATTTGCGAAACCATTTGAATATAAAGAGGGCGTTTTTCAGACCTATACTTATTAAAAAAAATAAAACATTAAAAAGGTTGATGCAGTCCGTTGGTGGACTCACTGAAATACAAGAGAACAAGAATTTTAAAGCTAACGTCTCAAAAACAAAACAAAAAAAGAAAAAACAAAAAACAAGCCAGAACATCTCATACTGATCTTTATTATAGGTGGCATGATGACCAAAAAAAACAGTTTTGATGTAAAGTGACTAGGAAATATTAGCATAGAAAGTCATCCTTAGCATAGCAATTGTAAAAACATACTAAGATAAATGGTCACTGTAGGGTTCAGTTCTTTGTCTGATAATCCATCTGTCATGACAGAAATTTGAAGTTGAGCCTCGAGTCTAAACTTCACATGCTGAAGGAATTCTGACGACAAAAAGACACAGGACAGAGACTGAAATAAAATGCCATTTTATTGTTCAGCCGTGTCAGAACCTCGTCTCCAAAATACACAGCAGGACTACAACTGTCGTCAACCTACCTACCCTTGATAGCACATAAAACTGGGTTTTATCAGACCACCAATGATAGCGTTAGATTTTTTTTCTTCCTCTATTAGACGTCCAATAACAGCATACAAAATAGTTAACCTACCAGTGATACTGTATATAAAACACTTGTCTCTAGATTTAACCCCAACCCACCCTCAATTTCACCCATTTCCCTCTTTAGAACATTTGACACTGACATATTTTATGCTTAAACAAGCACATAAGAATGTATAATTCTCCATTTTTGAGATTATATATAAAAAAAACTACACAATGTTACACTTTAAGTCAGAGTACATTTCAACTGATTATTAGTGTTCTACACATTTGAACATAACCAAAGGAACATTGTATATCACTATAACTTAACACTAAGTGTAATATACGTTCTTAAAAAAAATTACAAATGATTAGCATTAAAGAGAAAAGGAGGATGGCTAGTGCGAAGGCAAGCTGGGTCAGTACCATAACAGAGAATGAGTAATACAAAAAAGAAATAAAAAATATAATAAAAAATGGAAACAAAAACTGATAATACAGGCATAGCTAAAACATGTGTTTCACACTTAAGATCCACCTCATGTGCATTCATCCAAACAGATAACCTGCTCTCAGACCTCCATTGTGTGTTTCCACATGTCAGATACTTTTAATCTTTTGTCCCCTGATCCCCATTTTCAACTTACTTAAACATTCCTGTGGCAACCATCTTTATTTTCATGTGTCAGGCACTTTCCAAGACCCTTTATTTCTCTAACTTTAACACTCTTCAGGGCAATCATAATGCTGTTTCAGACAATACAGGCCAGTCACAATGCAGGTTCTATCAGAAAACAACTGCAAAAGAACAGAAAAATATTCACATCAACAAATTTCCAATATAGATTTTTATTCTTTGTATTTGTTTTACAATGCTGTGATGTGTCTTACCAATCCTACAGGTCAGTGTCAAACCAGGCCAGCTGGTTGCTGTCCATCAGGTCCTGGGTGTGGCCAAGATCTGGCAAAGGATCAGTGTGGTGCCCAAGGTCAGGCAGCGTGTCACCATGGTAATCAGCACCTTCCATCATTGGGTCCAACAGGGAGTCCTGGCCATAAGCTGCTGGGTAGGCCCGGTATGCGCCATCTGAAAGACATAACGGCACCATATGACTTGACGTAGTAGAGGAAGTGCAGAATAAATCTAAAACTACTTTATCATTAGACATGTATAAACCGATGTTTTCAAAAAAAGAAAAAAAAAAAGGCCTTAATGTTAAAACAAAACATTTGTATCCATTAACCCAAGACAGCTACAATGCTTGTTATACTGACAAGATCAGACAGCAAAATCAAATAGTTTTAATGATCAAGCAACACAAAACACACACCGGTACCAGGAACAGATTTTAAACGGAGAAAAGCTTTCATTAGAAACAGAACATTTCTCACCATCCTGCCTGTAAGCCAGAGGGTCTCCCTGTGCTCCCATATCCAGTCCCAGGTCTCCAGTCTATTAAAATGTCAAAACAGCAAAAAGTGTAAACAAACAAAACCCACTTATATTGATTCAACCAATTTTATGTTTAAATGTATTATTTGATAAATTGAGATTGTATACTCAAGTTTAGTAAGACCAACTGCTAATATCAGATCACTGAATAGTGAATGTTTTCTTTTCCAAGGGCTTTCTAATGCAGGGAAGCTATAATTAGTAACTTCTTTTATCTGCAGCTGTGAATAGCTACTCTATCTCCTCTGTGCACAGCGGTGTGCACGATCACTCAGAAGAACAAGTTACTATAAATATTGAATCTGCATTCAGTGTGGCGATAATGGCTTGATTTTTGTGAGCACATACATCATTCCAGGCCAAAGGCTCGGTCCTGAACAAAGAGCTGGTCAGCTCCACCGACAGACGTTTCTTGTAGTCCTGGGGTTTATCCTCGGACATGCGGAACAGGACAGCTGCAGCATAGGTTGCTACACAAATGCAAAACAAAAATCAAGTCAAGCAACTCTGACTTTCATAAATGTCTTAAGTGCATTTGGGATGTACTCACCGACGCCCTCATTACGGGAGTGCAGGAGCTCAGTCAGGGGTGCAGTTGCTCCTTCAGCTTCAATTGCCTCAGCAGCTTCCTTGTCCTGGGCCAGTTCACACAGCACACCTGCTGCAACGCGCTGGATATTCTCTACTGGAGAGTACAGCAGCTGGACACAAGAACAAACAAGGTGAAGTGTTCACTAAGGACCAAGGGCTCACCCAGGTGCATGTAATGCACCAGTAACAGCATGTTTCTACCTCAATATAGGTATATTATTTATATATTTTATTGTTAGCCTTTTTTCAACCTGATTAGTCCCAATGAGATCAAAGCTCTATTTTACAAGGAAGTCATGGTCCTCCAAGGGCCACAACATCCTCTGGATATGCTTCAGTAATATTCTGGGTTTAGATTTACCTGGACAAAGAGTGGAATGGTGTTAAGCCCTCTAATGACAATTCTGTTGTGCACATCCCGGGCCAGGATGTGCAGCGCTCCTGTGCATCCCTCCACTATTTCCTCCATCCGCACACCTTCCTGCATTCGTTTGAGACAAAAAAGGAAATCATATACATACGCACACATAAGAGAGAAATCCAATCTATGTTCAAATAAAGATGAGGATAGTTACACACCACAAACTGCTGCTGGTTGCCTCCCATGCTGGTGCGCCTCTGGGTGTCCTGGTGAGCTCTGACAAGCAGCTGGACCAGTCTAGGGATGGCACCCTGCTCCCGCAAAGCACTGTGATTGGCCGGGCAGAGAGCCAGGTTGCGAATTAGACCAACTGTTGCCTAGAGAAAGGAAAATCATTCGTTGAAAGTTGCAGATTAGTTTTAAAACTAATTAAGTGAAGTGACTTTGTCAGTAGTGTAGAATACTGAAAGTAAAAAAGAATAATTACTTTGATAAGTGGCCAGTGGGATGGAGGGTGCAGAAGTTTCACCACCACGGGCAGGCCATAGTGAAGGCGCACTGCATTCTGGGCCATCTCAGCATCTTGATGACGGGAGGTCAGATGACGCAGAGCACAGACGGCTGGCTCTGTGATGTCCTCTCTGTCGCCAGCCCGAAGCACTGTTCGCACCAAAGCCTCAATACCACCAACCTAATTAAATTAAATAATGCAATAGTCAATATGACACCAGCACAAACGGCCAGGTATTTGTCATAGTTTTCAACCGACCTTCAACAAAAATACACATCATAATGTCACATTTCAGCCCAAATGTCCAAAAGATTTTTCTGTACACACCTGGCAGACCATGAGTTTGTTACTGTAGTTGTTACAGGTTAGGTTGGACAGGATGCCAGCAGCACACGTCACCACATTGATGTCATCACTGCCGAGCAGCTGGACCAGTGTCCCCAGCAGACCTTCCATCCCCTCCTAAAGACAGCAACAGACAGAGTTAAGTGAAACAAGAACTCCACTGACCAACAGGGAAGGGAAAGAAGAAAAAGTAATATATTCACTTTGATTAAAGAGCTGAAAAGGGATTTTATTAAATTCTTTGTAATCTGTGGTTCTACGCTTGAAGCCAAACTGAAACTCTTCAACAGAAAATATGTTCTTGAAAAGTTAGGATGTTTAAACATCATGTTAAATCAAGGTACTCGTTATGGCTTATTTATTTATTTTTTTGTCACTGGACTACTGTCCTTGTCCCAATATACGAGCAAAAGAGGGGAATCGATTTATCTACCAAAAGTATGACACACTCTGCTACAAAAGGTGATAAAAGCCCCCTTTAACTTACTCGCATTAGATTTATTGTTGCTCTATACTGTTTTTAGTCAAATACTGTGTGACAGTTTGCAACACAGTGGGAAAGACAACATCCAACAGGTTAGAAATAGCCAACATTAAGACTCATTTATACTAAACTGACAACAACTTTAGTATATCAAATATTTTATATGTGCAGTACTTAAAAGAAAAAAAGATGACATGCAATTATTCTGTGTTCAGAACAACTACTGTTTATTCTGTGCATACATGAGACTACTTTAGCCAGTTTGAGTCAAAAAGAATCTATGTACAACAATATTTTGACTCCCAACAACATGAGCTGAGTGTGTTTAGCTCTTTAAAAGCATTATAAAATCTGTTCAGTTGGACCATTTTAAATATCATGTAAACCTATCAAATGGAGCTGAAACTTTTGTAAAGCTGTCACGAGAAAAGAAAGAGTACCTGTTTAGTGGCAGCGTCTGAAAGGTTCCTCAGAGTCCAGAGGCAGTTCTGAACCAGACGCTGGCTGGGGTCTGTCAGATGAAGCCCCAAAGCCTGCATGCCTCCTATACACGGTCAAACAAAATAATTAGATTAGAAAACTTCATGAACATTAAAAAAAACAATTCACATTGAGGCAAAACTGGTGAAAAACTTTGTGCATATAAAAATGTACGTACCAGCTTCTACAATAGCAGGCTTGTTGCTTGAGCAAACAGAGAGCACCTTGAGCACTCTGCTTGTGGTCCACAGCAGTTTTTCATATGTGAAGGTCCTCATGATGTTGACCAGGGCTTGGGGACCACCACTGGCCAGAATGATTAGCTGCAAGATAGTTTTGAGTTTCATTATAGACCTTTTCAAGCCAAATGGTGCACGCAGATGTAAAATTTGACTTATTCACTAAAAATACATTGTAATTGCAAAGGACTGTAGGGAAATAGGCTGATCTTCCAGCACCTTGCTTTCCTGGTTGCCATATGCCAGGATCTGTAGACAGTCAGTAGTGATTGCCAAAAACTTGACATTGGTGTTGGACAACAGGGCCACCATCTTTTGCAGTCCCCCGGCTAGGCGCACAGCCATTTTGGCCCCTTCCTGGTGCAACAGCAGGTTGTGGAGTGTGGTGATGGCATAAAACAAAACGCTGTCCACCGGCGAGCTGGGAAAGACAAAAATACACACTTCTTTGCAACTGGCATCGGAGATTAAAAGAAAACCCGAACAGCACACAAATAGTGAAAAGCAAAGAGGAATTTAGTGCAAGTCCTCTTAAAGTTTCTGTTTACAAAGTAGATTTAAGCTTAGCCATTTAAATTTACTCTGAAAACCATCACACTTTTGTGATCTACCAGAAATTTTAAATCAAGTGAAGTTTGGACTCCACTCATGATAAAGGCATTGACCTTCACACAATCTCAGTACATTAGATGAGATGAGCCACTCAATTGTACCTACTACCCCATAGACAAAATTTCTTCTTTCATAAAAAACAAACAAAAAGATTCTTCCCGTCTTAATGCAAACGCACCATATCACAGGATGATGCACAGGTGGGTTTTTACACATCAACCTAGCTGCCTTTTGGACACGAGCAACAGAATAAAAATCATTTGAGAACAGTACCATATAGGGCAATATAAAATCTGTTAAATAGGTCTCTAAATTAACTTTTACTTCGTAACACTAGTACACCCAGTTTCAAAACCTTAGGAGCACTTACCAAAATTTTAAGTTTGTTCTCAGATAGAAAGAAAAATTATGTATAGTGCAGCCTTAACTTTAATGATTTATTCCAAAATAAATAATTATACAAAGGCTCTGCTGTGTTTGGGATATTCACAACGTAGACGACTCCAGGGTCTTAGAATACAGACGATCTGGTGGAATGTCGCAACAATTTTGGTGGTATCTCACATCACTTTTTCATCTTATAATCTGGGATACAACAGGAAAATTATGCTGGTAGTGTTTCTTATGTCTATATAGGGTGTTGTCTTTTGCAACACACAGTACAACACACACCTCTCCCATTTGTTCAAAATAAATACTGTGGGGGAAGAAGAAAAGGGAGGAAAAAAATAAATCAAGACATGCTGCATCTTAAATACCGTGTAGTGTGACCACTTTAACGGACAGCAGTGTTTACAACACACACACATACACGCTCTTCCCCCAGTCAGCTGCTTGTATCATAAGATGCTAGAACAAATTAGCCGTGGGGCTGACTTTACCTGCCTCAGACTGTAGACAACTCCAGACAAACATTACTGCGACAGCAACAGTTTACAAGATGTCAGACTTCACCACACAAACCAATGGGCCTGCTTTGGGAACACATTTGAGAAAACTATTCATTTTTAATAGCACGTCTGCATCTCTGAAGCAAACTCCCTGGGGGTGGAGGCGTCAGCACAACTATGGATGGTTATATGATGGTGTGCTATATCATGATTATACAAATTATTATTGTTATTTTTTTCCCTGTTTTTTCCCCCCCCAGTGCTCGGTACCCAAGTTGCAGTCCTGAGCATTGCACTCCCCCTCTGCCGACCCCGGGAGGACCCTGCACTGACCTCAAGTCTCCTTCTCTACTTGAGGAGTGAAAAGGCCCTTCTTTACACCCGGGGATAGGGGATTCTCCAGCTGGACATACCGCGTGGAAGGATCACATTATTCCAGTCGGATCCTCCCCGCTCCCTTGGGCGCCCCGGCCAGCCAGGGGAGGCGATGTGAAGGCCCAGGACTACTGCATGTTTTTGTGAGGGTAGCATTAGTTGCCCAAGGGACAAAATTCATTTAATTTTTTTTTTTAAATGCTATAAATGTACTATGTACATATGGTGGATGTACACAGGAAAACGGTCACACCACAACAATAGCTACTTGATTATAGTGGAGTATAACTAGTAAGGGGGCAGAACTCACACTCTTCCTGGGCTTTGTATATCTGCTTCTTTCCGGCCTCATCCAGTTATTTCAGATAAAGTAGAAAGAATCACCACGCATCTTGCCACCACTGTTCATCTTTTCCTTGTTGAAATGACGGCAACATAGCCTGGAATTTATTGCGAGGTTTGAGTACGTTGACGTTCTTCTCAGTTTGTTCCTTACCCTCGTGCTAAATCAGTGGCTCCCAAATCAGCGGGAGTTCTACAACACCCACAAAAATGTTCTAAAATATATTTTGAGTTTGCACTGATAAAAAGGTGCATATGAGACCAACACAGTTGCAATTTCAAATCCAGTTAAACTATGCGCTGCTACACTGGAGCCTCTAGAGCCTAAGTGAGCGCTTTCATCTGTGCTGAAGCTTTGGACTGAAAAAGTTAGAAGTGAAGTAATGCTAAAGCAGCCGACTATCACATTCCAAAAGACACATGAACATAAGTAAATTTATGATTTCTTTAGCAAGCAGAAAGCTGTGCAAACAGTCCCCACGGGTTTAAAGCTAAGATCTATCCCCGTTCATTCGGCACACTGCACGTTTGTATTATGCTCTGTGTGATGAAAAGTTGCTTGAATGATTTATGTGTCATCTGTCCTAAGTACCAGGCCCCTTCTTAGGACATCGATGACTCTGATTAAACCATACACTGCTGAAGTACTACCACATCCATATGCATAGAATGCCGCTTCGTCAATCAAAGTATGTGTTTGGAAACAATTGCTGTATATGACTTTGATAGACACTTCTACATCCTAAAAAATGGTTAACGTTCATGAAATTAAAAAAAAAAAAAAAAAAGGCTATCTATGCAAAGATTATACAATGAAAATAAGCAGATCCTTTCTACTCCAACCTGCTCTTAAAAGCATGGTAATGTGATTCCAGGTGCAAATTCAAACACACACGTGCAACATTCAACAGGTCACAACTTGCCAGAAAGCCAAGTGTTTTGGCTTTTCATTGTGAAACAAAGAACCAAGAAATAATGACCCATTAGTGCTTTCAGATAAGGCTTGAGGCATTTAAGTCCTAAAGCATCCGTTTGCTGTAGAGAATTTGTGAATCTGGTAAAGATACAACTCGTCACCACAAGTTTTGGAGTTCAATGTTATGCAAAATCCACTGTTTTTTTGTCATTCGCAGTTTATATTTCATTATTCTTGACTACAAGACCAAAAGTGATTGCTGCAGAGTTTTTGCAATGTAAATAGCCTTTAGCAGCAAAGTGGCCAGTGAAGGGGGAAAATAAGCAGGGCCTTTTGTTAGCATGAACACACATTTTCAGCACCCATATTTTATGGAGCTACATGACTAATACAACAATGTAACTTACAGGATTCATTTGAACCTAAAACATCAATGTCTTGAAAATTGGCCCACTGAGAAACAGTAATGTGTACAACAGACGTAAATCTGCAAAGAAACCCAGGAAACAGTCCTCTCAAACCTCAAAAATAAAAATAAAACCCACTGTAACAGCTTATGTGCATTTTTGTCTTTAGCACTAAACTTTGCATCTCTTACCCCAGCATCTTGACAAGGGCGGGGATTCCTCCAGACTTGAAGATTGCGAGGAGACCCTCACGATGGTGGGAAAGATTGTGTAAGGTGCCAGCAGAGCAACGGGCAGTCTCCACATCCCCAGTGTTTTGCATGGCACGAACAACTGCTGAAACCATTTGGGGTGAACGCATAAGGGCATGGCGCGATGCCTCCTTCTTTGACAACTGATGCACCATCACAGCTGCTTTATTCACAACAACCTAGGACAGAGATGAGGTTAATTTGAGATTTAAAAAAAAAGGAGAGGGTGTAAAGTTAATTACTACCAAGCAGTGTAATATTCTGATACTTGATTGTACTTCTCTTCCATACCTGGTCCTCATCATTGAGCAGTTTGGTGAGCTCAGGTATGGCACGAGTGGCCAGCTCAGCATCATCTTGATAGTTAATTAGGTTGACCACAGCATGTTTTAGCATCTGAGAGGGTTCTGCCAGACGCTGTACTGCTGTTGGGTGAGCAGCATCCAGCTGGGTAGGCGGGATCTGAATGCTTTCATCCAGAGTCTCAGGGAACATGGCGGCGCGCACTCGCTGAGCCCGGGTCATGGCATACCCCTCAATGTCTGAAAGAAGTACAACAATGTCATAAAATCCATGATGCCACACAAATTTTTTTTAAGGTGTGCTGTAGTAACAATCAACTACGGTCTGTGCATGGCCTGGACAGCTTATCATGCAGAATTCAAACTAAAATTTTGATCTGTTACTTACAACTGCTAGGTTGGTACTCAGATTTTAGACATTCTGACTATGGTTTCCTCGGATTTCACATCAGAACATACATAGCTGAACTAAAATATTATACCATGCCCTCTCTCATTTGCTGTTCTGGTTAGTTACAGAGCCAGCTGAAAAGACTCTAAAGGTGGCCTGTAATATTTGGCAACACAGTCCTGGTAAAAGATCCTTTAAGTCCTGTAATTAGCAAGTTGAGTCACTAGGGATTCAACCTCGTCACAGAACCAGCTCCACATTTCCTCCTTGTTATACTGTTTAATTATAACAACCATTGCTTGTCCTACAAGCCTGGCAGTCAGAGATGCAGTAACATGATCATCTGGTTATAACAATTTTAGCTCTTTAAAACCAGGTCTTTACACCTGCACATTTCTACCATTTTCAACATCCTAAATGGAATAACTGCATGTTTGCTTCAAGCTAAGCAATATTGTTTTAACTGGTTATGTTTTGCCGCAACCGTATACGTCAGCCATTTCATACCTGTAGCCTCTGGAGTGAAGGGCTGGTTGAACTCCCAGTCATAGAGAGTTGGATCATCCTCCTCGGCATCAGGGTTTCCCTTGCCGCTCAGAGATGGTGCTGTAGTAGTGACGCCAGACTGAATTCCTGAATCCAAATAGGACTGCTGCTGCCACTGGCTGACAGCAGCCTTGCTGTCTCCCATAGCCATGTCCAACTCCATCAAATCAGCTACATAAAATAGACAGGAAAACAAAACATGTTAAAACACATTAGAAGAGTAATTTTCACTAACTCAAAGTCTGAATAAGCTCATTGCCTGCTTAGTATGCTGCATTAATATGACCCATCACTTTTCTGACACACAGGACCTTTTAAAATGAAATTCAATAATACTTTATTAATCCACAAAGGGAAATTAAATGTTGCAGTAACTTGTCGTGATTGAAGTTTCTTTAAAGATTTATTATAGATGGTTATAGGTGTGGTCAGGAAGGATCTTCTGTAGTGTTCTGTATTTCAGCAGATGCGGACTGTTTTTTAAATTACTGATTTGCGAAGACGATGCTCAAGGATGTTCAATACATATTTCCATTTTATGAAGCATCCTTCTATGCACAATCAACTCCAGAACAGAGCCAGCCAAGTCAAAACACCAACAAGGTCAATAATAATAGTTTATTATCGTCTCTGGTTAACTTAATAACCAATTCTCTGCCTTTGTGGGTATGTTAGAGCATGTAGGTTTTCATAATTTGGCAATTTCACCAAATATAAGGTCATGAATGGGCCAGACAGACACCATCTCCTCCAATATCCATTCCCTTTTCTGCCATGCATGCCAGACAGGGTAGCAGAGTTCCCTTGACCTCCCTCTCCTCAATACCTTCTCCACCTCTTCAGTGGAGACAATGAAGAACTGTAAAGTCAATCAAGAAACATAATCTCTCCAGTGAGACCTGGATCTGCCTGACATGTTCAACATGTCCCAACACACCCAATTCAAATGAATGGATCAATAGCATCTTTCCACCAGGTCCACACAAATCTATTAATTACCCATTGACTGGAATCATGAGGGTGCTGGATCGGGGAATCATCCAAAACATGCATGACAATGTCCCTTGAGGACCTGGGGAACACTAACTTCAACATGTCCAGAGGGAATCTTGCCCAGACCACCCTAATTTAATCCTTTTCATACAGAAGAGGACATCCTCATACATGATGGTGAGCCCAGTCTTCCTTCACAGAAGGCTCATTTAAAGCTCTTGAATTTACAATATTCTTTTGGACATCACCCAGAGCTCACAATTTTTTTGGAAGTTGGAACGTAGATCAAAATCTTTCAGCTCAGTTCTCTTGTCCACAAGAAATCAATACAATGTCTACATCGGTGTACATTGCCTAAAATTAAAGTAATTTCAGGAACTTCTTGGTTGTCAAAAACATACTTGCTCTAACAAGCGCTACCCACTAAAAACAGAAGCAACTTCATAGGTGAAATGTTATTTTAGGTAGACACACCTGGGACAGGTATAAATGCTCACAATAGCATACGGAACTTGAATCACGTACAGCACATGTGTCAAACTCAAGGCCCATGGGCCAAATTGGGCCCGCCACGCCATTTTATCTGGCCATTTGATTTGGTACAGACATCAAAAAGTGGAATAAGAGGTGAAGACAGCAGCCCGGAGACCACTGAGGAGCTGGTTTATGTCAAAGAGTCATGAATTAGCAAACGTTGTCAAAGGATTTTACAACAAAAAGATGCTAATTTTTGTCAAAACTCATTAACTTCTGTATAATTATTTTTAATAACAAAAATTTGGGATATTCAGACAAAAAGTAGGACAGCAGGTGTAATTTTATGTCAAAACGCTGCAAAAATTATTTTCAAAAAAGAAAAATCTAATTTAAAGTTAAAGTCACAATTTGTGATGAGGATGATTAAAAGACATGGCTGTTGGAAAAAAAAATTCTTTACAAAATAATTTCATTTGTGATTTTTACAAGAAAAAATGTGCTATTTTAGTAGAAAAATCAATTTATGACAATAGATGAGAAACTTGAGATCTAATTACAATTATTTTTTTATTAAAAAAAAAAAGTTGTGATATTGTGAATTTCGCCATTTCACAATAGAACCAGTTCTGTTTTTGTTTCTATAAGTAATGTCAATTCATTAAAATTTGCAAAAAAGGTGGGGATTTCAGTAGAAAGAGCCCTAATTTTGTGAAATTTGAGATGTGACAAACTTTTTTTTCCTTTTACAACCAAGTCCAGGAACTGGCAGGAAATCTGACAACATAGCTGGTTAACAAAATTAAAAATAACCAGCCGTTCAATGGTAAACGATGTGGTCGAGGATGAAATAGAGTTTGACACCCATGAGAAGATGTGCTGCATTGATCCAATGCAGGGGGGAAACTGTAGCTCAGAAGGTAAAATGGTCATCTCACTAGTTTGATCACTAATTTTCCCCCCTCACATATCAATACTGAACCTCTCAGATTACACATCATGTGGGAGAAGCAGAATCACATCAGCAGAAGCACAAAAATGACAAAATATACAGAATTTGAATGAAATGGAAAGCACTGCCTTTAAACTTAATGTGACATGTGCTCTTGTTGTTCCTCCTCTTCAAAATCTCTACAGGTCTTTAAGCCTTAACAATGGTTACTTTATACAAGTACATATAAGAAAATATGCATTGATATGAAAGAAAATATGAACACCCTTGCATGAACGTAAAACAGATTTACTGGGATATGGAAATAAAAGTTTTCCATACTCACACTGGGTAGCCATTGTTCTTGTCTGCCCTCAGCCCGCACAGCAGATTTGTCTGAGGAGGAAAAAAAAACGTGAAAAGAGGTACACAGGAAAGTAAGACCAGTCAACCTAGTTTTTCTATTTAATGAAGCTGAACAAATCGTAATGTTTAATCGTTCCCAGATAATCTCGAACATAAAAACCGATGTCCACTTCTCTACCTGCACAACCCTTGTTTAAAAAACGCTTGTTTGGTTTTCTAACGCAGATGTGGGGGGAAATACCGTGTCTTCACCTCATACCGAGAGAGCAAAGCGGTGGGTATTTCCAGGCCAGCACGAACACAATTCACCATTCAGCAGCAAAGAACATCAAAGGCATATTTCTCCCCCTCCCCCTACCACGGCCAAGTTCCGACCTCGCAGCTTGGGTTTCCAATGAGAGAAGCTACCCCCTCCACCCGCAATCACTTCCATGACTCCTCCTCTCATGGTGGCTGTAACTACCAGCGTTAAACTGTCTAATCATCACTAAGAGGAAGAAAAAACAAAAACAAAACAGCTAAGTGATTGGGCTACACTAACAACGAGTGCCGTTTATCATCTCGTGCGTTTCTAGTCCGGGGAGTTGGCATGTTTCAGCCACCTCCGGTCTACCTTGAAATCACACCACGCTAACCGAACCTCCCCGCTAGTTAGCGGACGAGCTAACATAAACAATCGGCCACTTAGTAACCACACACATACCGATTTGTCCCGAGACGCAACGCGAATCATAATCATTATCACAATGTTATTTTCTTTAATTTTCTTTTACTATTAAACAATGATAACGATTTTTAAAAATCCGTTACAGCGTGTAGTGGAATCGTGACATTTGAACACACCGTCAGATATTTAATTCACGTTTGATTAGCTTAGCAAGCCAAGACGTTATGAAAAGTAGATCCAGGCGCCACCGTACAAAACCTGCCGAGCTTCCAGCCACATCAGAAAACCCCACCGGAGCCCCCCTCCCTGGTCGAAGATGATTTTCATTGCTTAACCGTGCACTAATGCGCAGTTAATGCCTCACACAACGTCTGTACCAAACATGCGATCATTCTTACCAGAATACAGCGGCTCCTCCGTGATTCTTGTCAGAGATTTATTTCCCTTTTCTCGCTGCTTAAAATAGGGAAAGGACTGCTAGGTGAACCACCCGTGCTACTCCGAACCACACCCGCTGCTGCTCCGCCGAAGATGTTGCTTCCGCCTGTGCGTTCAAACACCAAGATGGCGAAGAGGAAAATACTGTATTCTGCCGCACTTGGAAAAATAGGACCTTCCCTTAAAAAACGTTTTAGCATGCAGCTGTTTCACACACACACATATATGATCACTTCAGCTCTGACTTTCCCCCCTACAACAGCATAAATGATAGTATTAAATGTGCAGGAAAGTGTTCTAACTAGAAATGAATGATTCCATGTGTAGTTGTGACTGAACAGAATGGTGAAATTAATGCAAAATTAACTGAATACAGATTTTATTTTACAGGATAACCATATGTATTTTTTTTTTTCATTTCAGTTAATGAAATAAGTCTTAACAGCATGTCACAATGACCTAGGTGACTTTGAATCTATACACTTGCATAGTATATTTCACACACCTGTATGACTTTAAATTTAGGCTGATTTTGCAAATGGTAGGATTCGGTTCACCTGGAAAATAAATCTTTTGACACCTTCAGTTTCATGTCAAGTCTGATAAAGTAACTGTGGATGAAACTATAGACTTATTTGTGCAATATAATACTTCAAAAGATTTAAAATTGCATCTTTAAAACTGTGTGAATGAAGTTAATATATATTTTTGGGGGGAATTATCAGTAAAGCAGCTGTAATGTTACTGAAACTCACAAGCCTGTGTATCAGTCATAATTTTCTCTTGTTTCATGCCACTAAAAGCCTTTGTAGCGCTATATATGCAAGAATTGCATCTGGATAACTAGAAACCTTAAAGACCCATATTTGATTAATGAAGGGGAGGCAAATATTAGATAGAAATGAACAAAACCAAATGGCAAATGTCATTCATACAGTGTGCAGTAGGTTAAGTTTGTGTGTGATACATGCTACAGGCTATAAAAGGTCAAAGTCCAAAGTTTCACTTAGAAGCGCAGTGTTGAAACAGCAGGAAATGAAAAAGAAAACTATGTGATCAGGAACTATACTTCAATAACCCATCTTCTTCCTTTTAAAAAAATCAGTATTCATAAAAGACTAAAGCAGTCTGTACTATAGGGATAGACACTTTTTCAAAAATGTGTGTACCAAATTGAACAGTACATGCAGCCAAACCACAATTCAACATTGTAGTTTTTCATAAATTGCTTGTATTAATCTTGCATAAGGTTAAAATCTTGCATAGTTTATTAAAAAGCAAGAATGGTAACCAGGGAAAGCTCTTAATGACATACAAAGAATTCTGATTTCATGCCATTGGTCATGCACTTGTAAAGATATGAAATCACACATAACTTCAATTAACAATATTCTTATGGACTTCAAGAGAAACTACTGTTACCAATACGCAAGATTCTACATGCTTGTATACACTGCACATATCAGTGTTTTACATTTTATGTGAATAATAGGACAGACACAATCTTACTGATATATTGTATAATGTGATTATTCATAGACTGTACATGACAGTGAGTACTCACTTGTTATGAAATGACTTTCAAATGTAATGACACTTATTGTGCTCAAAATAGCAGTTCCTGCAACGTATTTCAAGCATTTATGTTCATATTTAGGTGGATCAGAAGCTACACGAACTATTTCCCATCCTTCATAACAAGTTTTCCAAGTTTATTACCTAAACCCCACAGCAGGTACGTGCTGACTAACCCAGGTTCGACCCCTTCTACCTGTAAGCAGCCATAATCCCACTTACACTTGTATTCATAGTCAGAAGAAAGTAAAATAAATAAATAAAAAAGAGAGAGGCCAGGTGAGTCCGAATAAATACGCCTTTTTATTTGACTGATTGACAGATCTGATTATACAAACGCCATCACGGAGCTCTGAAATAGCAGGACCAATCAGCGAGACAATGACTGTACATTCTTGATGTGAACCCGTCTTCTGACCCCCACCCTCCCCCATCCTGTCCAACACCCTTCCAGCAGTAACTACGCAACTGAATCACTAGTGGTTTTCCATGTACAAGTAAAGCTCAGCTACCCACCCTTCCTCTTACTCTCCTCTTGACTGGATGTCGTGTCCAGCTTTGAACTGGATGCTGTATCTCAAATGCCAATTAAAGAACCATGACAAGCCGTAGTGCTTGAGTACCAGGTTTGATGACGTAGTACGCTTCCATGAAGTTTTGCTGTGTAGTATAGTCTAGCAGATGTGGCTGCAGTAATGGTAGACTTCGTAGTGTGTGAGCATGGTAGTGTTTACCGTTTGCTTGTAATGTAAACAGCCAGAAATCTCCCGACAACAGTTAAAAGTTGAAAGAACGTCCCTCATTACCCTCTTGCCAGCCGCATTCTCACACTCTTACACAAACACACGCACACACACGCATACAAATACAGTATGATTTTCCCTTCATCTTAAAAAAAAAGTGTGAATGTTTGTTCAGTTTGTCTTTTTTTAATACTCAATATCTTACTCCGGTCAAGTGAGACTTGCCTCGTCCACATTAAGAACACAAACACACAATCATCCCTATATGACCTAAGTGCAGTTTCTTCATCATACACCCTCAGCACTTCCTACAGTAAAAACACTAACTATACCATCACAATAAATGGATGGATACAACACCCTCACTTTCATTCCTGTATCATCTTTTTCAACCCATCTTTCACTTCCGCCCTCCCCCCACCCCCCCAAACCATATTCTTGCATGTAACATTGACAGATACTTGTCCTTGGTGTAACAGCCAGGAAGAAAAGAGGGGTGGGATGGGAGCAAGGTGTGGGTGAAGGAAGGCATGGGGAAAGATGGCAAGTTCTTCTCCTCAAGAAGAACATAAAAGACGACGGGGAAAGATTACTCTACGTCCGGCCCTCCACCCCCCCACCTCACCCCCACATCTCATGATGAAGTGGAGGGTGAACGTAAAGGGGAAAAGGGAGGCGAGAGGTGACTGAGGTGCAGGTGCAAAGGGGAAGAGAAAGAGAGGGGTGTTGGTCTTCATGTGTCCTGGCCGTCGGTGGCAGGAGTCTCGTTGGCATTGGACAAGTCTGAGTCAGTCTCCCGACTGGATATGCGGTCCAGCTCTGCCTGGACATCGCTCAGGCCCAGCTTTGAACCTGCATCAGGTACACATGAGCGCACACGTTAGTGCTATATCATAGCAAAAAAATAAATAAGAATAAAAAAGTCAACACACAAACAGCTCATATTGTGCACTGAGTAGCAGTCCATTTTCAGCACTGAGTGGTGAAGTCACAATGCAAAAAGCACAAAAGCAAGTGCACATGGTTTAAATAAAAGCTGGGTGAAACGGCATCCATTCAGCATTTAAAAAATGGATGTATACTACCACTTCTTCATTCTAACACTGGCAGTTCGGAAGGCTGCAGTGCTTTTCAGTGTTCTCATTGTGTCTTAACTCATTTACAAAAGGAAAAGACAGCTGTTTTATTTCTGTTCATAGTCAGGATAACAGCTGCTGCCACTCTCAAGAATGGAGGGGAAGACAGAAAACCATACTACCATTGTAGTATGGTTTTCTGGAGATTAAAATAATGTGATTTGAGCTTCTTTCTTTTTTAAAATATTATTATTTACAATTTTTTACAGCAAGGATAAAACATTTACATTGTAATTGCCAATTAAATACATTAATTTATTCATTAAAAGTGGCAAGCAAACGTTTTGGCACAACACTGCTGATACTGCAAAGATTTGGGTACCCTCAAGAAAGCTTATGGTGTATTTTAAGAAAGGGTTAGGATTGCACTAATGTGTAAAAATGTACTTGTAGCATAAAGTCATTCTTACTGGATTAAGAGAAACAGCACTGTTATGAAAGTTATTGGACTTTATTACAAAAGTCTGTGACAAATAATAAAATATCTGCGTTG
The DNA here is from genome assembly GCA_037176975.1 of Arrhamphus sclerolepis. Taxonomy (NCBI): domain Eukaryota; kingdom Metazoa; phylum Chordata; class Actinopteri; order Beloniformes; family Hemiramphidae; genus Arrhamphus; species Arrhamphus sclerolepis. The sequence continues at coordinate 3,587,721 of JBAMYA010000003.1, forward strand.
CTTTAAACAAATGGACAACTACCAAGAGTGTAATATCATCTACATAAGTGCATATACTGTTTAATATGCCTGAATAAAATATATGATGACACTCTAGCCCAGCCTTAGTTAGAATCATGTGCATCGTTTGTGACAGATGTTAGTAATGACAAATGCAATGCAACATGCAATAAATAACTAACTCGATAATAATTAAAAATAAAAAAATAAATAAAATCAAAAACTGGTAAAAATAAGTGTTGAAGTGGAAGGGGGAGAGGATCTTAAAGGAGAGAGAATTCAGATGTCTAAAGAGATCATCTACTCTGACTGTGTGCTGGCAATCCTTACCTTATATTATCAACAAATTGGCAATTAAAAGTCCAGAGCTTTAACGCTGTATTCGAGCACCCAGTCACATATTGCAGTTAATGTTCCTTGTCGCTTTTTATTTTGGTTTGAAGCTAACGAGGATCATTTCCTTTCTGAGAACAAATTTAAGGCGTGTAGCGTAAAAGTAATAAAGTACCCCTAGTCCCGTCTGCAATCTTTGTACAAGAAGTAAATGGATGATACGGCAAGATCGATCTCAGTAATGCTCCTTGCTTGATTGCTGGAAAAAGGTGGAGACTCAGAAAATGAAGGGGTGGGGTTGGGTGGTCAAAAGAATGAAGGCCATACACAAGCAATAATAGATGAGAAGTATCTTGCTCTCACACACACCTTAACGTGGCCAGCATCCTCTGACTAGCACATATACATACACACATTGTGAATGGTGTTAATAGACTGAAAACAGACTGAGTGTGGTTAAGGAAGAAAACACATTCTGACTTTGTTACAAACAAGTGTATGGAAGAAAAAAAAGATGATGGTGATTTTTAGATGTAGGTGAGGTATTTTATGAATTTCTTTTACTAAGGGTATGAACATGTTTAAAGTGGAGAACAAGTTGGACAGTTAAGATGATGGAAATCAAATGGAAGTATGAGTGATGAGGTGTGACTAAGGGTGGATTTCACTTTTTAAATACAACTAAATAACTTTTTTTTTTCTCAATGGGAGATATCTAACAAAAGGGATTTTGTCCACACCTGACTTCCGTACAGTTCCTGGAGTGTTGTTGCCACCACCTGGTGTCCCAGGTCCTGTCCCCGCTTTCTTTGTCAGTAGACTGTTGAAGAAGTTGGCCAGCACGCCTTCACTGGTCTGACCTGCAGCATTAAAGGGATCAAGTTAAAATGCTTACCATGCCCGGGGCAGTGTAATATATACTAAAAAGTGGCGATGCACGTACCTGACTGTGGCATGGCGTTCGCCACATTGGCCGCTGCAGAGCGATTACTCGTCCTCGGGGAGCCTGTAGGTGCTCTGCTAGTGGTGTCCTATAAACAACAACTGTTTCTTTCACACATATAGACACTGTAGGGAGGTTTGAATCATCTTAAGAACCAAAATGTAGAAGGAAAAAAAAAAAAGAAAAAAGAAAAAGAAGAACAAAGAGCACTCACCACTGGTCGTCCTGCTGTTGCAGCGGGCTGTTTGGCAAGCAGTGACTGCAAATTAGAGCACAATATGCACATTCACTCCAACAAGCATAAAAACAAATCATCAAATCAAGACCATCGAGCCATATTTCCTTTTGCGTACCCACAAACAGCATTCCAAGTGGCATCAACACAATAGAAATGTTGTCTCACCTGCAGCTTTACCAGAAACACTTGGTCATCTTCAGCCTGAATTTCCTTCTCATGAACAATCTAGGGAGAGGAAAAAGATAAAAAAAAAAAAAAAAATCAGATTTGCTTCCATATTTTCTTTGAGTCAATTAATCTTTTTTTTTTTGGGTGGGGGGGTGGCGGGGTGTCATCAATGCCGTTTCTCTTAATCTTAATTACATGTGCACATTTATTACACTTATATTGGGTTAAGCTTGGTGCATCAAATGTAAAGATTACACATAAGTTTCACAGTACATGATTTTCATGCTCAAGAACAATTTTGGGAGTTCAGATAGGACCGACTGATCATTTTGTTAAAAATAGCATCAGTTAAAGCTTAAGAATATCTGGCCAATCAACAGGCAGATGCAGCCAGCCCTGTGTTGCCGAACACATAAAACTGCTGCTTGTTTCATTCAATAAATTTAATTAAAAAATAGTTAATACTTGAGCGATTAAAAAAAAAAAAAAGTTTTATTTTATCATATAGAGGAAAAGAGAAAATTGAGGGGAAAAAAAGGCATGAATTGGCCATTGGCAGAACAGATTTCTAAAAACTGGCATTGGACACAGAAAACCCATGTTGGTCCACCTCCAGATTGCGGGGGAACATTTGTTGAGCGAAGTAAAATGAGAGGGGGAAATCCAGAAGAAAAATACAACAAACATTAAGCTTTGTAGAGAGCATGGCAAAGAAAAATCTGCTTTGGCCCAGTGAGCAGAATTTGGTGGAACTCTGGCAAGAACAACCCACGCCTCTTTGATGTTTCCCAGTGAGCAGTGTCATAACAGACTTGTGAGAGAAACTGATCTCTTTAACAACCAGGTACGGAAAGCAGGTCTATTCACTAGGAACTACTCGTGCCGCACTATAATGATGGCAATAGAGAGACGTGTCTGCATAAAGCTGACATAACAACTCTAACTGGTTGACAAGGAATAGACAGACAAGTCAATGGTATGATCTTGTAGTGGATGATTACTCGTTACCGATCATTTGTGTAAATTCAAAATTCCTCATCACAGGACCAGCACGTTAGTTGGTGTGCACGAGACAACCCGACATCACTGTGAACTGTAGTACAAACTTGGCTTCAAGTTAACATTTGATATTAAAGCTGCTTGAAAAGTCAAACGTCTGGCCTGTACCTTTCTGACTGGTGGTTTGACTATTACATCCTCATAGCTGTCATCTGCTTTCACTGTCTGAAAGTTCTCATGAAGTATGGCGATCTTCTTCTCATTGTCCCAACCTGATGGACTAATAAAGGAAGGAGAGAGTTACAAAGCACATGCAGACGGCCCTTTGCTCGTTAGAAAAATGCAGTGCACAAACACTCCTGGGCTTACATGAAGACAGAATCTCTCTCCACCACTTGAGCAAGGCAGTGGAAGGGAAAACCATAAAGCCTGTGGACAAGATATTTGTATAAGATGTCCAAGTTCTTCATCTCCTTCACTGATGTGTAAAGCAGAGAGGCGCCATCTGACATGGCTGTCAAGGATTCGATTCAACAACACGCTTCTAATTACAGAAGAGGGAACACCACGTTGACAAACATTATTTTTTTAACAGCACAGTTAAAGATAAACTGACTCTAGTTAAGAATAATTGCAACCAGATCACAGAGGAACTACAGTCTTGACTCACTTCAAAACACAATAATGCCCAACATCAAACTACAGTTTCTACTCAGCACTGACTACAGAAAATACTGCTAAAAAAACAAAACAAAAAAAAAACAAAACAAAACCCACAACAAAACAATTAAAGTAGCCCAATCTCTTTATTGAGCTCTCGTTGCAGCAAAGCAACAATTCAATACATTTAGCATTCAAACCACCGCATCAGTAATGCATGAGGAGCTCATTCTTATTGCCTTTGGTCATAGAAGACACAAAACCTGCAGTGCTGTTCACTTTAACAAGTTTACAGTTGTTTTCCCAACTTGATCACTAAAGTGCTGAAGGTTCTGAGAGCACATTCAACAATGGACGTGATCAAAATCCCCCCACCTGACTGGAAAATGACATGCCCTGAAGAACCTGCGTATACAGCACATATTGTTGTTTTCAACAGCGTTTATTAGGTCAAGCGGGGCTTATATTTGCACCCATGTGTGGGGAACAATGACACGTTACTTAAAGGATACACTGTAGACAGAAACGTCTGATGTGGGACTGGATGAAGTCCAGGTGTTCGTCTCTGTAGTCATGCTCCTTCTCCAGTGTGCTGATGGCATCACACTGATGACAGAGAGGCAGGTGTCAGACATCAGGTGTGCATTTGTGAGCCAATGCAGTAAATCATCGTACACACGCCGACAGTTGACATTTGGATAAAAGTCAAATATGAGAAGACACAGCCTCATATTGAATGTGTGTGTGTGTGTGTGTATACACCTTAGTGCAGACCACCAACACTGGTATTCCCAGATTGTGCGTTAGTGTGTTGTCTCCTAATGGCAGCAGCACGCTCTCCTCCTCATCACTCCTCCTCTGCGGTGTGCCATCCTCTCCACTACCTGGCTCTGTGTACTCCTGAAACTGTTTTACAACTGCAAAAGAAAAACATGGTTAAAATAAAGACGATCTGCAGGAGGTTAAACTATAAAAGATGTGACATTAACATTATCAAAGCTAGCTTCTGAAAGCAGAAAGAAAGTAGTAACTTTTCTTTTATTCCAGAGAGTCTCCTATTCAACCACGAGTTTACAGCTTTGTTTATAGCAGAGTTTTAGGGTGCAGAATATGCAGGTTGACTCCACTCCACCCTCTCTTTCAGGGGCTGTCTGTTATTTGAGCTCAGTGTGCACTTCTATTACACTCAATAACTTCTGAAGCAGCTCATTATCCTAGAAGAGCATACACTGTATAATGCGATAGCTCACACAAACCCACACCTCGGAAATCCTTGATAGGCAGTTTTACTGTTAAACACATTTCCCTGTCTGCTGTTCTGCCACGAACTGTTGGCACCGAGTCATCTTTCCAGCACGATCTTGTTGTAAGTTATAGGTTGAAGTGGCCTAGGTTATTTAAAAAAAAAAACCAAAAACAACTGCATCCAAAGAATGCCAAAAGAAAGTAGCAGCCAATCAGCTGTCAACACCACAATAACTCCATCATACGTCGGCTCCATTAACCCTGGGCTTCACTGCCAGTTCATTCTCTAAGTTTTTAGAGACTAATGTTGAGAACTATTCTTTATACGACCAATGCTCCAGTGCAGGGTAACATTATTCTTAGAAAGGACCTGATATCATTTTTGAAATTGCAATGCCAATGTTACTTGTGGTATATAAAAAGTGTATGAGACTAATATCTTTCAGCTTTGCAGCTAAAATTGACCCGATAAATTAGTCCACATAAAAATAATTAATTTAAAAAAAGATAATAGCAACAACAACAATAATAAGCATATTTGGGTGGTAAGGTTCTATCTGGAAAAGTATGTTATCAACAGTGAACGTGTAAATGCACAACACTTAAAATATCAGGCTACCATTGTTTAAATATATTGATTTTGCAGTACTGATATTGTAATAAATTTTCAATATTATGCAGCCCTACTCCAGTGTTTACAAGCTTTTTGCTGCCAGGTTTTTCTAAACTGAGGTTTCTGCTGCAATGCGGTAGATGTGCCAAATGCTGCTGCATTCAACAGCAAAACTTCAAATTTCCAACTTCTGACCATGTGAACAAACAACAACAACAATGATAATAATAATAATAATGATGATAATGATAATATTAAGATAAATTTGACTTCTGGGGTTCATTACAGAATAAAACTAGGTTATGTGCAAAATCTCATTATGTTGAATCTTAGCTCAAGGAAACTCAGTTTTCGGTTTCATAAAGAGGGATAACTTAACCCTAAGCAAGAGAATATCATTAAGCCTGTCTCAGAAACCGAGATAACTTATATTCAAGAGTCTGTTACCATGGTAACTGACTCGGTGAACTAAACCTTGTCAAGAGCAGGTTTACTCCCGCCATCTCAGCGTTTCTCTCCATCCCTCCACCTTTATAAAGCTGAAACGGGTTCAGTTTCATCAGTCCATCGATCATGTAAAATGCACTCTGAAGACGTCTGAACAATGACGTGTTGTATTTGCATCAGTAAAGCATATTGAGCATTTGAATAGATAGTTTACTGCAGTCAAGCTGGCCATCACTGGTATTTGGGATATGATGGTGTGAGAAAAGTGGCCTAACTCAAATGCTTTCTATCCCCTTTTTTAAAATATATATATATATATTTTTTCCAGTAGCCACAACATGTAAACTGTTTTTCAATAGTTTACATGATTAATATATTGATATTAATGTAATTAATTATTTACAATAACTTTTAAAGAGCATCTTATTTACGCTTCTGTGAGTAAAGACAATTTCCTTTAGAATCTACAAGTGTGATTGGATATATTGAAGACACCCATATTCCCATCAAAGCTCTTGAATGTTTTTCTTTTTTTGCGAGGGGGAAATTTTGTAATGAGGTAGTAGGCTACAGCCATGAATCTGTTGCATTCAAGTTACCTGGCTGAATTACGTTTTTATTCTTCATCCTGAAGTGTTCCAAAGTTTTTTTCTTTTTCTTTTCCAAGGCTGGATTTTACACATTCACACGCTCTGGATTTGTTCCACGTCAACTGTCTTTCCTTCACTGCTACAGCCGTCTTACATTTTTTTGCAGAAGAAACAACAAAGAGTAAGAAGATCTCTTCTGTTTACATGGCGTCGCCATGGTGAATTGTGGCAACGGAGCTTCCCTGGTTACTACAACATTCTGAGACCCAAACATCTGCTCTCAGAAAGGTTGTTACCTTTTGCACAATATGCACTCGATAAGACAATAAGCTCTGAAGGATTTGGCGTAACTTTAAAAAACCTTCCGAATCCATCAAATTTCTTCATACCTTTATGTATGCTTCTGTTAAGACATGCTCTTTTTTTATACTAGCAGTCTAAGATATCTGTGACTTCTATTACTTACTTCTGTGTTCCATCTCCCGTAGCTTTTCAGGGGCAATTCGGAGTTTGTCGATGTGTTCCCTAGCAACAGCGGCCCACTTCTGGAGAGAGTCCAGGGCGTTCCAAGGCCGTGACATGTCAACTGTTATCAGCAGCAACGTGTTTTCAATAGAGTCCATTGGAACGGCTACTCCCTGCAGACCTTTGTGGTAAAGGTCTCCATCCAACACCCACGCGTTACATCTAGTGTGGTCTAAATATACAGAAAAAACCCACACAAAATAGGTCAAGGCTAATACACTGACAGACAATGTACCTCTGTAGTTGTGATAAGTATGGCTATATAGTACTGTTCTGTGGTTGCAAAAACACAGATGGATGTTGCAATTTATATTATAAACTGCAGTCAGTGCTGATTACCATCAACGTCATCATCATGGACATTGAAGTAGAGATATTCCAGGCCACGCCCCTTCATGTACTCCTCAATCCCCTGCAGCTTTGCAACCAAGGTGGTCTTCCCCGAGCCCACCTCACCTAAACACAGAAAATCAGACAGTGAAACAGAGTAAATACAGTCAGTCAAACACACCACGTGTTTTCCAAGTCACATTTATTGCTTTGACCTGCTAAGACGAATTAATAAAATAAAAAACATTTATATTTAAAAAACATATAACCTAATTTATATATATATATATATATATATATATATATATATCTATATACACATACATATATATTTTTCTACAATATATAACCC
>JBAMYA010000003.1:3604809-3615054 GCA_037176975.1 Arrhamphus sclerolepis
CCCCCCCCCCCCCCCCCCCCCCCCCCCCCCCCCCCCCCCCCCCCCCTCTCCTCTCTCCCCCCCTCCTCAAACACAGTTATTAGGGACAGTTATTCTTTAGAAAAAAAGGGTCATTTTTCTGTCACAACATATGCAATTTCACAAAATTGGCAAATTCCATTGAAAATCTTTTATAATTTGAATTTTTTTAACCTATAATCATATTTTTTGTTTTTAAAAAGTTCATTTTGCAAAAATCATGAGCTTTGATGAAACTGAACAACTTTTTGATGTAAATTTTTCAGTAAATATTTGCTAAATCGTGACTTTTTGACATAAACTAGCTGTTCTCCACCTCTGTTATTCTACTTTTCTGAATCTTGTTTTTAGAAGTGGCAGGCCGGATTTGGCCCGTGGACCTTGAGTTTGATACCCCTGATCTGCAGATCATTATTTATTTATTTTTATTTTTATCCAAGGGTCTATTCTTAATTGCTGATGTACTACGTTTGAAAACATGTAAGGGACAAGGACAGGAAGTACAGTACAGGGCACATACGCATGTGACAGTATAAGTCACTGTAAAACAAATGAACATCCAGCTTTTCCTGCTGTCATTGCACTTTTTTTTTTTTATTTAACAAGAAAAAGAGAGAAAGAGAGAAGGCGATGTATTGTATATTAGACCTTAAGTCATTTTACATCTTCAAATGACATGCAAGATGGCTGCAGTAAACATTTAAGGCTTCATTAAACAAACAAATAAGAGTAGTAATAATAAGTAATGTGATTTGTGGTGTTATTTATGCACAGGAAATTAGGAAATTGCATATAGTATAGTGTTTTACCTTCGGGGTAAATTATCCCTAAATTCCTAAAAACTCCTACCTTTTCCTCATAAGCTCATCCTTCACGCATGTCAGGTCTGGGCATGCCGAGGGTCTGGCCCAGACAGCTTAGGCTGGATTCCCACCAGCTCACATGGTGTGTGAATTACATATGTGGGACATCAAGATTTTCATTTTGGCTACCGCATGAACAAATCAGAGCATGGATACTGGCCGTGTTACATGTTCGTCTCAGCCATGTCTTTAACCTGACTGCAGCCATGGGCCAGGGAGGGTTCTGTTAATGCCAGTTTCTCTTGTGCCGACTCAGGAAGTCAGTTCTTTTTCTTTCTCATCATATTGGTCTTATCAATAAGAATACATACTATACTATATTTCACTGCATGTTGAAAGAACTAGTATTAGTTTTTCAGTGCCCGTGTCTCTCTCTCTGAATGAGGGTTAAAAAGAATCACATTTTAATTTGTTTCTCTGTTAGAAGTGTTTATCTGTCTGATCTTCAGTTTTCAAATCATAACAACAATATGTTACTATGGGCATTAAAGGGCACAAGATTGTGCAGGCAATAGAAAGTTTGGTGGTATAATACACACATGCACAGAAACAGCAGTTCTGAAAATCAACATATGCTATATGTTCAGTGCTTTGGTCAGTGGTTGCTGTTTTTAAAGTGCTTTATAAATAAAACTGGCTTGGCTTGGCTGTCTTGCAAAAATCATGTACTGCACACGCCACAATGCTTGTTAAAGTCGATGTTAGGCAGCAAGGCCTGAGGCTACGTCTGCAGAGCAAAGCTCCTAACTGTTTCCCTGCAGTGCTCTCCGTTCATCCCTCCCCGTTCGAATGCTTTGTTGCTGTTATCTACGTCATCCTTCAGATCAGCTAAAACAAGCTTGCCACTGTCTTGATGAATGATGAAAGTTTGCGATGAAATTTGAAAATGATCACAGGACCAATTCATTGTATCCGCCAGTTGTTGTTTTTGCCAGTAAAAGCTTGAAAAATGAAAGATGTACACTAAATAATTGTGCAAGATCCTACCCTTCGGACCTAATTACGTTCAGTAAATGCATGTGTCACTTGGGTGTAATTAATTATCGAGCCCATTTTAAGTCCACTCACAGAATGCATTTCTGTCTTTACATGCACCATACGTACGAAGCATAAACTGAAATGATTCCCCTCTGACAGATCATCAAAATGTATTCCTTTCTGGATTACATTATGGGAGGCTGCCAGATTCAGTTCACAGTAAGTTCTCTCATATGAGGCATTTGTTCTTTCCTCTCTGCATGCGTATACCTTTGCCATGTTTGAGAACACTCGAGCCCTGGGAGTGTGTGTCTCTGAGAGTGTATTTGTCGTAGGTGGCAATAGACTTTACGGCGTCCAACGGTGATCCGAGAAACAGCTGCTCCCTCCACTACATCCACCCCTACCAGCCCAATGAGTACTTGAAAGCACTGGTGGCTGTGGGAGAGATCTGTCAAGATTACGACAGGTAGAGTGCAGTTCATCAATCATCATTCACCTCAGGACGCCAAATACAGTACACGCACACATTACATTATCTGTCCGTGAGAATCAAACCTTATCTGCAGGAAATGATTCGTGTACATTCATGTGAAAAAGAAAGTGCATCCCATTTTACTTCAAAGGCTTTAAATGTTAGAGCATTAAAAGATATAATTCTATCCTTCTGTGGTCTTAAAAGTAAGCAAATACCAGCACACTACTCAACAACAACACATGACTTGTCGCTGTGTCCTTACTTAATAAACATGAAGCCAAAATGCAGAGGAAGTGTGTGAAAAACTAGACACAACCTTGCTTCTTTATGGGTTTTAGAGGACAAGCAGCAGCCAGAAGCTGCTAATCATTTGCACTTGATTAGTTCATCATCAGCAAGTGTAAAACAACGCCACGCAGGAAATACATCAGCACTGATGAGAAGCAATTGTTGCTCACCATCAGTCCTACAGGCTGTCATTCTGCAGTGAGAAAGATAATTCACAAGTGGAAACCCATCAATCATCAGTTGCCAGTCCTCCCGTGAGTGGACATCTCAGCAGGTTGCTCCCAAGGTTAGAGTTTGCAAATTTTCAGGAAAAAAAAGTATATCAGAGTTAACAGGCATAATTTAGCCTGTTAATTGTTTGGCCACATACATTTGAAAACCCAAAAAGTACTGTTAAGCACAGTGGAAGGAAAATTATTATTTTTTGCAGCCACTGGATCTTGGCAGTTTGCTGTCAGTGAAATGCCCATAAGCTTCTCTCTATACCAAAGTATTCTAGTGTCAGACTGGGGGTCCTCTGCAACACATAAAGCTTGGCATCAGTCGTGCAACAGGACGATGATCCCAGTCACAGATCCAAGGAGTTGTAATGGCCCAGTCAAACAGATGTCTGCAAGCCTGACTGAAGTGGAACAACTTTTCAAAGAACCATGGACCAAAATTGTTCCACAATGATTTGAGTCTGACAACACCAGACAGAAAATGATTAGTTCATGTTATCGCTGCTAAAGCTGCTTCTACAAGCTTTTGTATCATGGAGTGAATTTTTCATTTGGCACTGATACATTTTTTTTATCTACCTTTTACTTTTATTGTTTAGAATGGCACAGTGTAATATGATGTTTTGTGATATTTATCTAATTCTTAGAGCTGGCAAGGAACAAATAATTATTTTCAATTATAATTGATAAAAAAAAAATCACATTTTCAAATAGCAATGCTTTTGTCCATGATTTTTTTTCTTTGTCATGTTTTTCAATTAGTCATGTTTCTCATCATTTTTCCAGCGATAAAATGTTCCCTGCGTTTGGTTTTGGAGCTTTGATACCACCTGACTTCAAGGTAGGGCATCTGGGGATGTGTGTCGGCAGAGGCAAGGGGTGTTTTCTGGATACTACAGATTAAGGTTTTAGGCTTCTTTTGGATAAAAACAAAAACAAAAACAAAAAACATTGTGTTGCATTTGATCTAGATGAAAGCAAAACATATCTTTTAATCTGTAAATTCAGCTGAGCGTGTTGTGTGGAGTGTTTGTCGCAGCGTTAAAGACCCTCTGTTCTTTATCCTGCCTCAAGGTTTCGCATGATTTTGCAGTGAACTTTGATGAAGACAATCCTGAATGTGCTGGTGAGCTACCCCGTCTCAAACGCACACGCGCACATACACGCGCACACACACAACTTTAGGGTTTTCCACATGCACATCCACGCATCACAAAACCAAAACAGCCTTGCATTGTAGCTTCTGCATGCCTCTCATCTCTCCTTCTCATCTCTCAGCAACATATTTCTGCCTCCATATCTTTCCTTTGTTTCTCCGTCTCACACATACAAATACACACCGGCATGACGTGCACACAAACAGAGCTGGGAGATTTGTCACAATGCTGGAGGATGTATTTCAGGCTCTGCAACACAGAGTAAAACAACACTAATCTCTATGTGTGAAATGGGCTTCCGTGTTCTTCTCCCAACATAGCTGCAATTCCTGCTGCAAAGGTCCATTTGTGTCACAGTGTTTGTGTGTATTGTAAGTGAATGCTATTTTTGTAAAAAAAAAAAAATGCTCAGTCACCCCAGAGTGCAATCTGATTTATTATAGCAGATACTTTTGCACTTACAAGCACTTTGACTTTGCAAGGTCGGTGCAGTGCAATCCACAGACAGATAGGCAGGAAGACAAATAAACAAGCTGCAAAAGAGCTTCCATTTACATGTGTTGCAGGGATCCAAGGTGTAGTGGAGGCCTATCAGAATTGCCTCCCTAAGATCCAGCTGTACGGGCCCACCAACATCGCTCCAATCATTCAGAAGGTGGCCTCCTCTGCTTCTGAGGAGATGCACACCAAAGAGGCCATGGTGAGTAAGAGAATGAGTTCCTGTTGTTGTGACTGTGTCTGCACTGGCTGACAGGGTGAGCAAGGAAAAGACATAAACATAGACATAAACTGAGACATCAGAGGTGGGAGTAGATTAGCGAAAAGTGAAAAGAAGGGAGGAGTGATTGGCATTAGTTCCAGTCATAAATTTTACAGCATGATTACACCTATGAGTAAATACCTCTTGCTTTTCTGTGACTCTCTGTAGGACTAGAATGAGTTTTTGTTTCACACAGGACAGGACTGTTTTGTTTTTTTTTTAATAAAAACTGTTGACATTAAACATCTACTCCTCATTCCCTCTCCTCCATCTGTAAACCAGGAATACTTCATTTTGCTGATCCTGACGGACGGCGTCATCACTGACATGGCAGACACCCGGGAGGCCATAGTACACGCCTCTCACCTGCCCATGTCTGTCATCATCGTTGGCGTGGGCAACGCAGACTTTACAGACATGCAGATTCTTGATGGTGACGATGGGATTCTGCGTTCACCCAAGGGCGAGCCTGTCCTCCGTGACATCGTCCAGTTTGTCCCTTTCAAGGACTTCAAACACGTAGGTGTTGGACAAGATGCTGTTTTTCAGCTATTTTTACATGATCTGTTACTGGCATCATAGATACAATGGACACTCAGCTGTCCTCATTCCCATTTTCTTTGTCTTTTTTTTGTTTTTTGGCTGGAATATCTGAGAAACAACGTGTCTTTTGGCACTGGTTCTGTGACACATATTAGGAACAAAGAATACATGCAGAGAATATGATGTTTGAAAGAAAGCCAAAAGGTTGCATAAATTGGTAGAGGGAGTGGTGAACTTAGAAAGGCCTTTGTCCTTGGAAGGGTTGGCGACAACTGGCTCTACCCACCACACCATAGCCACCCCCCTGCTATAGCGTACCTGCCATGTGTGAGACTTCACAACCCCTGAGAAAAAGATAGGTCAATATGCAAAATGAATGAATAAGTAAAGCGGTGATTCTGACATTCACTTTGATTTCTTATTTCTTTGAAGACGGTATGAATCCCAGATATTTCAGGTTTTTCCTCATCAGTTCAATTGCATTTGTTAATAAACATCATTTTGGTATCCATGTTGGTTTCTTCAGCGTGTCCTGACATTGAGGATAGAAGATCTTCAGCTGATATTTTGTGTTGTCTTATTCAAAAATAAATGCATGGCCCTGGAAAAGCTGTTATCTGGAGGACCACAAATGATGCTTTAAACCTTAATGAACCCACGTTTCTGCCATGAAAGATGCGTAAATGACCTTTTCCAAAGGCAGTGATGCAAAGTCATACCATCACAGAGTCTGGCTTTTGGACTTGTTGCTGATAACAGTCTGGATGGTCTTTTTCCTGTTTGATCCAAAGCACACAACGTGCATTTCTACCAAAAAAGAAAAAAAAAAGAACTGGAACACTGATGAGTCAAACCAAAAGACCTGTGTGTGATAATCCACAGATGCTCAGATGCTTCTAGGCCCAGAGAGATAGACAGCCTCTGGACGACATCATTTTTTCGGCTTCCTTTTCCACAGAGTAAAGTTTTAAGCATCATTCGTAAAAGTAACTATGTACTATAGAGTTAGACATATCACAGGTGCTCAATTTCAGCTAGAGTTTTCCCCTTTATTTACTTAAATTCCTCTAGATCAATTGAATAATTTATTTACTATGCACTAGAGAAGAAGAAATATGAAAATCCCACCAAAACCTCCTTTGAGGAACATTTCAATGACTTTTCTCACTCATTTTTTGATAAATTTGAGCTCAATCTGATACATGTTGGCATCACCTGTTTGAAATAAAATCACTTTTTCCTTTCACTACTTTACTAGCACTAAATGGCCCTCATATTAACTTTTTAAAAAAATGAAAACTGAAATTAAAAAACAAGCACACACAAAAAACATGAGTATTAACAAATGAAATGAAGCTGATGAGAAAAAATATGAAATATCTTGGGTTTGTACTCGGGATATGAAAGTCAAATTAAATGTAAAAATCAAAAATCACTACATAAATTAGGGTGTGGTAGGAGCTCATACTTTCTGTATTTTGGCAAATTTCTTTGTCTTTAATCCAAACCATAAATGAAAGTTTTGATGATTTTTTTATACGTAGGTCAAGAAATCTGTGTAACAAGCACAGAAACCAAATTATGCAACCACTTTTGAGAAATAATGATAGTCAAAAAAAAAACAAAAAAGAAAACATTTTAAGGTGATTTAACTGTTGGTTCTCACAGAAACCTGCCAAAAAAGTATAACAATGTAATACTGTGAAATTCTCCATTTTACAACAATTTTTTTTAAAAGGTGATTATTCAAGGAAAATTTGTGAATTTACTTCAAAACCTTCAAATTTGGCATAAAAGTCACAAAGTTTTTGAAATTCGAGATTTCATGTCAGAAATTCACTTTCTTTCTTCTTCTTCTTTTGTTTTTTTAAACAATCGTGTCCAGAAACTAGCTGGAGATCTGTCAACATATTGTTCAACAGTAACCGTGGTGATGATGTGGCCCAGGATGAAATTGATGCCCCTGGCACAGTAGATAACACAAATGCAAATTGGTTTAGTTTGATGCAGATTTTTGACTAAATTAATGTTGCTTGTTCAGAAACAGGATGCTGAAGCATTTTTGCTTCAGCAACAACATAAGTTTACTTAAAGGGCAACTTGCAGGTTGGACACCACTATACAGCATAGTGTACATTAATGACAGAACAATTAGATTTTCAGAACCGGAGATATAACTATGCCATAAACGGTATTTTGAGATAAAATTGTTATAAATAACTTCCGCATCTATGAAACACCGACCGGAAGGGACGACACGTGAGGGAGTGTGTGTCTCAGTCTGCACCAATGACTGTATATAATAAGGGTCTGCCACTGGCTGTGTTCCAATATCCATACTTCCCGTGCTTACTATACTCAGTTTGAGTACGTAGAGTGTTCCGATTACGACTGCGACGAAAATAGGTGTACTGGACGGGACCTGGATGGTGTACTCAGCACTTTGTACACTTTTCGTACTTCACGTCCTCCATCTTAGCTACGTAGCTGAAGAGGCGGAGCCAGTCGAACCCAAGTCAGCTCGAAAAAATAAAAGAAAGAAGTCTGCCGTAATGGCAACAACGGCAACTGGATTGGCTACAGCTCCAGAATCTTACAGATATAAAATTTTGTGGTTTTACATTTTAATAATTTGCCGAGGCGGCAATCGTGATGTAACTTCCGTTAAGCGCATCATTGAGTATCCGATTTGAAATGACACTCACTTGCCGTACTCTCCACACAGTGTACTGCACTGAAGTGTGCTCATTGAAGTATGGATATTGGAACACACTGTCCCGTCCTATGTGCAGAGGCTCCTCTTTCCCTCTCTTCTTCCCCCTAAAAAAATAGAGGAAAGAAAAGATGAAGTGGACAATCCAAAACCTGTATTGTCCACTTCATAATTAAAGTCCTGGATCAGACTCTGGCTCCACCATTCCCTCAGGTCCTTATGGCTCAAAAACGAACCGCAGTCCGATTTCCATATTCAGAGATTGTCTCATTTTTATTGCATACAAAACGAAAAAACAAAACAACTGCGCTACACACTAACTATACAGTCCAAATATCACAAATCTCTCAACTTTCAAAACGATCAGGTTCAGTATTTCTCTTGTCGCCGCTGCCACTCCTACAACTTCGTCTTCTTCCTCGCAATGAAGTATTCAGGAAAAGCGTTGGAAAAATTATTGCGCATAAGTCTGGTTTTCCTTGGCCTATTAGAAACTGGCATATAGTTTGAAGTCTGCACTTTTGACACAAGTTGAAACGGAGACTCAGAGATACAGCATCTTTGCTGTGATGTCATTGTTATCACCGTCGCGTCATAGCTAATGCTAAGAATCTGCCCAGTAAAGGCATTTTTAACAGCATCGGTCATCAGCCTCACATAGTCCTTCCTCCTAAATCCCATCCTAGACGCCATCAAAACTCCAGGTAACTCTCTGCAAAGAAATGGGCACCACAAATGACAGTGTGTGGTGACAGATGTGGCAGATGTCTGCTGTCTTCACCTGCACAGTATGGACCCAAAGTGGAAAAATTTAGCTTTTCCTTGAAGGAAAATGATGAACACGATGTCCTGACAGGCAGGAATTCGTGCACTCAGCACAAACATAATAATTCACTACTATCATTTCTCTATTTCTCTATCTCTCACTACTGTTCTCCCAACTACATACCTACAATTGAAGTTAATGAGCATGAGACTATATTGTTTGCCTCTGCCTATGACGCGTTGCTAACAGGAAAGAGGCTGCTGTCAGACGCTAGCTTAATATGGGCACATTTCCAATAAAATGTCTATTTTACATAGTAATTTCTAGATATGTTTTTAAAAGACTTCTTCAGACAAGGGCAAGTGTTCATTCAGTTTTAGATTTAATCTGCATGTTGCTCTTTAAACTCATATGGGATGAATGTACACAATAGTAGTGAGCAACATGGTGGTAACTTTGGCAAACAACAATGAAATTATGTACAGTCTTAAAGAAAACAGTATATGAATTTGATTTCATTTTTTGAGCCAGGATAAGTCTTACATTTAAAAAAAAAATCTTTAGAATTTTAAAATGTTATGTTTCAGTAGGGGCTTTATTTGCTTTTCTTCCCTCTCTTGGTGAGGACCAGTTTGAATATTAGACTATGGAATTAAGAACATTTTTCTCATTTGCTCTCATGAATGAGAGCTCCATGTTTCCTGTGCTTGCCATTACATTGAAATTCTCTTTTCTTCTCTGCACTCTCGAGCAATTGTGTGTGCATCTGGGAGCGTGCACCTCTCTTTCACTGGTGGCATTAATTTTCCCTGGCTCTGACCAGATGTGTTTGGCAGAGTCCGTTATGGTGAGTTTGGTCTGTGACAGGTTGGGAAATTAAGCAATTACATCCCACTGAATCAGTAAGTTAAGGAGTCAGTAAATCAAGGATTAGGAACATGCGCTGAGTATTTAAAGATGGAGAACTGGGCAGAAAGAGAAGGGTGAATAATTTGGATGGATGAAGGAGAGTGGAGGGCGAGAGACACCTCGCTGGTGGTGGTGTTGGGGTGGGGGGTGGGGGTTGTCAACAGAAGACCAGAGCTAAAGACAAAAGCGAGCGAGGGAGTGTGTGACAGAGGTGGAGAGGTGATTTTCTGCTCCGTCGTTTCTTTTCACAAGGGATTAGCCGGACGGCACTGCTGACAGGCAGAGTGGAGGATAACAGGTAGACGAGAGAAGGGGAGAAAGAGCGGCGGGGTGGGTGGAAATGAGAGGAGGAGGATAAGGAGGTGGCAGAGGAGGAGGGATGAAGAGGTTGGGATGGAAGCACTTTGATGATGCATTGTCTCAGGGAATTATGTGAGACTGAGTACGACAGACTCTCTGACTTTGTATGTATTTTTATTTCTATGTTTTTATGGAATGATTTTATTTTCCTCTTGTGATTTTATGTAGACGTAAAGCACTTTGAATTACCT
>JBAMYA010000003.1:3615154-3626058 GCA_037176975.1 Arrhamphus sclerolepis
CTTTCCTTTTTTTTCTCTCTTTTTTCTTTTCTTTTTTTTCTCACGAAATCCAGTCAAAAGATGGAGTCACATAGAGAAGCAGCTATACATTTAGAAGGGGAATTATTATTTGGATAGTAAAGGGGAAAAAAGACAGAATATATGAATAGCTTGATAAGTATAACTTGATGGCTGTTAATATACCCAGCCAAGTATTAAAATTGTACTGAAAACTGAAATGTGGAACATTAGAGCATTTTCTCAGGTCAGCTTTCGCTCATCTTACCTGCTTTTGTACTTTTTGTACACTTCCTGCTCTCTTTTCCTATAACAATGCAGCTCCTGCACAGCCTGGCCAGGCACAGCCATTCACTTAGCAAAGATTCTCTCTCATGTGATGGGTCTGGTACCCCTCATATTCACAGCCATTTCCACCAGTACAGAATGAACCAAAGCTATTGCAATGAAATGGGAACAGATTTTATGTGATGATTCATACAAGAGTGTCCAAAAGCCACTGTTCGAAACAACCAAGATGGCTGCTGAATTCTTAATAACACCTGGGATGAAGAACTTAAAAGTAACTGAACTGGCTACCTGTTTCCTGCAGGACTGATTTTACGATCCCTTTGCTAGTTCTTAATGGTTTCTGTCCTCCTTAGTTATCAGAGTTGCTTGAGTTTTATGAGCTTCCTTAAAGTGTTCAGGTGGCAGATTTTTAATTATTCCTAGAGTGAGAACAAAAACATAAGGACAAAGCCTTCTTTTTTGTCCAGAGGTAGTTTCTTTCTGCATTCATCGGTACAGTCCCCTGAAAATAATTAGAATAACTGGTCAGGCTACCCCCCCACATGCTTCAGAACAATGCTTTTTTTTACAATCTCCAGGGAGACTGCATAAGAGAACCTTTTCTTGATATTTTCATAGACTTAAAATTGCAATCCATTTCAGGCCTGTCAGTATAAAATCCAAGCAGTCTCAGGCTACGTCCACATTAGTATGGTTACATGTTGAATCCACACTACTTTGCAAAGTTTAACCCTAAAAAATGGAAGATTTTTGGTCTGGTTCAGAACATTTTTGAGATTGTAAATACAGCTGTTGGAGTCTAATGTGGATGGACAAAACTGTAAGCATTTAGAATCAATGGCATAGTTGCAAATGTTTGCTTCATGAGTTTGTCTTTTGGGTTACTAGATATTCATAAGTCCATTAATGGAAGATTAAAAAAAACAAACAAACAAGTTTTAATGAGAGCGTAATGCAGCAATATGTGCACGGATTGCCATGCAGATAGTTGGCAGCTGTGAAACAATGTGTGCCTTTACAGTATATGCAGAGTAATGATCAAATATTGATTTGGGATATCTTCACTTAATTATTTTTTTCCCCTCTCTCTTTCAGCCCTGTTCAGTGGTTAGGCTGCATCAGGACTGTAAAGACCACAACGTGGTTTGATGAACACCTCACCGAAGACAACAAGAAGTACATGAAAACAAGCATGGCAGAGGAATACAGAAGACAGACAACTGAAAAGCTCAACCCACTAAAAGATGAGCCTTGGCCACGGCATGAGTGGACGGAGGGTAAGAGCTGTGATATCTGAGAGCACTGTCCTTCGGAGGTCCACTCTTTCATTCGGCTTCCCCGTGTGCACATGACCTATTCTTCTGTCCTCTTGTCAGGGAGTAAAAGGGTCGGGTTAGTTGCTGTTAAGTTGGGGATGGCTCCTATCTGGACAAAAACGGGAGAAAGACATGTAGTCACCATGTTACAGGTAAGACACGGATGCATACGTATGTCCCTTCCCTTCACAGATAGATATTCTCAGATAGTATTCTCCATGAATACTAACGAGTGCTAGTGTTTGATATCCAAAATTAACAAGCAGTCAATTATATTGTTTGGATCTGTCTGGGTATGGTGAAGAAAAGGCAATTATTAAAGACATTCAAATCTAATATACAAGGTTTAATCCTGCATTCGAAATATCTCAGCGTTAGTCAAGAATCTACTTTTCCCTTACAGCAGTGTGTGAACAGGAGATGTGTGACGGCAGGTTTATTCAGATCACGTTTTAATCTAATCGAATAATCTGTCAGCAAAGTAAATTGAAACTGAACCATGGCTATGCACACTCTGCTCTTTATTGATCATGAGCCACTGTAGCAGGAAGCATAAGAAAATCCTATTTCACTTTCAGTAAAATGTTAACAGTCAGAGCTCTCAGTATTGAGAGCGGGCTTAACTGAAGATAATAAATGCTGGAAATGTAACAGAGAAGAAGGTACATTTCTTCACGCTCTATTAGACTGTTCTGCAGGACTGTATTTTTGGAAAGTGGGACTGAAAATCCTTGAAGGATATCTGAAACAACTACCAGAACTCCTGCAATCCATTCAGTCAGACGTCTGGGCACTACCAGGCCTTATTAGTTTGGACTGACGGGAAATTGCTTTATTTTAAATAATTATATTTTATATTTTATTTATTTTTTATATGAGGTCTGCATAGCTGACGGAGCATACATCGTTAGTTTAAATGATGGCTTAAACTTATGACATAGACCTTTGAGGATACATTTTAACAATTTATTGCCTGACAAGCCTTTATTAAAGCTGCTAGATCTTAGAGAGTGTCAGAATATATAAGTGTTGTGTATGTATGCAATTCATAAATGTTTGTATTTACCGAATGTTTACACACACTCCATAAAAAGACGCATAACCTTTGATTTAATGTAAGTTTGGGGGGGAAAAAACAACTTTTTCTGTGTTCAGATCAGTTAGGACTACCTAAATGATTTGTTTTTGCTAAATGCCAGAATGACGAGGGAGAGAAATTTCATTTTTAGACTTTCTTCAAAGTCAGAAGTTTACCTACATTCAGATTACTATGTCTACAAAGAATTTGGGGCAGATTAGATTATGGTGTCATGGCTTTGGAAGCTTCTGATAGCTCAGTTGACAACATAACAGACTGATAGTATCCACAGTAAAATTAGTCCTGTACCACCAACATGGGCTGAAAGGCCTTTACTGCAAAAGCAACATAAACAAGCCAGATTACAGTTTAAAAATCCACACATGGACGAAGACTTTAAGTTTTAGAGACATGCCGTGTAGTCTGATTAAGCTAAAACTAAACTGCTTGGTCATAATGACCATTGTTATATTGTAGGAAAAAGGCCTGGGAACAGCATCCCAACTGTGAAGTACGGGGGTGGCAGCATAATAATGTGGGGTGTTTTGCTGCAGGACAGACTGGTGAACTTCACAAAAATAGATCATCATAAGGAAAGAACATCATGAAGAAATACCTAAGCAATTTCTCAAGACATCAGCTAGGAAGTTAAAGCTTTGGCATAAATGGATCTTCCAAACTCTAAACATACCTCCAAGTTAGTTTCTCATTATAAATGTTATATTATTTTCTTCTACAGGTGCAAGACTGCCATGTAATAAAATACCTGTCCAAAGAAGAATATGATGGACACACTGCCGCTCTTGTTGTAGGAGGGAAAAATGTATCACCATTCCATGTGAGTAACAATAAATCATTATGAGATCCAAACTATAGAGAGCCCTTAAAGAGCTTTTGTTGCTTTTTACTTTTGTAAATTGTTCCAAAACCAAAAGGTCTTGATGAGCCCCTTTCTTTTTGGAACTGGGTTCTCATTTATGCACACACAAGACGGGGCCTGAACGTTGTGCACATCACTTTCCACGCAAAGATTGTGATCTAGAAAGAAAAACTTTACGGGAGAATGTGTGCACCTTTACGTAAGTTTTTAACATTGCGCGTAAACATTTTGGAGACAAGAGGAACTACTAACTGCAGATGGAGAGGTGGTGAATTGAAACCATGTTCATCTCATACCTTTAATTCTAGTTCATTTCAGACTTGCAGAATTATAAACAGCTAAGCCTGCATTATCCTAACCGGCTCTTTTTTCCGTAATCGATGCTAACCCCCGTCCCTCTTGGTTACTGTCGATGGGTCCGACGCGCCAACCAGGGCTGACATGGCGATCTCACTGCACTCCTAGGAAAAAATATTGGCCGATTTTTGGTAGAATAAGGCAAATATTTCAGATAGGAACAGACTGAAGGGCTTGCAGTAGACATTTGAAGGATATATTCAGCATGTCTCGTTCACTTGGCAACAAAACAATGATAAAATATGGATAAAAATAGAAGATAAAGTTTACAGGTCACAGAGCAAGAGTGAACCACCACATCACGCGGTTATGGAGACGGAGGACCACAAAATAAATACATTTACTTACCTTGGAGCAGACAAAGCTGTGCTTGTTGATCTTTGAGGTGCTCAACTGGGTTTGAGGCTGTCCAAATAGTCTAATCCACAGCCTGCACTTTTTGGGGTTTCATTTCAGTTTTGGGAAGGGGTAAAAAAAAAATTAACACCTCCTTCCAGACTCTCAGGGTCGACGATCAGTGTATACGTTTTTTTTGTGACTCAAATGTGGTTCTGACAAATTTAGGGTAACAGTGGCCTGGTTCCACACAGAAAACAGTCAGGTGCATGTGCATGATAGCTGGCAGATGACTGACTTATATGCAAAAACACTCACAAGGTACTTTGACCATTTATGGTAGAATATGGGTGTGTATCCACCTGCAAACTTCTAGATGGACTGTGATTTATAAAAGGAAACTGCTGGCAATTGTGCTTCTGCACAGTTTTATAAATCATGTTTTTTTTGGCAACCAGAACTGCTCGTTGATTATGATTCCAAAACTATTGTAAAATTGAGGTGGATCAGGCATTTGTATCAGGATTATATCCTGGACGCCTCTGTGCAGAGGTTACCTTTGGGCATGTCCAATCCGGAGAATATCCAGGACATGCCAGAGAGGTTATGTCTCCTGACTGGCCGCAGGAAGCCTCAGTATCCTCCCAGAAAAGTTGGCGGAGGAGAGCTGGAGAAATGGAGGTGTAATCCTCTCCACTGAGGCTGCTGCCCCGTGACCCAAAGCCAAATTAGCAGAAATGTATGGATGGATAGATAGATGGACAGATGAGGAGACAGACATTACATCACTGATAACAAATCTTTATCTTGCGCTCATCTTGCACAGAGGGACCTCATAATAATTTAGCATCGGATGTACTGCCATTTAAAACAGGTTGTCTGGTTGGCAGTGTCTGCTCAGGCCAGTGGAGTTAACCAATCAGAGCAGATTTAGATTTTTTTCTTGTTTTTTAAATTTTTTTCTTTCTTTTTTTTTTTTTTGGAGAAGACTCTAATTTACAAATTTACAGAAAACATAAATATGTGGAACCATAACACTGAGTTAGCCTTTTCATGGTAATATCTGAAAATTCCAAAACCAGTCAACAACTGAGGGTTAGAGTGCAATTCCCTTTACCGTCACCTGGGCTATGGTACAGCCTAAAGTCAGCTGCCTACTGTGTTTTTGTTTTGTTTTAAAGCATTTCCAGACTGTACCCAGCTCTGAGAGGGTTAAATCAAAACACAGAATTGTAGATGTGATACAAAACCGATTGTCTTTTTCATCTCAATTCCCAGAGCAATTAAAGCAAATTATCTGTTTAGGATGAATTAATTAATTTCATAGCTTCTACGCCACAGCACAAATGACAAGCATGATTTGTTTTATAAAATGGCTTTCATGCTTATAAGAAATGCTAAGGATCCATTACTGCCTCAGACTGCTCAAAACCTCTGAATACAAATAACTGAAAAATGCACGATCATATGAAGAGAAACTGTAACTCCCTCCCTCCTCCAAAAACTGTAAAGGACATGTTTAAAGAAGAACCTCTCAACAAGAATGTCTGTTAATATGTATGAAGAGGCTATCTATATTTCTCACAGACACACACACACAAGAAAACAACAAACTGTGGCGAAAGAATGAATAAATCAAAGTGTAATTTATTCATTGAGTCTCAAAAGATGCTTGACTGATCGCTGTCAGGATTTCACTTGTCGAGTTGTTTTGAACTCCTCACACAGAGCATCATTTTTCAGTCAGAGGCAGAGTTTGTTGGAGAGAGAAGCTTTGGCAGGCTGAAAATCAGTCAACAGAAGGGAAGAGGGAGAGTTTGGAGAAACTAGTGATGCTGAGATGAGAGCGAGAGAAGTGAATGCAAATGTCACAGACACTCACTGCCAGAAAGCGTGTGCATGCCTGCAAGTGTGATTTTGGCTCCCATACAGTTATGACAGCCCCGTAGTTTATTTTAAAATGCCTTCGTCCAACTGTTGCTCACTGTTTTTACTTCTTTTATTCTATCCATTAACCTCTTTCTTTCTTTTCTTTTCTTTTTTTTTCCCCATCACGATGACTGACAGAGGTCGGAAGAGGAAATAGAGATATTCAGGAATGCAGGAGTGCCTCCAAAACAGAAAGTTTCAACTTTTAAAGTGTCTGACAATGCCATCATCAAGCCAGGTTTTTTTTTTTGTTTTGTTTTTTAAATCTAATTTAAATGCAATTTCTATAAAACACAAAAAGAATGAAATGATTTTTCTTAACTCCTGCACTGGTTTTGTGAGGCAATCTTTTTGCTTTTGTGTGTGTTAAGGGACTCCTCTGTATGCAGCACATTTCCGTCCAGGCCAATATGTGGATGTAACAGCCAAATCGTAAGTTCTCTTTTGCCAGCTTCTCCTTTTATTTATTTCTTTTTCCCTTTCCCTCTCCGTCTTGCCCTTCTCTCCGTGCCAACATAATGTTTTTTTTTAAGTAGATTTGTGTGCGAGTTAACAAGAAAATCCTAAACTCGTTTTTTATTAGACTTTCCACTGACGTAGCAAATCATTATAAATGCGTCCTTAAAATGAGTTTTTCGTGCGTGTACATGTATATTTCTTGTGGTTTTTGTGCAGCATCGGTAAGGGTTTTCAGGGTGTAGTGAAGCGATGGGGATTCAAAGGTCAGCCAGCCAGCCATGGTCAAACCAAAACTCATCGCCGACCGGGAGCTTCTGGACCAGGAGGGGTAGGACATTTGCACATGCACACACTCTTACATCCACGCCAGACATGAGCAGGTGGCTTCCCACAGTCCATTTAAATGAGTGTGATATTCATCATCTGCATTTAGGATCCAGCCAAAGTTTTCAAAGGGAAGAAGATGCCTGGCAAAATGGGCAACACCTATGTCACAGCTTACGGACTGAAGGTAGACACAGATAAACACAAACCTTGGTTTTAACTTGGTCTTTATATTCTTTAACCTGTTTTTTTTTTTTAAACTCTGTTTTTGTTTTCCAGGTGTGGAGGATCAATACCAAGAATAATGTCCTGTACGTTCACGGCTCTGTCCCAGGTCACAGGAGCTGTGTACTGAAGGTAAAAAACAAAACAAACTCAGATGTAAAGTTGATGGTCAACTCCAGCATATTTAATGCTCTGACCGCGTTATGTGACCTTGTACCTGCAAAACAGTGTCACACCTGCAAGATAGCACGATTCATCTTCATTGACACTGTGCTGGATCAGCATTGTGTGTGTGTGTGAGGTTTTATTTGTGTGGGAATGGGAGTGTGGAACTTAATGATGTTAGTAATATCCACGGCATCCATCTCCACGCTCAGCATGTTTTGCTGGTCTCATGAGTGTCTATATGTTGCAGGTTATTATTTGCTTTGGAGACAAGCAATAATGAATACAAATGCTGTTTGCATTTTGCCCATCTCTCTCTCTCTCTCTCTCTCTCTCTCTCTCACACACACACACACACTCACACATACACACACACACAGATTATATTATATTGCTCCAAAGGCTACACATGCAAGTTAATAAGGTTTTTTTTCATTGTTGCTTGCTTTTGTGAGGCACGCTAATGTCCGTGTGAGATTGAGGAGCCATTTCGGTTTGTTTATTTATTGTAATTAAAAGAGTAGCTAACTAATAACTGGTTTCAAATAATTTGTTGGCAACTTTTTCCACAACCAATTATTCATTTGGCCAAGTAGTTCCTGTGGTGGAATCAAGGTGTCCTTTAGGTTTGATGTGACCAGAGGAAAATGCATGTGATTTATGCACACGTGAAACAAGTATCTACTTGTCACTTCTGTCTCAGTCAGTTCAGTCCCTTCAAGCTAAATATCCCATAACTGAATTTCTCTTAAATTTCTAATTTCTCACCCAGATTACCATCTAATTGACATTTGCATATTTATTGCATGAGTATAAAGTGGTTAAACAGCAAACATCACTCTGACAGCTGCAGCTTCCTCCCTGTGCAGTGTCACTATAAATCACGCAGACCAACTTTGAAATTGTCCTGAGTATCAGTGCCAGTTCTTCAGCCCTTATATTCACTAAGGTCTCACTTGAAGGGATATTATCAATCAGAGCCTTTTCCTCTGAGCACATTTGTTGTCTGCCTCCATAACTAGCAGCATAACTGCTTCGTACTATTGAATAGATTACAAAAGGCACCCTGAGACTCACCATTCAGAGATGTTTTTTTTTTGTTTTCAAGTCTGAGCTTTCTCTTTCTTGCTTCCTAAAGAAAAAATTCCTCTTCAGTGAATTCTCACGTAGGTTAACTCTTACAGGAACTTTAAAACGAAATTTTAGGTTTATTGTTAAATGGTAAGTCAGTGTTTCCCCTAGCTTTATAACAATGGGAAGGGGGATATTAGTATATAAACTGCCCATCTAAAACAAGTCACACTCTTAATATTTCATTGGACCGCCTGTAGCTTTGATTACAGCATGTGTTTGTAGTGGCATCGTTTCAATGAGCTAATGCAATCTTCCAACATTCATTTCCATCCAGATTTGCATTAATTCTTCACCAAGATGGTGGTCATTTAAGAAATGAGAAGCTACGCACTGCATCAGTTAGGGTTAAATAATGTGTTTCTAGATGAAATATAATCACCCATGCCATAATTATCCAATAGGAGGCCCCGTTAAATCCAGGTGAGGACATGATGTATGCTGTAATCAAAGCTAAAGCCGGTCCAACATAATATTAGTGTGTGTGACTTGTTTCGATATATAACAGAATAATATTAAGTTTGTTTAATGAAACAAGGACCAGCTCTATAGGAAAAGTAACCTTTAAATGACTTCTGCTGTGATCAGGTGCTATATAGAAAATTTAGATCAATAAAATTAACCTGACATTCTGGGGGCGGCCCTTTAATATAATGGTGGGGCAATCAATCGACATCAAAGCATAATTTATGTTTTAAGCATCTAATTCCAGAATGTTATTCCACTTCCACATTCCTAGAGCTAGCTTCTGCAGCCGAGGATCGGACCGCCAGGGTCCCCGCCTCCGGCCATTGCCCAGCTCACGGTGGTGAGCCCGCAAGAAGGGGGCAGAGTGGTGTTTTGCTGTTGGACTTCTGTGCTTGTCATGGATTGTCCATAACGAACACCATGTTCAAGCATAAGAGTGTCCACATGTGCACCTTGCAGCAGGACACTCTAGGCTGCAGGTCAATGATCGACTTTGTAGTCGTATCGTCGGACTTGTGGCCGCATGTCTTGGACATTTGGGTGAAGAGAGGGGTGGAGCTGTCAACTGATCACCACCTGGTGGTGAGTTGGCTCAGATGGTGGGGCAGGATGCCAGTCAGACCTGGGAGGCCCAAACGCTCTGTGAGGGTCTGCTGGGAACATCTGACAGAGTCCCTTGTCAGAAGGAGCTTTGACTCCCATCTCCACCCCTGACCTGGCAGACTAGGGTGGTAGTCCACCTCTTCAAAAAGGGGGACTGCAAGGTGTGCTCCAACTACAGGGGGATCACACTGCTCAGCCTCCCTGGGAAGGTCTATTCGGGAATCCTGGAGAGGAGGGTCCGTTGGTTAGTCGAATCTCAGATTGAGGAAGAGCAGTGTGGTTTTCGTCCCGGTCATGAAACAGTGGACCAACTCTACACCCTCTTTGAGTTCTTGGAAGGGGTGTGGGAGTTCACCCAAGCAGTCTACATGTGTTTTGTGGACTTGGATAAGGCGATTTTGGTGACCTCAGGATCGGGTCTCTGCTTTTTGCAGATGATGTGGTTCTGTTGGCTTCATTGAGCTGGGATCTCCAACTCTTGCTGGAGTGATTCGTGGATGACTGTGAAGCGGCTGGGATGAGAATCAGCACCTCGAAGTCTGAGACCATGGTCCTCAGCCAGAAAAGGGTGGAGTACCCTCACCGGGTCGGGGCAGAGGTCCTGCCCCGAGAGGAGGAGTTCAAGTATCTTGGGGTCTTGTTCACAAGTGAGGGAAGGATGGAGCAGGCAGTCAACAGACAAATCGGTGTGGTGTCTGCAGTGATGCGGACACTGCGCCAATCTGTTGTGGTGAAGAAGGAGCTGAGTCACAAGTCAGGATCTATGCTCCTACCCTCACTTATGGTCACCAGTCCTGGATGGTGACCGAAAGAATGAGATCGCGATTACAAGCGGCCAAAATTAGTTTCTTGTGCAAGGTAGCTGGGCTCTCCCTTTGAGATAGGGTGAGAAGCTCTGTTATCTGGGATGGGCTCAGAGTAGAACTGCTTTTCCTCCGCATCAAGAGGACCCAGATGAAATGGCTCGGGCATCTGGTCAGGATACCTCCTGGACGCCTCCCTGGTGAGGTGTTCCGGGCACGTCCCACCGGGAGGAGATCCCAGGGAAGACCCAGGACTATGTCTCTTGGCTGGCCTGGGATCCCCCCGTTGAGCTGGAAGAAGTGGTCAGGGATAGGGAGGTCTGGGCTTTCCTGCTTAGGTTGCTGCCCCTGCAATCCGATCCAGATAAGTGGAAGAAGATGGATGGATGGATATTCCACTTCATTGATTGAGTAGGGTCTCTATATAAACTGAAGTCATTTTAGCTGTGGAGGCATATTTTGAGTGTATACACACGTGGACAAAATTGTTGGTACCCCTCAGTTAAAGAAGGAAAAACCCACAATTCTCACTGAAATCACTT
>JBAMYA010000003.1:3626158-3658041 GCA_037176975.1 Arrhamphus sclerolepis
AGCTGTGTGTAATAGTAAATAAAGATAATTAAAATAATAAATAATAATGAAATAGAAAAAATTGGTATATGTATTTTTTTTTTTTACCTTTCTCTCTACGGTTACTTACTGCATGGGCGTTAATACTATTATACTGCAATATAATGTTTCCTATATATACAACAACCTCTCATATTTTGTTTGTCATCTTCATTATTATTTGTTTATTGTATTCATACCAATAAAAGCTTAATCTATATAACACTCGTTTTTAAACATGCACTTACTTTTCTAAAGCTGGTCACGCTCCATTAAGGACTAAGTTTTCCATTGCTACTATTTAAAAACCAGAGCCTTGAGCCAGTAGCCGTTGAAACACAGCCACAGATGGTTCCTTAATGCTAGCATGGACATTTAGAGAAGGTGGGGGGGAGGGGTGAAATCAGCCAAATGGGAGCAGAAACAGCTTTTCAAAAAAGGTACAGAGTGAGGGATTTGTATGAGTGCTGAAGTGTGAAGGTAACAAACCCCTTTTAACACTAAAATGAAAGTGACATGAATTTTCTCTTCTTTAACACTGCTGCCATCATCGTTGTTCGGTGTCATCTGTGTGATCAGCTGTGGTTTGAGGAATGATTAGGCTTTATGGTCACATGAGGACAATTCTGTCCAGTACAGTGGCCATTAACTAATCATTCCAAGAGCATTTCTGAAACTGAAAATTTTATGTTGAAAGCTTACGTATCCAGTGCTGAGCCTCAGACTTCAGATTGCATTCTCTTAAAAAAAAAAATCTATTAAAAATGGTGTATCTGACAAAGACATAATTAATGTCTTTAAAGGCAACCAATAATGTGTAATAGCCATATTCATTCACTGTGAAAACCATTATAATGAATGGTAAAATAACTGTGTCACGTTTTGGTTCCTATTATTCTTTTGAGGTTTACTATTTCCCCAGTTTTTTTTCTTTATTTTAGTCTTGTTTCATTTAACCTTTAGCCTTGTGCTCTTTTCCTGGGTTTTGACCTCTGTTTTCTGTTTCGCTTTACTTTATATTTTAGTTTGAAAGTCTGTTTCTTTCTTTGTTTAGTTCTGTTGGACCCGTCTCTTCTGATTGTTCCCACCTGTGTATCATCAGCCACTGTTAGTGTATTGTTTTGTATTTCCTCTTTTCGCTGCCAGTCTGTCTGGGGCCCATTTAAAAAAGTCTTGAGTATGTTGAACCTGAACTTTTGGAAACTGAAAGCGAGCTAACTTAAGCTAACTCTGTTACCGTGGTAACTGACACATTCAACATAATCCTCGCTCTTATCTATCTCCTCATCCCCATGATGCTGAAATTAGTTTAATTTCATAAGACAATCGATTATTTAATGCACATTTTGGTAATAGGTGAACAATGACATGATCTACTATTAGATCTATTAGGTCTATTGTCTTTCATAACTTATATATATGGTCTCATCCTTCCGTGCGCCACAAATCTAATCATAGCATACCATTGAGTTCCTGCAAGGCTCAATATTAGGCCCTCTTCTTTTGTCTCTTTATCTACTGCCACTTGGTCCCATCCTTCACAAGCATGGTGTCTCTGGAGATGTTCTGCAGATGACAGCCAGAATGAATGATGCTTTTTCGTTGGCACCACTGGGACCCTTTCTCTAGAGCTGCTTTACCTGTCTCAGTACATGAAGCCAACCGTCAAAAATCCAGGTTCTTAAATAGATTCTGACCTCAAGCATGTCAGCCAGATCAGAGCAGTGGTAAAGTCAAGCTGTTGTGTCAGTTAGCCAAATTAAAGCCCATTCTTAAAAGGCAGCACTTGGAGACAGTAATCCATGCATTTGTTACCAGTAGGCTGGATTATTGTAATGCGTTAGCAGGTACTCTGTTGCACATCTGCACCAGCTCCTCTGGTATGGTATTTCCATTTATTAGCAATTAATAAATAATTCTTAAAAATCCTATAGGGTTAGCCTGAGTGATTGGATGTATTGACTACACCTGCATTGCCATCAAAGGTCCTTGAATGATTTTTTTCTTTGTAAATGTTATTGAAATGTTATTAAAGTGAATACAACCGAGCCTGTTATGCTTGAGTTTCCTGTCTGAAATGTGAACTTGTACTTCATCAAGCACTTCAGTGTTTTTTTCCTGTTTTTCTTTAATAAAGATTTAAATTATACATTCACTTGTTCTGTAATCCACATCAGCTGTCTCTTCCTTGTCTTCTTCTACACCATTCCATAACACCATGCTTCTATTATACTGCTTTCAGACACAAAACCTATTTTTAAAACACTTTTGTAACACCACAGGAGGGATAAAATATGACCATTTGGAGAGACTCTTAAATACCAGTTAGCTAACCAAGATTCATGCTCCTTTTGTGCTATTTCTACATCTCTGCTCTTCTTCATTCTGAAACTGACTGGCTTCTCCTGTCACCTGTCTCTTTATTCCCAATTCTATTTCCACATTGTTCAAAGAGCTGCAGGACTTTGAAAGAGGTCGGACACAGGAGTTGGTTGGCAAGTCCTGACTGATTTGAAACAGAGTATTAAAATGCCATAAGTCTTCCAGGTGGCAGGTCCTCCAGACAGAGCAGCCGACAGCCATTGTCCCATATGAAACTTGAATTTACTGACATCACTGATGTTGTACGATATAGATATAATTACTTCTTTCTGGAGTTTTTGGAAAACAAATTTGCAAAAAGATCCCCAAAGATGTTAAAGTTGTGGCTGTTAAGTTTCAATACCCAGTCAAGAGTCTTTCACTTCTTATGTGTTTCTTTTGTTTTGTTTGGTTTTGTTTGTTTTTTTTCCCCCTTGTGTTGTTCATTTGCACACAGTGTGAGGTTTGCTTTGTGTCATTTATTCAAAATCAGGTCCCCAGTTCAGCTAAGAGTGGCACTGAGCTCTCTGTCTCCAGTTGCACTTTTCTCAAACAAGCTGATTATGGTCTCAAACGTCTGGGCTGAAATCTCCTATATCGTCTTCAAGTATGCGTTTTTAACAACAAATGTTGCATGAAATGTTAAAAAGCATTATTTTTTTTCAAATGTATTCTTTGCAACAGAATATTTGACCCTAACTTTTGCATTTTGCTGTACACTGCCCTTTGCATGCATCTAGATTTAATTCTAATTTTAAAAACAAAAAAACAGCAACACTGAATTATGTGTTGAACATTGAACAGGGACAACTTGTCTGCTTACAACTCTCCTTCC
Organism: Arrhamphus sclerolepis; assembly: GCA_037176975.1. Taxonomy (NCBI): domain Eukaryota; kingdom Metazoa; phylum Chordata; class Actinopteri; order Beloniformes; family Hemiramphidae; genus Arrhamphus; species Arrhamphus sclerolepis. The sequence continues at coordinate 3,629,373 of JBAMYA010000003.1, forward strand.
ATTTGATTTGTTATAGATGTCATAGATACAACACGTGGACAAAATTGTTGGTACCCCTCAGTTAAAGAAGGAAAAACCCACAATTCTCACTGAAATCACTGTTTAGAGATGGTCTTATGGCCTGTTTCATTAGTTTTTTTTTTTTTAATAATTATGTTAATCAGCAATTCAAAAGTGATGGCTGATTTTGATTATTTAATTTTCAATAAATTTTTATTTATTGTTACTTTTGTAAGTTTCAAGTGATTTCAGTGAGAATTGTGGGTTTTTCCTTCTTTAACTGGGGGGTACCAACAATTTTGTCCACGTGTGTAAAAGGACTGTTTGTGCAGACGGATCTCCTTGCTGCCATTTATAGTCAATTTGCCTTTATATATATCTTTATGTGAACAAACCCAAGGAGAAATAAAAGTCAAAAAGTTTGCATTACGACTCTTGCATGCTGAACATGCCTCATGTTATAAAATGAATTAGAGGCTAAATATAAGGCTATATGAGCATACAGCCTTTAGCCTCTGCTGTGAATCACTGGTTTATGTCACATCTGCAGTTAACAGTTCTTTTAAAGAAAACGGAAATGATCTGGTCAGAAAAACAGAAATTCGAATGACGCAAGAAAATTGCAGTTGGCACATCTCTTAATTAAGATAACATTTTTCATTCAGTTTTTTAGACCATGCTTGCAACTTATATAAGTCAATATGTCAGTTATCAAACAAAGTGGTGGTATAGTGATGGATTGTCTTCATATTGAAATTGGTTAGTTTTTCTTTGTTTTTTCTTTTGTTTTTTTTGCATTGTTAAAGCATCAAAGCTGAACTGTTTCTGCATTCGTATTCCAATAATCGGTGTATATCTGTGATGCAGGTAAGAGACACTGTGCTACCAACCAGGAGCTCCGCTCTGCTCAACCCCCCTTTTCCCACCTATTTTACTGAAGAGGAGGGCGACTTGGATGAAGACCTGTACGACGACAATTTGTTCATTCACACAGAGCCGTCATTAACGCTGACCTGACCGTTGACTGGCTCAGATGTAGTGCTCACCCAAACCTGCTAACTGTTATCTGGATGCTTTAATAAAGAGGAATTCCTAAGATTGTCTTGAGATTGTTTGTGAGTGAGAGGTTGAGGAACAACACCAGGCCCGCCTGTTTGATGAAAACTATTATTACTGTCCCTTTCCCCTGAAACCATGGTAACCGTTGGAGTGATGATGTCACTAGAGGATCCCCAAGCAGAAAGAATGGAGATGGGGGAAGGAAAAAAAACAGAGAAGAATAAAACAAAAGAGAGGGACACAGACAGGGTGGAGAAATGTGCAATATCTATGCAGGACGAAAGTGGAGGAGGAGGAGGAGGAGGAGGGGTTGAGCTGGATACAATAAGTGAAAGAGGAACACAGACAGAAGAGGGAAGGGATTTGTTGGTAGGAAGGGAAGTAATAAATTGGGTATAAGGCATGGAAGCAAATACAAAGAAGTAGAAGGAAAAAAGAAACAGATGAGTTGGTGAAAGTGTGGAAGGCAGTTACAGAGGGCAGAAAGGGTGAGGCAAGGATGAAGGCTGACAAAGGTTGACATTTGTGTATAAAGGGATAAATGAGGGCATTAATGTTGCAGGAGGAACTGCTGTGCGCTTAAGTCTGTTTGTGTGTGTTTATGCGCAGCAGTATTTAAATGAGAGACTCAGTATGGGTGGTGGTGGGTTTTTTTCTTCCTCCAAGAATCATGTCTTTTTAGCTGTTTTCACTTTTGTTCCATGTAAATATATCCTTTGGGGGGCGGCTGCATGTGAATCAGTCCCTCTCTGCTGGTCTCTGCTCTATATTTGCTATCTAATTGACAGCAGCAATAACAAGGCTTTTGTTTGAAACACTGACAAGAGGCAATGATGCCTTACAGGATGCCCAGCAACGACTGCGGATGCGCACAGCGTCGGTGTCTGTTCCATAATTGAAACACCATCGCTACAGCAGCCTGCCGTCTGAAATGTGGGCCACACAGTGGTTGGCTATCATTTAGTCATAAAGATGTGCGGTGATGAGGCCGTTTGTGGCTACCTGTGTCCTGCTCCATTTAACATGCCACAGCTTGTAGGTCTAAAAGGCAACAGCATGCTCTTTGAAATGGTAATGATATTGTTTGAAAGTCCTGCTCTGCAGAGCCTGCACATCAGCATGCTCTTGTGGGGGTGGACTGGAAGGTGAGGTGGGGTGTGTGGGGGTGGGGGTGATGATCAGTGCCTTTTAGAGCAGCTGAGCAGAAAGGAAAGACAAGAGATGGTTTGTGTAGCTGTTGTCACAACCAGCGTGGTGTGTAGGGCTGTTAACTAGTCATCAGGTTAGACTTTTTTTTCTTTTTTCATTTAGAATCAGCCGATCCATCTGACAATAAATTTAGAGTTTTCAGTAACTGTGTCTCAGCATCTTTACCCTGCTACAGCACTTTCTCTCATCAACGTGAGGCTCATTAGACTAATGAGTTGGCCTGTATCTCACTTCTATCAGTGCTGTACACAGGAAAAAAAAAAAGGGGACTTCAGACGTGTATAACTTGGAGGCGACCACGCCTCTCCTTTGGCGTTTTGTAAGTTATTTATACCGATTTGAGTTGAACAAACTTGTCGAGTCAACAATGTCAGTCAAATTGGATCAAACATAAAGGCAGTAAAGCTGTTAAACAGAGTTTTCAAACCAAAACCCACAACATTTCTAGACACCACGCCGTGTTCACTGTTGCATCTTCTTGTGCAACAATATTCCAGTGACATATCTGGAACAGAAGCTTTCAGGAGGGAAGAAATGACTTGGAATTTGGTTGCCAAGACTTTCAAATCCTTATCAAGCAGGCATCCTCTATAGTCAAAGATTTAAAACCCCTTAAATTATGCTCAAAATGAATGTGCTTATCTGGGCTTGATTGTTTAATTAATCAGATAATGTTAGTTCAGCACTTAGACATGCTGTATATGTTAGCCGTTATTCCTGTTTGCTTGAAATCCAAAGTTGCTCACACTTTTTCTTAAAGAAACGGCTAAATGTATGAATTACTTTCGCGCCATTAAGTTTATTTTGGACCATGTTCTGTACATGACAGGAAAGCAGATATTAACAGCAAAGAGGGCAAGCATCTCAAAAATAGAAACAACCTTAAAGAAATCAGTAGCAGGTCAAGTATACGCTAGACTTAAAATATTTTCACTTGGTCTGTTTCTAACATTCTGAAGATAAGTTAATGTTCTCTTCAAAGCGACTTGGAAAGAAAATGTAAGTTTATCTCAAACACCAGAGTTGCTGCTTTATTGCTGTTTCAAAGAGCTAGTTTGTGTTTGTGTGAAACTACTTCCAAGTCCTCGTGTGCACTTGAAGGGCTTGATTCCAGACTCAGTTTGGCAAAAGCACACACAGCTGATGCTCTTGTCCTCACTCGTTCTTTCTTCTAAAACTCAACAGCGCTCGCATTCGCTGAACAATTGAAATAAATGACGGTTTTTCACGTCGGAGCTCTTTAAGTCTTGGCTGATTCTAAGCATTCTTTGGAAGCGTTTGGAGGGTCTAGAGGAGGTTGGCCTCAGATTTTTCCCTGGATTCTGACATGATGAATCTGCTGCTCTGCTAATTGGTAAAGCAAAACACACACACACACACACACACACTGCTGCACATACACTCCAGCTGTGACTAAATCCATTTCTAACAGATAAATGCTTCTTTGAAAAGCTGAACATTGTTCATCCAGGGTTGATCAGTACTCATAAGGCTAATCACCTACTCACCTTTTTTTTTTTTTCTTTTCTTTTATTTACACATTTTTTATACAGCCTAAAATCAGAAAAAGCCAGCGATGTCAGATAGTAATTGTAATACCTATTCTGTACTGCCTTATCCTTGAAAGGCAAAGTTTTTGAAGATATAAAATCAATGTCCCTCAAAGAAAGACTGGGCGGGATATGTATATTCTTGCTTCTACAGTACAAAATATTAAACAATTTCACCTTTGTTCTCTAATCACATGAAGAGCCACGATTCATGAATAACTGATATAACCTCATCAGCAGGGGTTTACTTTGGGAAACCTTTGTCGAGTTAGATGAGAGCGCTGCTTTACTGAAAGATAAAGAAGCCTTCTGTTCACCTTGATCAGAGGTGATGTCAGCATTTCTAGATATACCATCATTCAGTGGAAATGTCTATACTGATTTAAAAAATAACAATAAAAAAACAGAAACTGACATCTCAAATTTGATCACTAACAACTCTAAAAGCCAGGGTCTGTTATAGTGTGGTGCTTGTTTCAGCACTTTTGTCAAAGGTAATTTGCATTTCTGTGATGGCAAAATTAATGCAGAAAAATACAAACAAACAAAAAAAAACTAGACATTTCCTGATTCAAATTCTGTTTGGAGTCTGTCTGTGTTTAGTTTGCTTGTTATCTGTGTGTGTGTGGTTTTCTCCAGGTATTCTGTCCCCTCCTACAGTCCAAGCACGTGCGTCTGGTTAACTGGCGATGCTGAGTTGAATGTGTATGTTTGTTTGTCACCTGTCAGCCTGTCACAGCTGGATCAGGCTCCAGTGACCCTGAATAATTTCTAACATTTTCTATATGTTTTTTTTTCTTTTTGTTTGTTTGTTTGAAATCTTTTTCTATACTGCCCCTGCTTTGCGAGCTGGGGTTCTATACAAACTGTTGATCTGAACTGCATCTCAATACACACCAACACACACACACACATAGGCAGACTGTTTGTGTGTGGTGGTGTGTACCTTGCAATATGAATTATTGAGTGTGTTATTTGAGGGACAGCTGGCTCTTGAACACATTAACTGCCTCAGTCTGACAGCCAGTTATACAGTGACAGGAGTGAAGAACACTAAACAGAAGAGAAGAGGGGAATGAGAGGATGCTAATGCAATTTCACACTGACTTGTAGCAGAAGGCAATTATTTTAGAATTCGTTTACATAAGCTTTCAAGTCAATTAACGTGAGCGATAAAATGAGTTGATCTTTTGACCAATAACAACATGAAATTATTCTTATGAGCATTAGCAGATAAACAGTGGAATCTGTAGTGAATTCATTGACTTCTCATCGCACATCCCAGTAAGCCGCTCTGCCGGTGATGCCTGCTGTGGTGAGTCCCTCCCGGTTGTGCACATCTGCGTCTCAGGGGTGTTTGAATGCGTGCCTCCCACCTGTGGCGGTAAATTTTGGTTCCTTCCTTCCAGTACCGCTGGGTGAGAGCAGGGTGTAGCCTTTGGGCCTCTGCTTTCCTCTCTGTGGGTGTTCCCATCCTGCCCTCTGAGGTTTTTTTTTTTCTTCTTCTTCTTTGTGCGTGCACTTTTGGCTCTTACTTGACCTTACAAAGGCAGTGTCACTCACTGCTTTTCATTTGCTCTCACTTTTTCCCCTCATTTAAAGCCCACTGAAGATCTGAGATATCGCCATGGTAACAAAAAAAAAAGTGTCCAAGATCATCATAGTTGCATTCACTGAGGCCTTGAACTTAGAGAAAGCACACTGTTTCATTGCCCCATTAGGAATGTTTGCAGTCATCGCCTAACTATCAGAGCACTGACATGTTTAAAAAAAAAAAAAAAAAAAAAAAGCCAAAAAAAGAGCACCGTTTCGTGGGGTTTAAATGAGCCATGTTGTGACTGGGAGGTAAATGTCAGAGGTTTTTAACCGGAAACCTTCGCCACAAGAATGTGACCGCGGGATATTGAGTAAATCAATACAAAAGCCAGGAGAGAGGGGGGTGAGGAGGGGGAGGATAGGCGAGGGGATGGGAGGGGAGGGGTGATGATGATGCTGCTGCAGGTGAAAAAGAAAGACCAATAGCAAAAAGAGGAGAAACAAGGGAGGATGAGACGGCAGATGACAAGTGGAAGAGGAGACTGTGGGAGGGAGTGGGAGCTGGCTTATGACATTGTCTGTGGGAGTGTGTTCAGCAAAGATAGGATGGTGATAATTGATGTTTTTGTCGCCAAAAGATGCATAACCAGTAGTTGTTTTCATTATATTAGCTTGAATACTCAGACATGTCGTCCACGGCAATGCAAGAGAAGAATTTATCTGCTGTATGCGTTAAAAGGTTGTTCACACGAAAAGCATAAGCAGAATGATGTTGGATCTGGATGAATGAAAAAATCACTCAGTAAATAATACTTCTGAGTTTAGCAAAGGATTGGAAAAAGTTTTTGCAAGATTACATGAAATGAGGGAATATAACTTATACTGGTGTAAATGTCAGTATCTGCTAGTTTATCCAGTAATGAGTGCCTTGGCAAATTCAGCCCAAGAGCAGGGTGCTTAATTCAAGGAGAAGCCTCCCAGAAGGCTCAAGTTTCATTACAGTAACTCTTGAAGCTGATGCTGCAAAGTGTCAAAGAGAGACCCTTTAAAAATGACCTGCATGGGAGGCGTACCAGCTGTCCAAAAAGACAGAAAATCAGAGCAGAGGGAGATATTAACATTGAACATACGGGGAGATAAAACTATAAACTTGAATAAACTTTGCTGGACTGACTGAACGTGGTCTTTTTCTTGCAGTCATGGTTGTCAGAACAATGTTAAACCATCTAAGGACGTAAGAAAATGAATGTGAAGAATTATGGAAAAGTGAAATTCCACTTCTGGAATTTTAAACAGAAAACCTTGGAGCTGAAGGAAGGATGGGGATGACTTTTTTTTCCCCACAAGTAATTTTAAATCTACTGATAATTCTGCTGGAAAAAAAGAGTTAAAAAGCCAATAAAAGTCAACAATTTCCACAGAGTGCCCTCATCTTCACACGACTGTGCCGCTCTGATTTCTGTCATCAATCTGGTGCAGGACAGGTGAGGAGGAGTTTTCTTGTGATGCTCAAATTGTCAAGGAGTAAATGTAAATGTTGTTTGTTTGTTTCCTCAGACACACTATGTGAATAATATGAGCAGAAATTTACAGTAAAACCTTTGGATGAAATAACTCTTCGTCTGTGCACCCAGAAATGCTCACAAAGTGATGCCACTGTGTCACTCCTGACTAGAAAGCCATTCAGCCTGACTGACAGAGATGAGCAGGCACAATAGCAGCGACACAAAGAGATGGGGAAAGACAGCGAGCAGGGGGTCTTCACATTATTGTGGAGACATAAAGCTTTTTTAAGGACAAGAATCGTTTCCTGCACTGTCTCTGAATATAACATACAACTCCATCATTTTATCAAGATCAGACAGAAGTACGGAAGTATGTTCAAATGTCCCATCAAGTATTATTGCTAGTTTATGTGAGTGAGGTGCCACTGCATTACGTGTGCTTCCCCTAATAATTAAAATCTTCTTATGCAGTGAAGGCATCTCAGGAGACGGAGGAGTGTGTGAGGGTTATGTACGAACATAAGGATGGGCAGTGCGGAGATTGTGAAACAGGGAAAGTGCATCTTCTTTGGGATGTCAAAAAATACTTTGCAACCTCACATAAGAGAAGCAGTGAGGATGCTGAATACTCCAGTGGTTCACACATTCACCGACAAAATTACACAGAGTACACATACAATGTGCATATAAATCCTATGTTCAACAGAAAAAGTATTCGTCCTGCACACACATACATGCACATACACACATACATATACCCAACTATGCTTTAACCCAGCTCTCATCTCCTCCTTAAATAAGTATGAGATCTTCAGAGATCATCCAGATATCTCCATGATAACAAAATCAGTTATCACAGCATCATGTTGAATCAGCACACACTCCCTCAGTCGACAGCGTGAATGCTGATGAGGATGCAGCTCAGCGGTTTCAAAGCTCAAGTGGGTCTTATCTGCTTCCACTGTGGGGCAACACTGCCCCTCAGTGGTTGATAAAGGAGCTGCACATGTGGGTCAGGCTGGAGGGCCGGTTGCACAAGGTTGCATCCAATGGGATTAACTGTATGGAAACGGTCTAAGGTCATGTACCTGCATTCAGGATGCCCATTACGTGTCTGTCAGCATCTGCAACAAAGCTTTTAATTTCATTCTGTTCTAAAAGGACTTGCAAGCAGTTTTTGTTATCCAAATATATTTAATAATTTCTGTCTGTGAGGAACACAGAGAGAGTTCACAAATTTATTTTGTTTGTTTGTTTTTTTAATACAGACTAATTCTCCTGTACTAGTCCCTGGGCTCTGACGACTGACCTCTTCATAGGATTGAAAAAATAAAATAAAAAAAATACAGTGAAGAGTACTCCAGATCCTTCATTTGACCAGCGCTCTAATCAAGTCGTGCAGTGAAATCACCACCAGACTGACCTCCAGATGCAGGACACCCTGCTAAGATAACAGCAAGATGCTGAAGTATGCTGCTGGATTAGTGATTACTGAAGGATCCTTCGCTTCCCAAACTCAGCTGTTGTCCTGACATGATTCTGTGAATCAATGTATAAACGCAGCGCAGAAAAATCAGGACAGAGATGACATTTATCATAGGCCTGAACTATTACAGTTTTCGGGAGAATCCAAAAAAGAAACTTTTCAAGGATTGTTTCTCCTGTGCTGCTGGAAGAAAAGAAAAGAAAAGAAAGAAAGTTGGCACTGGATGTAAAAAGGAAGATATGCTGTGCATGTCTTACAGATGGAGTAGGACACAAGAGCTCTTCAGATGCACTGTTTAGCACTTTAAAACCAGAAACCCTTTTTAAAAAACCTTCCAATTACTGTTTTTTCCCCCTGTCAGCACAGAGCACAGCAGGTAAGGAACCCAAAGGTGCTTTTTTACCCCCAGGAAAATAAATAATAAAATCAGTGAACAGGAGAGCTGTGCTGCTGCAGGCCACAGCTGTTAACCATGCTGCAGGAGGTCAAACTGTGTGTGGGATGTTTAATTTGAATCGCCAGAGGAAAGAGAAATGATTGCTGCTGGATATGAGCGGTGTTACAGCTGTGCTTCATAAAATAATTCAAGGTTGCAGACATTGACTGTGGATGAAAAAGGAGTACACAGCACATATAGAACCATAACTTTAGTCAGTTAGAAGGACACGGGGGACACAGTGAAGGCGCTGATGTTGGCTGCTGCGTTTGGTGTAGCGCTGCAGCTGGTGTCTCCTCTGTTTGCCCAGATAGGTCTAATTCTATAGAAGTCCATGAGATTTGAGTCACGTTTTAATACTTTTTAATGTAACATATGGTCATTTTTGGAAAGGATTATGCCTATTTGGCGTACAATAGACTGATAAATGTTGCGTGGGGTTTAAAATCTGTTCACAAATGAACAAATAACATTAGAGGGGCTTTTTTTTAAAAAATACACTTTGCACAAAATTATTATGCTGATGGCTATACAAAACTATTTCAGAGACAGTGTCTTTCTGTCTTGTTTTAGGGATAAATTGCAATGTAATCCAGGATTCAAATTTGAACATCGATTGTAATAAACGCATACAATATCTCACCTGACACTGTCATGCAGTTGTTCCAAGATGGTATGAGCACATTTGACTGTATTACTGCACTTATACTGCATTACAGAAATGTAAGTGTTTATGAACTGCTTGACAAAATGCTGGTGTGCTTTGAAACTTATAGGTCACTGTGATGCAAAACTATCACAAGTCATACTTTATTCACCTCAGCTTGTAGAATTTTAGAAGCCTGTGTAAGTCATAAAGGTCAAGAAGAGATGAAGATGTGATGACAACAGAGACCTCCTGCCTGCTCCAAAAGCAACCAAATGAATATAAAATGAGGCGAATGGTTTAGCTGCAGAACTTGAAAAAAAAAAAAAAAGAACAAATAAAACTTTTCTTTACTTATATTTTGCCTTTGACTTTTAGTGTAAAATAAAAACAGATTGTTGTGTTGTATTTTTCCTTCAAAGGTTTGTCTCTCCTGGAATAAAAAAGGTCCTTTAAAAAATGAAATAACAATTATATCAAATTATGTTATCATATGTTATATTATGTTGTATAAAAATTCTGTATTATTGTGATTATTGTTATAATTGCATCTGCAATGCAATTAATTTACATTTTTAAATTTCCTACTGGTTGCTCTCGAAATTATTCCACTGTGGATTAAGAAAAAAAAGGGAAAAAAAAGAAAGAAAATCGGAGGTATCAGAGAATAATTGTAATGCTCACACTGTCCAGAAGGGTGGAGCAGAGTCCCTCATATGTCTCCAGCATGTTACAAAACCTGCTTCTCTTCTCGCCTTCAGAAGACAGGACTGCATGTTTTGTTTTATCATCTATTTATTGAGGATTAGAAACATGAAAAATATACTTTAAAAGCCTATTAAAACATCAAATAATTAAAGAGACTGAATAGCAAAAGATTCATATAAAACACTGATAACACTGTGAAAACTTTATGAACAATATCCTCAGCAGCTGCTGACGTTGGCACCGTGCTAGGAGAGTAATAGTTCATTTGAAGCTTTCAGAAACCTGAGCGTTGAAAGGCTGTTATTCATATATAGCAGTGTGAATGTGTGGCTGCAGCCATGAAATAATGATCTGTATTTGTATTTTAGTGAATCCATGCGTGAACATGAGTGAGTGCTGTGTGTTAAGATGTCTCAGTTAGAGTTTCCTGGACCAGGACTGAAGTGCTGCCCTTGTCATCCAAGTTTAAAAGTGGGAGGCTGGGATGCACAAATGGATAGGTGGGCAAAAGACTTATAAATCACAAGTTTAAAAAAAAAAACAAGAATAAAGGAATTAAAAGCGCCACAATGGACAGAGTATATGTTTGTGCGTTTGAATGTGTGTTTTACAGGGATGGACTGAGTGATGGTTTGGTCAGGAGAGTGGTGGCAGTGACCGGGTGCTGACGGCGTTGTACTTCACACCGGATGGTGATGGAGGTGGCTGGGTAAGGTGAGGTGATGAGGGAGATGGGTGAATGTGTCCACTCTGGTATTCTCTCCAATTCTCAGAGTACTCAGAGCTGCAAGCCCGACTTCTTTGCCCATGTGCCTGAGGCGGGGTGGAGGAGCATGACTGCATGCATTTGTAGTGGGAGGGGGAATGGGGGGAAGGATGACAGGTGGGTGAAGAGTAACACCCAGGTGCTGAATGGCGACTGGGTGATGGGTGGCGACTAGGCGAGGACTGGCGTCCAGGTGAGGAGTGACGGCCAGGAGAGGAGTGGCGGCCAGGAGAGGAGTGGCGGCCAGGAGAGGAGTGGCGGCCAGGAGAGGAGTGACGGCCAGGAGAGGAGTGACGGCCAGACAAGGGTTCACGGTTACAGTGCGGGTACTCTTTACTGTGTTTGGGTGATTTAGGCACTTTGGGGGACTTGGGTGTCTTAGGTGTTTTGGGTGATCTGGAAATGGGATGAGAAGTAGAGGAGTGAGAAGGAGGTCCTTGGCTGGGAGAGGCGGGGTCTCCATTGTTGGCAACTTTGTAGAGAAAGACATCATACTGTAGGGGCTGGCTGGTATCCGAGTGGAGCTTGGCCTCTTTGGGTAGAAGCACCTCCAGGCCAATAGTGACTCCATCCTGATGTGGAAACATGGTAAGTAGAGAAGGATGCAACAATGTAGGGAGAACCACAGAAACAAAATGAGGAAATAATAACACAAAGACAAAAACAGATGTGGATGAATTATGAGACAGTGAGCTCCTGGGCACAGACATGATAACAGAAAACTCCTCACCATATAAACAGTTAAGCCTCAAACGGCAGTTTTACCTTTTACACATTTGGCTGACAAGGAGGGGCACTTGTCTGGAGTCCTGATGTCTCATGCTAAATTTCATCCCAGTATTAATTCTTCTACTTCTTTTTATTCTGACCAGTTCATAATGAAAAACACAGTCGCATACCAGGGAAGTATGTTTTATGTTTCCATTTGGAATTCTCCCTTGGATTTGTATTGGAATTAATAAAATGGGAGCCGTCTTATTATAAAGCAATGTTCCTACTTTATATGTGGAAACAACAGATCTCATTCATGTGATCAGACCTTTCTTTTTTCTTTCTGTTTTTTCCATTATTGGGGAGTCTCCATTAATATCTGAAGTACAACAGCTGCTGACATGTGGAGATGAAATTATTTTCTGGCCTTTGCTCAGGAGATTTGGGTTTGTGACACTTGTCAGCTCAAGGTTGGCTTCTTATTCTGGGTTTACTGTGTATCAGGGATCAGGATGATAATAATATGCCCTCTGATCTCTCCTCAAGTGAAGTTAGGTCAGTCTTATGCACACAAGTGTGAGTGATAATCATCCACAGATGCTGATTATACAAAAAGAATCTCATACAGCACAGGTGTTGTTTCAAGCATCACTGTTTTCCCTGTGATTGGATAGAAATGTGCTGAAATATTCTGATAGAAGATATGTAAAAATAAATAAATATTTAAATTGATGTGAAGATTCATTTCAAGCTTCTTTTGCAGTTGTTTTTTTTTTCCTTTTAGAACTGTCCGTGGTTCTAAAGGGGCTCACAGTGTATGTGTGTGTATGTGTGGTATAATCTGTGAGCCGCAGCCTACTGTAGCACAAAAGCAAGGTTAGCCATGCGTTCACTTATTATTAGCATCACAGCGTTTTGGCACTAGTGAGCTTCATCATGAGCAGACATGCAAAAAAAAAAAAAAAGAGGAAGAGCTAGAGAGAAAGTGATGTTCTGCAGGGAAAGTGGAGCTCATAGCAACAAACAGGGACAAGCGGGGTAAAATTAAAAAGATTTATTCCAACAACCGTGAACTGTAATTCTTCATGTATACCAAAAAAAGTACAAAAGAATCTCAAGTACAGTAAAGTATAATAAAACACATTGAATACCAAGACACAGCGTGTTGAATATATGCATATAGATTCAAATATCAACTCCAAGCAATTATTTTAACCTCATGTAATCTAGACATATCCACTTATTAGCAATGTCAAACATGAATATTTAGCAAATACAGATTCACTTAATTTCCACGTACTTTTTTTTTTTCTCAAATATTACGTTTTCAGACACTTTTTGCTGATAACATCAAAGCATGCGGGCAGAAAGAGACAGTAAGGCGGGGAAGGCAGAGGGGAACGGTTGGGGAAATGGGAGAGGAGAAAAGGAAAGAGGTCATTGGCCAAAGACCAAGGCAGGGCATCGGTAGAGAGGAAAGTCAATCAAGAGTTGATCCAAGCCAGAGATTTTAGTCTTGTGTTAGAAGCAGACAGAGGAGGGAAAGGAGGCAGCGGTGCCACTATGTGGTCAGTATAAGCATGGCAGCCTTGTAAACAGAACTATTGTGCTTCTCAAGGTGTAGCTTCAAATTCACATTGTGCTCACTTTTGACATTAGGTCTTACTCAACTGCTAGAAACTCACAGTATGCACTTCACAAGGTGTAAATGGTGTCTGCCTAGGAGCTTTGTGCGCACCAGAAATAATTTGGTCTAACTCTCCAGCTTCATACTTTTATCATTCAGTGACTTTACACCAGGTTGTTCTGGAGCATGTTTACCTCGGCATTTTCATCCGTGTTGTTGGGCGTGTGGCCGTGGACGACAGAGGCAGGGCGGTTGTTCTCATGCTTGGGAGAATGGGAGTTGAGGATATTCATGGACCCTTCCTCTTTGGGTTGAGGGGACTTTGCTTGGTTGTCCTTCTTCTGCGGCTCGTCCTGCAGGCAGAGTTAGTGACTCTTCACACATGCATGGTTGCTGGTACATAGAGAGACGCATCTTGACATCCACCCCTGCAGCATATTCACTTTCCAAATGCGTCAGTTCAACATGTTTGAATATTGTGTGTCTGTGTGCATGTGCATTTGTGTATCTTTGTGCAAATGAAATGATGAGTCACCGGCTTTGATTTCTCTACAAACTGTAATGGATGAGGTAAAAGGTAAAAAGGACAAGGTAAAGAATAAGAAGCTAAAAATGTGCCACTCATTGTTGTCAAAAGCAACATATACGGTTGACGGATAGTTAAGTATCCTCTTCTGTTCTTAAAGAGCTTAAAGAGTTCATTTATGAGTTCATAATTTGATTTTTAGGTTTACATGCTGTGTCCAAAGTAACTCAGACTAATAAAAGTTAGAGGCATTAATATGCTTTAATTATCCTGATCTACTAGAATATGTATAAGTACCATTTCCGTCATTACTTCACAATGCATTCTGGGTGTATGATGACATCACATGACCATGCTAAACAGTCATTGTTTGAGTAAAATTATAGTTTTTTTCCTGATTCTGTAATGACTTAAATTCTGTACAGCATGGTGCTGTTTTTGGGTTGTATTTTCTAGCCAAAAGCCCAAAAAAAAAGCTATCTCACAGTTTGCTGAGATAAAAAGAAAGCAAAGACCAAAGAGCTGTGTGCTCACCGAGTCTTCCAAGATCTACTTGCGTTTGACAGCTAAAGTTAATGGGGAAGAGCTGATGGATGTTGCCTGTTGTACTAGAGTCAATGACAAAATGCCATGTCTTTTATTATGTCACACTCTATTCCTAAGCAACAGCAGTTAATGAACAGGCTCTGCTATCTGTGTTCTTTCCGTATCTCACCATTATTTTCCAAGCGGAAGGGGCGGTCATGACTATTATACCTCTGCCTTTACAGTTTACAAAAGAAGTGATGGGTCTGATTCTCCTTGAACATATCTCTGTCTGCATCAACTGACTGTTTCTTGCTAATTTCCACAGAATTATCAGTTGTCATTTTAGCTGCTTTCATTGTTTTATTCTTATCCATTCCAACAGTGAGTAAAGTGAGCACTTTTATCATTAGACTTGAATTCAACAGGCTCAGGAGTCTTTGCATTAATCAGTGTGAAAATGTGCTCTGTCAAAGCAGCCGCTGTCACGTCGCTACATTATGTTTACCAGCTGATGTCAGTAGCATTGAAATGCAGGCTAATCCTTGCTCTGACTCTACCACATCTCTGGTCTTCTTCATCCTGGTTTACATTTTCCTCTTCTGTTTTATCGTCAACACTTAGGCTGAACTTGGGAACATAATTAGGAGGAACTGAAGTCACATTTATCCAACTGTAGCGTCCAGAAACCCTGGCCCTTATAGCCAGATGATGTCATGACCCAGATTTTGTTTGCAACTAGCAGCAACGACTGACTACAAGTGAATGTCTTTGCTCTAAAACGATTAAAAACAAAGTGATTTTGATCATTTTAAACAATACATCTATAATGCCATTGCTTATTGTTATAAGCAGTGTAAGACAAACGCTGTAAGTTAAGGTTCTAATCATAACAAATCTCTCTGCTCACAGTGATGCGGCACCGCGTTTCTCTTCTAAAATGCTACATCCAAACTGCAGTTTCTCCAGGGATGTAAAGATGTTTTGTGTTGATGTTGACAAGAGAGGGAAAAGAAGCCTGAACCACAAATGAAATCAGTCATGCGGTGCAGGTACAGCATTTTCTGCTGGAAATAACTTTACATGCACAAAAATGTTATTTTTACAGTGAAGAAAAGGGAAAAGCATGACATGTCTCTGTATAGACCCATATCCTCAGGCTTTAATCTAATCAACTATCATACCTCTGTGTTTTAAAAAAAAATACCTATCAGGCCTGTGGCATTTAGGAAACTACACTGCAGGTCACTGCGGGGACTTTTGGCCTCTAGACCTGACATTTAGATCATCCGGTAGTTACGGAAACTCATCCATAACTGCTGCAGGGAAATGCCAACACAGCTTCTTTAATGTGACATTAGTGGAAGCTAATGTCGCACTAACGAAGTCACAGTTAGTTCACTTCACTTTGTTCGTCCAAGTGTGGGTAATGGATTGAGAATAAGAGGACTTTTGACGATCCATCAGGGTGTGCTTGTGTCTGTAGACGTGTGTTTACGGCGTGCCAACATCAGTCAGAGAGGCACGTTTCAGTAACTGTCTTACTATTGTGTTTGTGTGTATCTTTTTAAATGTTCACATCATTCATTTATTGGCGTGTCACACACATCTCAAGGTCATGGACACAGGAGGCAACAAATAGGGCACTATTGATCAGTCACACTGGCTACAGTTGGACACGATTCACTAAGTGCACTTCCACATGTGAAGTATCGGGTTCTAAACAATAAGTTCATGGTTTTGTTGCCTCATACGTCCCACTGTCCATCTGTTTAGTATCTGCCTCTGTTATAAAGTGTCCCCACCAATTTTAGTACAATAGTTTCACTTTTTCTCAGTGACCTCACAAAGTGTTTTGACTTAGTAACCCAGAAAGCCAGCGTTATTGATTAATACAAACAGAGGCACACATAAATCTGCCAGTAAACCCCCCCCACCCCCCCACACTGGAATGGGTACAGAAACTGATGCATTCATATTTACACACGCTTACATGAATTAACAGAATGCAGTACACTTGGTAGCAGCGCTATGTGCACAACCTACAGAGGAGAGTCGGGTAGAGAGCTGCACAGGGAGCTAAAATGGCTGTTTGTGTCGCATCAGGAGCCAACACGGGAACAAAATGGAGGCTAAGTTGCCTCACTGAGCCTCACAGGAAGCTGCCGAGGCACAGGTAATAGAGGCAGCCGATGAGGGAGCCTGCAGTTTATTCACACTGTGGTGACTACATAACATATCTGAACAAATGGCTGCAGGAAGCCTCGGAGGAGGTGATCAATCATTTCACCTGGAGTGAGCATGGACCAGAAGCAGGAAGGAGATAGTGGAAATTAGGATTTTCATTCAGAGGGTTTTACAATTTTAACATTGAGCAAGTCTAAAGCAACACCGGGGAGGGGAAACTGCTGCAAGCGACGTGGACATCTCCACTGTGCTTACCTGCAAGTGGTTATAAGGGTGTCTGGGTTTGTACTCCCAGGTATAGCTGGTTGTTGATGGCCTCTGAGGGGATTAGTGAGTATGAAAATAATTAAACACAGGCATACTGTACAAATGCAACTGTAAATGAAATCTTTCAATTTAACATGGCATGTTTTTTTTTTTTTGTTTTTTTTGGTGTGTTTGCAGTCAGTTGGGGGTATGAACATAGATGACCACAAACCTGACAACAGACCCAAGACAGATACGTAAAAACAAATCACTACAAAGGGGCGGCAGCGACACGAAGGAGAGAACGTGATGAGAAAAAGAAAGAATCAAAACAAAGAAAGTAGAAAAAAAAAAGACTTGGAATAAGGCAGAGAAGAGCAAACACGAGGAGAGTAGGGGCATACCTGACAGATAATGTTGTCATAGTACGCCAGGTTGTGAGTATGAGCTTGGGGAGCAGGCGGAGGGGTATCACACAGTTTCCTTACGTTTGGCTGAGAGCCGTCAGCTGTTGTTGAAACAGAGAGCCCATCCGTCTGTGGTTCGGTGCTCTGTGGACGGTACTTACTGCAGGAATGCAGAAAGGGAAGTATATGCGATATAAATGTGTGGAAGTATGTCTTTTCCCTCTTGAATAAAACATGAATGACAGTCATTTAAAATAACTGATTCCCTTCCAAAGACACCTACATCAATTACGCTTACTTTTGGAATGAAAATTCACTGATCTATCATTGGCTCAATAAAGCCAATAAAGTTACGTTGAACCTGCCCAGTCACACGCACCTGCGTCTGCGCAGGCGCCTGTTCTCATTCTTGAGGCGGTACAGTCTCTTGGCGAAGAACACGATGATCATGAAGAGCAGGAGGATCATGAAAGAGGCCACGCCCACCACCACACACAGCACCTGGAACTCCGTGACTGCCCATTCACAGCGCATGCCTTTGTTCCAGATATAGTCCTGCACATTGCACCTGGACACAGACAGATGGGGCGAGACGGAAGAGAAAGAATAGATGTTACCAATATTAGCTTCTAATATATTATTAACACTTTCAGATTGCCGACAGATACTTTCTTTCCCCAAGTATGTGTGACCACTGCTCAAGAGGATTTACAATATTTATAACGAGAACATGTTTGGCACAGCAAAGAGCATAAAATGGTACTTGGAGCTGATGACATGGTGTCCAGCAAAGCAGGGATTTTGTCTGCAGCCTAGCTCTTAATGAGATCACAGGATCAGAACACTTGCACGCATCTGTGATTTTGTGTGTGCGTGTTTTTTTTTTGTCCATGTATCGGTTCTTTCATGAGCAATTGCATGAAGTATTGGCATGTTTTGGGGGGTATATGAAAGAATGTGTACATATGTGAGTGCATATGAGCGTGATATTACCCAGCAGGGATGGTGAGATGCAACAGTTTGCCTCTAAGCTCACAGTGAAGCTGCAGGATTGGACAGATGGTTGCAAGTAAGAGGGGCAGTTGTGTGTTTGTGTGGCCCTCCCTAACCTTACTGTATTGTCAGCTTCTTCATACTTTCTACATGTGCACACTGCGTGTGTCAGTCAGCCGCCAGCAGATGAACACATTCTTTTTCCGCCACCTCAAAAACTGTCCTAATCCTTTGGGGACCCTGCTGTGATCTTGACGAACCCACACAACACTTTAAGCCTGCCTTCTGTCTTTGTTTTCAGTATGTGTTTCCTGTCTATAGTGTCCTTAATCTTTTCTTTTGTATGAGAGGCTGAACACATTTAAAATGACCTCGATATGACAAATCAAAAGGGGAATGTTTTTGTACCAACCTCCCCCAGCTGTCAATCACATGCTGCACACACACACACACACACTGGTTGTTCAGAAAAAGTCACAGGAAATGAGTACTTTTTAATCCTTGTTGCAACTTTCCCCAAGACAACCTGTCAGGTTGACCAGTAATTAAGAAAAGCTTGCATGTCTCCCACCTGCAGAAGGCTCCCATCCCTGCCACGACGGTGCACACGCCTCCATTGAAGCAGAAATTGGGTTCGATGTCACACTGGGAAACACACACTCCAGGTCCAGAGAGCACAAAGCCCAGCCTGCAGCCATCGGCACCCATGGCGCCACCAACGCCTAACCCCTCATCCTTGTCTGGCCCGAGCATGGGAGGTACTGGTATAGATGGTCCACTGTTCATGTTTGGCCTCCTGTTGTTTGGAAGAGCCGGAGAACCAGTCAGAAGCGGATTCTCGTCCTCCATGTCAACTGGAGGTGAGACGGTGGGCTCAGGTTCTGGGGTTGTATCCAATGCAGAGAGGTCATTGTCAGGAGACATGTAGTCATAAAAATCAGACAGCGTCCATGCGGTTGGGCTACCACCTTTCTGCTTTTGGGGTTTGGGGGCCTTTGCCCAGCCCAGGGCAAAATCAGGCTGCTCAACATCTGGTGCAGGACTATGAAACTCCACGGTGATGACATCATCAGACAAGGGGTTCCCAGGCTGATCTGGTCCCGCCCCTCCAGCAGTTAGCTCCTCCGCCACGGGTTGGTCATCTTCTACAAAATCTAAGTGGTGGCGTTTGTGCGAATGATGATGTCTGGTGGAGCTGAGTGGGAGTCTCGCTCCAATTCCAATCAGGTGGTCTCTCTCTGCTGAATCGTCACTGAGAACCATCCTGGTGTCCAAGGCCTCCTTGTCAACAGATGAGTGGTTGCGGTGATGATGGCGCCTGGCAACTGAATGCCTCCCTGCCAATCAGACACAAATGGGTTATTTAGGAGTCCAATGGTTTAGCATTAGATG
Organism: Arrhamphus sclerolepis; assembly: GCA_037176975.1. NCBI lineage: Eukaryota > Metazoa > Chordata > Actinopteri > Beloniformes > Hemiramphidae > Arrhamphus > Arrhamphus sclerolepis. Next base: position 3,648,888 of record JBAMYA010000003.1, read on the forward strand.
TCAGGCAGATCAAAATCAGATTTGTTACTAAGATATGTTGTTATTGTCGACGCAGACCTGTGAGAGAAAACTGCATGACTTTGACAATTATTTCCTATCATTTTATCCAAATATTGACAATTGAGGGTAAAATGAGGTTTGCGTGTATCTGTTTATACAGTTATGTTGGCTCTGTTCTTTATGAATTATTTCAGCAGATCTCTACAGTGTTATGCAGTCATGCCTTAAGGTTATCCCAGACTAATTTTCGAGAAAAACACACCACATCCCTCAGATCAAACTCAGGTGGTCTTGATCATCATAATGCTGACTTCAGGAGAAGTGTGACTCACAATGTAGATAAACTGGTGATGGCAGGTTTGGCACAATGAATGATTGACCAATATGCTCTACTGACTGAGACTTGTTGGGGATTAGATCAGGATTTAGATCTATAGGTTAAAGGTTAACTCATCGTCATTTAAAGACACAGGAGCGGAAAGATATAAAAGACAGATGGGAAAGCTTACAGTCTTCTAACACACAGCAGGCTGCCAACTGGTCACTCATTATAAACTTATAAGGAATCAAACTTCGAGGTTTATTCAAGAATATTACATCACTTTTTTAATTTTGTAACTTTTTCAGAATTTTGCATTGTATGCATATCTGCTAAAATCACCAAAGATGACAATTTACCTGGTAAAGTTTTAAAGCTCACAAAGCTGCATTTGTCAGGAGAAGGGTCTATCTGCATCTGTAACTGCTGATCATCCAGTCAAAGCAATCTTTGTTCACTGAAGCCAAGGCCAAGTAGCCAACCAGGAGGCTTATGCAAACACCACATATCTGATGAGTCTGACTACTGCAGCAATGACCCTGTCCCCTCACAGCAACAGGGTCCCTGGTTCAAATCTCAACATTTCTTTCTGTGTGGAGTTTGCATGGTCTTTATGGGTTTGCGTGACTTTGGGCCTCGTGATGACTGGAAACCAGTCCAGGGTGCATCCCAGCATGGCCAGCCATACCCAATCACAACAAAAATTCTCTTGTGAAATGGGTCTCGTACCCCTCTCATTCACAGCCTTCTCCACCAGTAAGAGAATCGTACTGCACCAATCACATTTCAGTGGTGAGTGAGGAGCATGCAACAGTCACTATTTAAAAGCAACCGAGGTGGCTGCAGAATTGCTAATAACACCTCCAATAAACATGTTTTAACCATGTGCCTACTCCACTGCGCCATTATGGACATCTTATGTTGATACAAGTAGTTGTTGCTCCGCCTGTGTTCTTCTGTGTTTGTTAACACTCCCCATGGATGGATGGATAGAGTCTGATAACAAAATACTAGTCATGTTTTTTTATATTCTTTTGAGTTTTGTAATAATATTGCTTGAAAAGAAAGAAAGAAAATCTTTTTTGTCAGATGAAGGGTGACTGAATTTCTACAAGCCACATTTTCACACTTTTCCACGCTTTTCTGCACAAATACTTGGCCGGATGGCTTCTCTTCCACTCCCACCCTGCCATCTCTGTGTCCAATGAGATCACTGTTTTCAAGGTCTGGCCCTTCATTCAGCGCTAATACAAAAACCATGTGAGCGTGCTTCGAGAGCCGGCTGAGGAGCCGTGAGATTCACCTCACACACACACACACACACATTCAAGCACAGTGCAGTTGCCATGGTGAGATGTAAAGAGGTGCCATGTTGAAAAAGCGAACGGAGTGAGGGAGAGGAGGATGGAAGTGAGGGAGTTTCTCAGTGGAAACAGAGAATCCAGTGTTACAGCTCCTTCTCTCTTGTTTTTCAATCAATCAGCCAGCCATTCAGTATGTGTCGCAGGCAATGCCAGCTCCATCTCTGGGGAAGGACCACAAATTCTTCTTGGTTTGTGAAAGAGATGTTCTCCATCAACTCAATCTGATTACAAAAGATTCAGCTTTCATTTAAAGGTTCAATCTGCCAATTTGTTCTGTCTTGACACTAAGATGCTGTATCCTGTTAACAGCTGGCAGTCTTCACACCGATTACAAGAGCAAAAGGGAACACGAGAGCATTACAAGAGCAAGAGGATCAAACTGAATGCATAAGCCTTTGCTCAGCTATGTGATTTTTGTCTTAGAAAAGATGTGATTTGTACCTTTAATTGCTGCTCAGCTCTTAACCTCTGGCATGGCACTGAGCATGTCACCATGGTAACACTTTTTACCTGAGGTCACTGTGATTGGCTAGAGTGCAGACTCCCAGTGGCCTTACAAGCATTACACAGAGGGAATCAAAAGGGAACCCAGGACAAAATGATGAATGATACACACACAAAAAGATTCTGACTACAACCATCACAGTTAATGATCAAGGATAACAACATCTAATTTCAAAACGACTAATTCAGACATCTGTTTAAATCCTGTTTTATTTCAACTGTCATTCTGTGTTCTGTTGTAGCTTTGAAAGTCTGTCATCTTTTTCCAGCACCTTAATATAGCCAGTATTTTACAGCCACATAATATCGCATATGAATGTTACTCTTTTCTCCTGTTTACAGCATCCTCCATCCCCTCCTCTGTGTTTGGGTGTGAGAGATGCTGATGACCTGATCCATTCTGACATATCATGAGCTTTCTGGGGCTTCAGGGCAGATGGACCTGACAGTATGAAGCCACTCAGACAGTGTTCATACATGCACCCTCATGTGGTAGTGGAACCAAAGTCTGGATTTGATCCATATTGTCTTCTATAACCAGATGAAAAAGAAACCACAATTGTTACGCCTGTAGTTAAGAAATAAGCAGCTGATTGTTGATTGGTTAATAAAATCAAGAAAAAGCAATAAAAAAAAAAAATGAGTTCATAAATAGTCTGTTTCTGTTCTTTATAGTCTTGAATGAAGTTAATTTTATTGTCGAAGTAAGGTGCTTACATTTTTGCAATCTGAGCAGTGGTAACTATTGAATTTATAAATTGTTAACCCTTTAAACTACTAGCCACAATCATCCATCTACACAGCACCCTCTTAGCCCATACAGTTTATACATTTTTCAGTCGTTGTAGTGTTCTTTCCTGATTATATCAACACACACCAACGACCCATCACCTGGGCTTTAGTGTTTTGCAAACTTTGATGTGTTGCTTGTGAGGCCATTGAAACTTAACCTTTTTTTTTTAATTGTCAGCTGGTTACTCTGGAAATTGCAGTGCATGGCCATTATGCTAACATGATAGATACATTTATCTATTAGCTTGTTACAAATGAAATGCAAATTCTAACAAAATCACAGACCTGCTTTAAAGGCTTGGTTTGGTCTGAAAATGATTAATTAGGTTTTACATTCACCCAGCCTTAAAGGTCTTTTTTTTGACTGCCATATCATACATGTGGTTACATAGCAATATTAGAAAGGAAAATATCAGAGAGGGAGTAGGCCTATATGTAAAATCAGACCCCCAACACACATATGATCCATGCAGTTAATTACATATACTGTTAATTAATTGCATATCCCCTGCCACGTTGTCTCTGCTGTTGGAGCCATTAGATGACGGCAGACATGTATGCCTGTTTGCTGGTCAATATGTCACAGTGTTAACGGCTGACTTCACATTGAGGCCGAGCAAGGCTGGCGCGCTTGTTAAGGCGGCTGCGCGTGTCCACGTGAACCCCAGCGAACCCCTAACTGCGTGCACGAGCCACCCTGTTGCTTGGCAGCGGCAGCGCTCATTTTCACATTTCCAAGATTTTCCTTATGTCCACTAATCAGAGTGCACGCGTGCGCGCGCATGCCACTGGGGGACATAGCAAGCTTTGGGCGACTGTGAGGTTTTCGTTGATGTCAGGTGTGTCCTCCTGGGTGGATGGCTGAGATAGAGAGAGGGGTGCGGTGCTGTTTCATCCACTTGCTCCAGGAATTCACAGCTTTTAGTTCCTGACCAGGGTGCACCTAATAATTTGTCAAATGTCTCTTGTAATCTATAGGCGTCCACCACTTAACTATTAAAGTGTCACATCTCATAGCAGTTCAGCATCTAATGTGTCATAATTGGCCAAAGGAAATGCAGTCTTTTGTTTATTCCAGTCTCTAAATGGACATGATACTGGCACAGCCACAGTTCAAGAGCCATCAATGATCAATAGAAAATATGAGATCACACAAATTGATTTGTCAGCGCAGCAAAGTGATTGGTTGTCTACATTCATACTATAGAAATCAGGGCATTGTGACATTATTGCCAGGGGCAGTGTCTAATCAGTTCATGTAAGACATCAGTGTCAATGCAAACATTTAATTCTAGATCAACGCTTAAATCACCACAAGGCAAAACAACTCTAACAGTCTGACAATAATATTTAGGCTACATAAATGTATAAACCCACGATCATCATGTCATGACAGTTTAATCTCCTTATCATTCACCTGGACAATTGTATTTTTTTTCCTAGCAAATCCCCTCCAAAGCAGGTGTGATTTGATTCCCGCACGTGCGCGCCTCCTCGCACAAATAGCCGCACATTGCTTACACGCACGCACAGGGTGTGATTGGGCCTTACCGTGAGCAGACAGGGGGATGATGACCATGGAAATGGTCAGCAGCACCTGCCAGGTCCCCAGACGACCGTCTCCGCGCGCCATAACGCAGATTATTCTTTTGAGGCGTCGATGCGAACTGATTCCTTCCTTCCTTCGTCTCACCGCTCAGATGTAGACTCAATAATCCTCACAGCAGATCCTCCCAAGTTCAGATCTTGTACACTTTCGTCATGTCAATGTTATCCTCACAAAACGCCCGCGCGCTTGCGCGTGTGTCTATGTTAGCAGTTTAATGGCACCGGTTCGGTTCCATCTTCCCGGCCGGCTGCCCTCTTCTCCACACCTCTTACGCGCGTGTCACTCGATCTGCGCTTCGGGATCCGTCGACAGCAGCGGGAGGAGTTGTAGTAGTAAATGCGCGCGACCAAGCAAAGGGTCTGCTGCAGACGAGATTTTGAATGGCTCAGGTTTTTTTTTTTTTTTTCTTGTCGCCGCTCGCCTGCACGCGATCTGTGCAGCCGTCTACATCGGCGCTGAGCGCGCTCACAGACACGCACTTGTGAATCCGGACACAGCCGGAGTGGGTTGTATAGGCTTCAGTGTGGGATGTGTTTTCGCCGGGCGCCAATATGCTCCATTTCACAGCGCAGCTAATGAATTTCTGAACATCAGGCGCGCGCGTGTGCGCGTCCCTCTGGGTGGCGTTTATGTGTCAGTGGGTTATTGAGTGCATGTCGCCTTTGGCCATTAGAGAAAGGTGCATACTTGTGTGTGTGCGTCTGGATAATCCTCTTAATGGTATATTGAGATGCAGACTCCAGACAATGGCATCTGCTACCTATAATCAGTGACCAGAAGTGTCCATTTACACATAGATAGTTCATTTCTCCAACTCTACTCTCCAAACATATCTTTGCACTCTGCCTTTGTAATATATTAAGCTTTCCCCTCCATCTCCCTTGATACCACAGATTTGCTTCCAAAATCATTAAATTTTCATTTGTTTGTGTCTCGTATCTGTCACAAGCACTTTGCAAAATGACCTGCATAGTTTACACCACCACATTTTTTCTAAATGGGGGGTTGTGTCAAATATATTGTGAAATAATGAACACCAAATTCACTGGTCAAAGTGGACAAATTGAACTTTGAACTTACAATACTACTGACTGTGGAGTGGCTTGGTGCCGGTCCGTGGTGTGTGCGGCATCCCTGCCATCAAATATCTTACACAAGCATCAAAATCTAGACTGTATCTTTGATTCACTTTCAACAGAAGAAGAATAGGATTTTTTTTTTTTCTTTCTTTAGCCAGCAGGTTTGGTGAGGGACAGGGCTGTCAGAGGAGGAAAAGACGAAGAGGGTGCATTTGATGGCGTTCAGAAACTGGGTAGAGATGGGTGAGTTTAGACACAGGAAAGTCAGAGAGTGGTGCAAATTGAGAAACAGAAAAATGTTCACTGATGTACTGCCAAACAGAGCAGAACAAAATTACTTCCGCACCCGCCTACCATCCCTGCACACAAACACACACACACACAGAGCAGCATTTGGCTTTTGTCAGGCGAGCTATAGACTAAATGAGGTCTTCTTGTACAGGATGAACAGATGGATCTCACTGAGACTCAGGGTGGAAAAAAAAAACAAAAACACACCTTTGTTGACGCCAAGCTCAGTGTGTGTTTGTGTCTCTGACCACTTCAGTTTTTCCACTCTGTACTCATGTTGAGCAGCGAGGGGTGGACAGGATGTCCAGGGTCCCTCCAGTGCAGACTCTGTATGTGACTGTCAAAGTTTCAACATCGGCTCTATATATAGAGAGGATGAGGCTGTATCCTTACTTACAAATCCGACTGTATGGATGAGCAAGTAACAGCGAGAGGTCTTTCCAGTGTAAAAGAGTCTCTTTAATTCATGTGCAGCTGACTAGGAATTCAGCTTTTTAGTAAACAGGAAACTTCATCCCAGCTCTTTCCACATTGAGCAGAATTCAATATCTTTGCCATTTACTCGCTTGTCTGTCATCAAAAGTAAATAGCGAGTTAATGACATCAACAAATGTTCAAAAGATGAATCTGACAGGATTCAGGATGATCAAATATATTTTAGCTGCATTCTTGTGTTGAGCTTCTCCCAAGTTACTGCAAATGTATGCAACACTAAATGTTTTGCACAACTCCAATTCCAAAGAAGCTGGGAGTGAAACATAAATAAAAACACAGTGCAATGATTTGTAGATGTCATAAACCCGTAATTTCTTCCCAGTCGAACATAACATATCCAATGTTGAAACTGATAAGAAGCTGGATGGTCCCTCTCCTCTTTAGTTTGCAGGACACGGTGTCCATGGTTTTGAAAAAGAATTTAAAATGTAGATTCATCTGACCACAGAACAGTTTTCTGTTTTGCCTCAGAGCATTTTAAATGAGCTTTGGTTCAGAGGAGACGGCGGCATTTCTGGACTGAGTCAACATATGACTTCTTCTTTGCATGATACAGCTTTAACTTGCATTTGTGGACTGAACAGTGTGAAACTGTGATTTCTGGAACTGTTCCCGTTTTTAATGAAGTGCTGTGATCATGTACATCCAGTTTTGGCTTACAGTCTTGTCCCGTGTGCACAGACACTCCTCCTGATTCTCTGAATCTTTATTCATTATGATCTTGTTAGTTTTTTTTTTTTTAATTGTTTCACAGTTTTTAGACAGCTTGTCACAGATTGTTGAACCTCTTCCTATCTTTTCATCGGAGTTCTGCCTCTCTAAAGTGCTTCTTTTATCAAGTTACTGACTTTTTGCCAATTAACCTAATTAGTTGTCAGATGCTCCATTTCTTTTTGATTTGCATCAGTTACTTTTACAGCCTGTTGTTGCTCTTTCTCCAACTGTTTTCAGTCTGCCATCAAAATCAAAATCAAATACTTTTTCTGCATGAAGTAGTGAAATGTCATAGCATCTGATGTTGTGTATGTTCTTTATGTTTTATTGTGACTAAAATAAAAATAAAATATCTACATTTTACATGGCATCTTAACTTTTTTTGGAATTGGATTTGTAATTTCATATATGTTTTTATCAATTTGCTCAACTTTTTTAAACATACTTAATTTGTTTTTAATGACAATTTAGAAATAACTGGAATCAGTGGTGCCTTTATTTTGTTAAATATGTTTCTCAGAGGTTTGGTCAGACTTGAGTCATTAATTTGGTAACTTTAGACTTGACTCGACAAAATGTAAAATGCAATTAGACTTGGCCCTTTAGTGACCTGTAACTTCACTTGGACTTGAACCTGGTGACTTGAACAGAGTCAATACTATACCCAGAATCCTCAAAATTAAAACAGGTGTTATTTAATATGTGTGCACAAATCAATACATTTCACTTATCAGGACTTAACGGGTGCAGACCGTCTCTTGCTCTCCGCTGTGAGGTGAGCTGTCAGCACAGCCAATCACAGTATACCAGAAGAGATTTCATTCTTTCAACAAAAAAAGTACTTATAAATAAATGATAAATATGCTCCCAAGATGAATTTTGTGTAAAAAAATACCAAGTAGTTAACAAATTATTCAAAATGTGCAGGTCAAAGATCACAGAGATTGAACAACCTCCAACTTGAATTTGCACATTATGCAAATTCATGTTACGCTGTAACATTTAAGATGTAACTGTACATTGTTGTTAAAGTGACTTGGAAGGATTTTTGAGTTTCTGACTTGGGACTTACCTGTCTCAACTTGTGACTTGACTCTTGACTTGAGGCCAAATAATTGAGACTTACGAAATGATGACTTGCTCCCACCTCTGGTGTTTTCCCAGACACATTTATTGAACCCTGACGTCGGAGAATCAGGAAATATTCTCCGTGCACCAGTACGTGTAGTCAAATGGCCTCCAGGGTTACCAGAGACTCTCTGACAGGGATGCTGGTCTGACTTGAATATCACTCACTACTGCTCAGTGGACACTGGAAGCTGAAGTGTCTTGTCCAGTCACAACGTCCTGATTTTCTTGTTTTTCACTTAAAAAGGAGTTTATTAAGGGAGACCAAAACCATATAACGACCACATGCAAGTGTTTAGATGCTCTCCATGATTAATATTAGATAAAAAGTTTTGGAATTTGGATAAACATTTGAAATTACATTGTACTTTCTTTCTGAAGGCAGTAATGTATTGTACAATGGCCAAAACTGAGAGATTATGTGAAGGTGGAGGTGGTGAGAACCCAAAGCAGGAGATTCAAAAATGATTCTTTAATAACAAAAGATGCTGCATGTGCAGGAAATCTAGAACAGCAACAACAAAAAACTAAACTGATAAAGAACCAAAGGAGCAAAGGTAGCATGAGGACACAACAGGGAAGGTAAACAGATAGGAAGAGACTGAGGGAAGTCAAATAGAACAGAAGAAGGAAAGTTAACAGTCACAAGAAATGCAAAGGAAAAAAACAAAACAAAATAAAAAAAAGGAGAACTTAGAAAAAACAAAACCTGATTAAATTAAATTAAAACAGTTCAAATCAAATCTATTTACCCATATATATATATATATATATATATATATATGTCCATCCATCCATCCATCTTCTTCCGCTTCATCCGTTGCCGGGTCGCGGGGGTAGCAGCCTGAGCAGGGACATC
>JBAMYA010000003.1:3658141-3670357 GCA_037176975.1 Arrhamphus sclerolepis
CGCCATTAGTTTTTAAAACCATCTCTGTTTTCAAACTGTCCAATCTCATTTGCACTTTTTCTTTTTGCAGTTCCAATTCAGAAATGAGTCTCAAATCAGAACCACGCCAATCAACAGCAGAGGAGGCGGGACATAGCTGAGATCTAGCAGCTCATTGGTCGCTGAGTGACTCACCACTTTATAAATCGACATCAGAGCACAAAACGTCTGCATAAATGCAGTGTTGACAACTTAGCAACTTTATCACTATATTTAAATGATATTCAGACACCTCTAGAGATTCTTTATTTAAAACAAAGCAATTAGTGACAAATGCAGTGACTTTTTCTGGTGTTATTGGGGACTTTTTGGGACTGACATGAAAGCACATATCATTACTCTCATCAACTAGCAGAGGGGGCTGCAGTGAGTCCTTCCCCATCCTAAAGCACTCATAATGGGACCAGTCAGCAGACAGCCCCCCCAGCTGCAGTCAGAGAAGGAGTAATGATCCTGACTACAAGTGTTCATCGCGGCCCTGCTGGGGACATTTCAGAATATAAATACAATAAAATAATAACAGATGAAAGAGATGATGCAATAGACTAAGATTATCAGGTTGTTCAGCAGCCAATGAACTACGAGATCTCAGCTATGTCCCGCCTCCTCTGATGTTGATTGACATGACACTGATTCGACACTCATTTCATTGCAACTGCAAAAACAAGAAGTGAAACTGAGAGAGAGGATTTGGAAACAGAGATGGTTTTAGAACTGATAGAAGAAAAGTGTTACTGAGAAAGATGACTGAAGTCTCAGTTACAGATTCTGGGTTTTGGTTCTCAGATTTTGGATTTTGAGCTTTGATTCGCAATACATTAGGCTCTGAACTGGCGCCATGGATCTGTTTAAACTTTACTAACAAGTTGGACATAATTTTCATTAGCCTAATAAAAGTATACAACATCTTACTTATAAAATATTGATAATATTTTGCTAATTTTGTTTTATCGATTGCACTTTTTCCTTCAGTAACTAATTAATAAAAAGCCACTTTTAGAAATATAGCCAGCTTATGTTCTCTCATTACACTGATTTTATTAAACACACCTTTTTATGAGAACAACAGAAAAACCAAAGAGTTCAAAGCATTTCAAATCTTTACATGCAAACCGACGTTAGACTACAACAGGAGTGCAGCCATGTACAGAAACAGCAGTTTATGTAACTTGGAGTGTTGTAGTTAGTGGCTGGCTCCTGCTCTGCTGGTGTGTATGGGCTTCACGAGCAAAATGTTGAAATATTGATGACAATTTGGGAAATGATCAATAATTTAACTGATTCTGCCAACTTAACATCTTAAACATATGTTGGTGTTGTGGGGCTTTTCGTAGGCAAAGCTTTGATTCATTATGGATGAGAGGTGAACTGTGCACGCGTGTAGGCCTACCTTTATGCAAATTAATAGATCTGATATGTTTATCTAAAGACCACCCACTCTCAAATCATCAAGATTTAATTAACAGCTGTGCAATTTATAACAACCTCACTGTAGATAGCTTACAAAATGTTGGTAGATTAAATGTATTCTTTGAAAAAAACTAAACTAACATGAAAATATGAAAGAAAACCTTGGACAGAATATTATATTTACTCGCTCTTGTAAAATTGGATAGCCAAGGATGAGCATAATATGTATGCTCTGTTTAAGCCATTTATTTAAATGACACTAACCTCCAAGCACTTCTCATAAAATATATTAAAGCAGCCAACAAATCACTGCTGACTCATCTTTAACATGTTTGTAAAGGGCTTCGTACTGAGGTAGAATTTGTTTGTGTTCCATCTTTATCCACTTAAGAGCTGTTGGTATAAATGTTTTTATCGTCTCTTAAAAGCTGCCTAAAAATCTATCACATTATCTTTATTGACATCACACCACATTCAATGCAATCATGAGGCACTTTACAAACTGTCACACACAAGACCATTTAAATACTCCCAGATCAATCTCCAGGTCAATCAAATGACTGCAGATCAGTATTAATTGTGTTTAAATAATGCAAGTTCTTAAAAAGCAGTCTAGCTTAGAAAGGTAACAGGAAACAACCCCCAGCAGGACTGGAATCAGGACCTGATATACCATCAAGATTAACAATATTCTGTCTCAAAATTATGCTTTAAGGGAACTGCTATAATCTTTATTATCTGGCCAGCTAGACGATGCTGCAGTGGAACTTCTGATGAGGTCACCTTTTTTTGCATGCAAAACCATGAATGGTCTCTCATATCTTAAAGCAACACCATATAAGATTGTGCTCTTTAGCACCCCCTCTGCTTGAGAAGCATAATTGTCTGTTACCGCTGTGGTAAATATTGTCACCTCATCTCCTGGCTTCTATTACGCAATAAACTATGAAGCAATGAGCAAACAAAGAACTTTACTAATATAGCCTAATATCAATCAAAGTCAAACACACAGGATGTAGAAGGAAAAAAAATCCAATAGCAGCAAGGCTACGCTATCTGACGAGCAGCTCTGCTTCTCTCAGCTCACACCAGCGAGTTTATGTGGGTCCAGTAGTGACTCCAGTACGGGATCTTGGCAACGCTTCAATCTGGTCACACATCAACTTTTACACAGTCATAATAAACAACATTTATTAATTAAATATGGTTTATTATGAGACATGCCATTTTAAAACCAATAAACATTTATTGGTTATTGTTTTTTTTGTTTGTTTGTTCTTTTAAATACACCAATTGATCACAACTTTGTAAGAATTTGGTAACTGATAAATTGAATTTGTATGGCTGAAGAACAGTTATGGTTAGTGTTTTAGGAAAGAGGTAACAAGAAGCTGCTGAGAAGAACGTAAGACTATGACTCTGCCCTCCTCCTCCAATCATCCCCCTCTAAGCCTGGGTTCCCAGGGATACCCTGCGAGACCTCTTATAGTACCAGATAAGGCAGGTCAGTACTGACTAATGAGGCCTCTGCTTGCCTCTAGGTTGCAACAATAACAGTATTTAAGTGAAACCTGCAGCACCAGAATACATTTGTTTGTTTGTTTTTTTTGTTTTTATTGATAAGAATTAGCAGTTCAATAAATCACAAGGTCAACAGGAAGATGCATTATGCACCTTACTGCAAACATCAGCACAGAGAGCAACTCGCTCAATCAGGACATTAAATACAAACCAACCACAACTGAGAACAATAAGTATTTATAGAGGACTGCAAACAGAAGCTGATGGAACAAACATCTGCTACTGAGGCCTAACTGGAGCTTTACATTCATTCATCGGCTTGACCTCCAGCGCACTTGTCAGTTCTTTAAATAAAATGCTGGAACAAATCCAGGCTTGTTACTCATGTAGTCCAAGACAATTAAATCTCACTTTGTGAATTTCACCCATTGCTGGAGCTGCTCCAGTGAATCGCAGCTGTGTAATTGTGTCCAAGAACTGCGTACTTAGAAAATGGATGCATGTAGGCATCCAACTCTATAAACATTATTACCATATTCATATATTTATTTATTTATTTATGACTACTTTCCTGGTTGAGTTCTCTCTTGGGGAAATTCTTTGTCTGCTTTAGCATTAAATATAATTTTAGTCCTTAAAATGGGTTTACTGTCATGGGATAGTGAGTGACACAAAATCATTTGATATTTTTTGGCCTCCACTCATAATCATAGAGTACCATCTGTGTTGCCCAGATTGCCTTTGAATTTATGATGCTGTTTTTTTTTTCCATCTCGTTGCAAGGAAGTCAGTAAATCAATAAACTAAAACAAAGGAATCCTGTATCTCACTCAGCAGAGTAGCTGTCAAGTGTTTAAGTTGTTTGAGCACTTTGTTGACATAAGAAAGTGGTTTTACCACTCTTATTTGACAATATTTTACTGAGATGTTGCTGCATACTTATGTTTAAGACATGGCTTTCATGGCCCGTCAGTGCTTTGATGAACTGTAGGCATCGTTTCTCAGCAGATTTACAGAGGAACCACTGTCACATTCAAATGGGGCTAACGCTGTTTGTTACAGTTATCATTACACTTTAAAGAAACAAAACAAACAAAAACACACAAACACCAGCCTAATGACAGATGAAAAAAAAAAAAACATTTCGAGTAAATATATTTCACACATGTATTCCAAAGGGCGATTATTCCTAGAATATATTTTTAGATAAATCCCACAATGAACTGCTTAACAAATTTACTTGAGGGCCACCAAGGAGCTATCCACTCTGCTTTGAAATACTGTCAAGTAATTCACCAATCTGTCAATTAGACGTTAAACTAGTAATCCTAAATCCATTACAGGGGAGGGGCGGCAGCAGTGCGGCTTGTTTGTTCCCCTGTCACATCAGCAGAGGCATGAGGTTGGACTAAGGAAATTACATATGCACACTATGTGGCCTGATTTCTGATGATGCACTTTGAAGTTAAGGAGCACAGGAGATGCACAAATGTAGAGAGTTACTTTACCAGATAGTGGCAAATGTTTCATATTTGCTACATCAGTATAAGACCTCTGTATCACCACATTATCAAAATTTTAATGAGAAAGCTGCTCTACAGTCATGACCTGAAAGTTTTAGCAACGATACAAATTTTGTTTCTAACAATTTTTGCTGCTTTAGTCTCTGTTGTGGTTATTCACATGGTTTCAAGATTGTTGAGTAAAGGAGGAAGCGAATAATTTGTCTCTATCGAACTCTATCATCATCATATTCTTCTCTCACATAACTAACTTCATGTCAACTTTCTCTACATCCATAAATCTGCTCTTTGGTCTTCCTCTGGGCTTCCTGCCTGGCTGTTCATCCTCATCATCTTTCTACAGACATATTCATTATCCCTCCTCTGTCCAGACCATCTCAATCTGGCCTCTCTGGCTTTCTCTCTAAAACATCTAACATGTCCTGTACCTCTGATGTGCTCATTCCTAATCCCATGGAGCCACCAAAAAGGCAAATATAGCCAAGATTAGAAGCATCCTCTCTCAGATTGACTCTGAAAAACAGATCCACCTGTTTGTCGCTTCTAGCCTAGATTAAAATAATGTATTCTTAGCGGCAGCGTGAGTGCTGACAGGAGAGCTCATGTCTCTCCAACATTGGCCTCCTTCCACTGGCTCCCTGTAAAATTTTGAATAGAATCAAAAATGCTATTTCTCTTACATAAAGCCCATAGCAGCCAAGCTCTGCGTTATCTACAAGGCCTGATAAAACCTTACACAACATTAACGCAACATCTCAGGACATCAGCCAGGAAGTTAAAACTTGGCACAAATAGGTCTTCCAAATGGACAATGACCCTTAGAATACCACCAAAAAGGTACAGTAGCTTAAGTACAGCAAAGACAGTGGGCCTCATGAAAGAACCACTCATATAGACTGCTCTTAAGCTGTGCGTACGAGTGATTTAAGAGGACTTGCTCATTCACCAAATGTCTTGTGTTTTGCGTTTTCTTTCAGGTATGAACAGAATGTACGAGTGATCCTGACCTGTCGCAGGAGTCATGTAAAATAGTCTGCTGTTATTCAAATCAAGTTTTCTTGACTAATTGATTGTATATTTAATTACTTTGAAGCAATCAGAAATAAATATATTCATTATACCCCATAACTATGCTGACATTCGTTTGACTTAAATTGTGCACTAATTGAAGGCTAATGTGACTCTGTAGGCTACATAACAGATTCCCAGGTCAATGGGCAGTGTAACCAGCTGTGTCATGGCTGACGTGCTACTTTTGGATGCCTTAGCGCAGTGGTCTTCAACCCTGGTCCACTGTCCGGCATGTTTTAGATGTTTCCCTGCCTCATCACTCCTGATTGGATGGCCATCAGCTGGTCTTGAAGGTCTGCACAAGTCTGTCAATGACCCACTGATTACAGCCAGCTGTGTTTGAGCAGGGAAACATCTAAAACATGCAGGACAGTGGGCCCTGAGGACCAGGGTTGAAGACCACTGCACTACACAACATGCTGTTCATGTATCCATTCATGTCTCTATGCGCAGATGTAATGGTGAAGTTGAACTGGGATCTAAAGCACTGGATGACGTCCTGTATCGAGCCCAGCTAGAGTTGTTCCCTGAAGCTCTTTTGGTGGGTGCAATTATTTATTTATTTATTTTCTACTGCATAACACAGCCTTACTGTATATGTTTTCAAGGCTGTGTGTGTGAGGAGTGGATGCATGTGATTGAGGTGCACATGCCGACCTTTGGTCTCGAGTCATACCCAGCACACTATGCTGTATTGTATGGGTCTCTGTATGTCAGCGACTGTGGGCAAAGTGTAATCCTTCTAGATTATTTACATGCTTCCCCTCTGCTCAGTTAAGCTGTAATCCTTGAGGCCCAGGGACTAGAGGATTGAACCTAGTAAGCTCAAAGTATTACTACCCAGGCCAAGGTGCGTTCCTCCAACACAATCAAAACACAACATTTGATTCATATTAGTAAGAATGGCATTGACATCCAAAAGTGTTGTAGGAATAGTTTTGTGGGCATGTGCCGCAAACGTATAGGCTATATTGTTGGAAATAGCACGTCACGTTTTTATGCAGTGCACTCATTGTGCATCTCCTTGTTACAACTGGAGAGCAGCAGGTGACTCTTAGCTTAGCATAACTCGATGACGTTTCCTTCATGGGACCAACGTTTCGCAACGGTACAGACAAAAGACATTCTGTGTTGTTGTTGTAATGCCCGCTACCTCATGATATGCTCTCAACTATTACATGATCATTTGAGCAAGTGCCATTTGAGACTTTTCAGCAAGACTAGCTTTTATTATGTAGAGGATTGTGACGCACAAAGGCTTTTTTTTTTTTTTGTTTGTTTTTTGAGTCATTCCTTGTCTGTGCATGGATAAATGAAAAAGCACAACAATAAATGACATACAGTAACTTAAGTACAGCAATTAAGGAGATGTAAAGTCACATTAACAGAATATATATGTGTAGATCACACTGGGCTTTTTAATGGTGTAATCTCTGTACTATGCTTGAGTGATGGCTTGGAGAAGCTATTAAAATATAAGATCATGTTCTGGATTCTGGGTGATCAGCTGTTCATTCTTCCTATACACGTCTACATCTTTTGAAGTTGTAACGTGTTTGCCTGGTCTTTTGTGCAGGTGGGTAATGCCATCAAGTCATCACTGCATGGTGCAGCACTGAAGAGCAACAACAAGGAGGGTGCACGAAGTATCCAGGTGGAAATCACACCCACATCCTCCAGGATCTCACGCAACGCTGTCACCTCCCTTTCTATACGAGGACACCGCTGGAAGAGACACGGTGAGATACAAACGCGGCTGAGATGGACACAAAAACTGGGGGAGTCGAGCTTAAATGGAGAATAAGTTGTTTTTTTTGTCTATTTTAATAATGGTTCTGAAAAAGTCAGACTTCACTAAAGGAGAGGAAGAGCTATAGATTTCGTTATTCATTCACCCATTTCACTGGCAGTGCCCATCAAGTGTTGTCATTCAGTTCCTAAATTTGTAGATTGTCCATCCTTAGTTTGCAGGCTTGTTTTCTCCATTTACTTTTTCTTTAATCTGCCATTTAAAACCAAATATTTTAGAGAATTTCTTCAAGCTGGTGGAAAAGTAGTCTGCCAGCCATTTCAGGCTGATTCAGCAGGGTATGACACCGACTGAAGTGTGTGAAGACACTGCAGTTTCAGCTTTATGCCAAACCTTTTTTTTTTTTTTTTTTTAGGGGAAGATATAACATCACAGAATATTGCAATGAATTCTTTTTGGAGTAGCTGTTGAATCTGTGTGAGTGAAGAGCAGTTCTCTTTTCTCACAGTAAGCCTGCAGATAAATAAGGTTAAGTACAGCCTTTAGTTTAATTAATATGTTTCATCTGGAGCACTGTTGTTTAGCGGGGGTGGTATCACCCCTCAGGGAGCATTCAGGCAATGCTGTGGGGGGGGAAAAAGGTAACTGAAATGAGGGGAGCACAGCCATAAATGGGGGTGTTTGGTTGCAGTTATTCGTCACAACTTTCCAGCTCCTGCGTTCAGTCTTGGTCTCCGGCAGTGAAAAAGCTGCAACAGCCACCAAGCCCAGGCTCCTCTTTTCTTTTCTTTTCCTTTTTTCCCCAGTTGAATCCGGTGCTTGTAATGGCCTACTTTTGTTTTTCATTAGTTCAGATTAGTTAAATAGTCCTCAGTTTTCAATAAAGTGCTTGCTCATTGCCCACTTTCTTATTTGTGGGGAATTTAGTTTCTTTTGAGGAGGATCATGATGGAGTCAGGTGGCATTTTTCTTTCATTAAAGGTTGAGAATCACTGATCTAGAGCCTCCACCAACAGTTCCCCCTCTGAGCAGGAACCATCTAAGCAGGGTGCTTATGTTCAGGGGTCACATTTATAAACGTTGCGTACGTACAAAATGGGGGCTTGAAAATTGCGTACGCCGCTTTCCACGCAAAGTGTTTATATACCAACTTAAACCTAAAATCAAAGTCCACACAACGTTTCATCAAAGTTTTGTCCTCTCCCTGATGGTCACCAGGGTAACGTGTACCGCAGATTAGCACATAGATTGTAACAAGGTGCGAGGCAATCAGACGTAAACGTTTAAATACTGTGGTGACTCTCCTGCGTAATGCTGCGTCATGGATGGACTGGCACTGCTGGAAGACCTGGGAAATGGGAGGGAACGTTTTTTTTCACGGACCACCAGGATTACCTGGCTCATGATGATGACTGGCTAATATGCCGATTTAGACTCCCTGGAGCTTTACTGTTGGATCTGTTTGCTGAACTGAGTCCAGTACTGGAGACACTGACCGGCCAGAACCACGACATCCCTGTTCAAATACAGACTGTGTTAACCACCCTGGGTTCCTGGTGAATTAACAGACAGGTATATGTTTAACATGATCAACAGTTAGTTGATTCTCTGCCTATAGTCACTTTTAGTATAGATCCTACGCAATGTTTAGTAAATGAGACCCCTGGACCAAGAACACATCTTTTCTGGGTTCTAGTTTAAGTTGTTTTTGTCCACAGACAAGTCTTTTCTGGACTAAAACAAAATGAAAGGAACGTTATCATAAGCAGATTAAAGCCTGTACGAGTGAACAAAGCCTGCGATTCTTGTCTGTAACCCTTGGCCTTTTATCTCCATGAATAATTTGTTATCTCGTTTATTTAGCCACCTTTTGCAGGAATTATACTTGGTGCGGCAGACACGGACAAATAGTTGTTCCTCTTATAGTTTGCCTGCACGCTCCCCGATTTGATCAAAATAAATAAATGGCAGAAATCATTCAACTGAAGAGGAACTTCACTGTCTCTTTTATTTCCTGCAAACTGAAGGAAAGATTGCATCACACAAGCTCACTTAAAACTGGTCATCCATCTTGGTTTGTCAGTGCTTTCACGCTTCAATAATAAAATCTATGTCACACAGACCCACTGCAGGTTCGTAAAGACTTATCATGTATAAGATTTACCATGTGCACGATTGTCTCTGTATCTTGCATTTGGATGCTGAACTACTTTTCAGCATCTATTTCCATTTTTACCCTTTTTTAAAGAAAAATAAAATAAAATCTAACTCTAATAATATATGCGTAAATGCTTGAACCAGACTTACCTCTCCATTGAAGAAGCAGAATATTGTTGCCACCAGAAAACCCTTGAAAAAAGAAAAAAGTTATTTTCTTTCTTTCTTTCTTTCTCTATAGTAACACAATTTAAATATGGAAATGATTCAGAAAGGAATGAAAGAAATTATTATCTGATAAGTAATACTAGCTTTTGGCTGTCTGTTGTTTAATGAAGTACCTAACTGATCCTTTAAAGGGTAATACAACAGTGAATCACATCAACCTATTTCAATCAGAAGGGAGAAAACAATTTTCACTCTGTACACACACTGAGTTTGCAGCGCTGAAAAGCGTTGCTTGCAATCTTAAAAGAACATAATATTTCTATATTTTAAGCATTTCTTATTCGTCATAGACAAGATCTTTTTTTCATCAAACCAGACCTGAAAAAACCTCTTCATTCTTAAGTGCACTGACGCAGCACCACTTTGCTTTATGATGCGCTGCTGAGTTAAATGTGAGATGAGCTATTACTGTATCTGGCAGGTTAATGAGAATTTAGATTAATTTTGTGGCACAGTACCCACCTGGTAGTGCATGAGTATGTGCATGACGTACTCGTAGACTTCACCCACCAGCCGGTTCTCTGGCCTCCAGGGAAAAATGACAAACTGTATTCCCAGTAGAGGCACTAGGATGAGTGTGGCTCTCACTGCCTTCATGTACATGTTGGACTCTGCCCGATGCGTGTCTCTCAACTTGGTGACTAACACTCTTATGATATTCAGCAGGAAGAAGAGATTAACCTGTGAGAGGTTAAAATAACTATGTTTTTATTTTATTTTGGACCTTTGTATGACAAAAAAATCAGCATAATTCCATTTTCCTCAGATAAAAATGAACAAGCGGGTTTGCAGACTTACAAGAAGTGCGGCCATTATAGGTCCATGAACGGCATACAGCAGATGGGTATCTACACTCATCCAACAGCTACAGAAGGAAAAACATCAGTCAGTACTGTCCGCTGCCCAAAATACACATGCACACACTCATACAAAAACACGTGTGCACGGATTGAAAGACTCACTGCCACACACAGCTCAGCACATGTCTTTTGTTTATTACCAGTCGTTTCTGGAAAATTACTCACTTGTCGTCAAAATACTTCTTCCTCGCCACAGTGTGGATTGATACGGGCACAAGAGGAAAGCCTTGAATACGAAAGCAGTGATATGAGGTGAAATACATTTCCAATTCATGCACCAGTAAAACACAGTTAGCTTTGGTTATTGGTCTTAAAACTTTCTCAGAATAGAAGCTTTACAAATGGATTCTGTTCTCGGAAAAAGTGAGATATTTTAATTTCCCCCCAAATCTCCAGTAATTATTTTATCTAGCCTTGAGCACTACAGTGGTGCTACATTAGTGGATTTCTCCAACTAGTGTTGGAGAAATTCTGGTAATATAGTCTTTACATCCTTTTTTTTTCTCACTAAATACTGGTGAAAAAAAAATCCCTTTTCTGCGGTCGTTTGGATGACGCTCTACATGATTACTGGTGGCAATTCTGGCATAAATACATGTTAGAATGAAAAACCATGGCAACAGAAAGGTTATTTACATGTGGGAGCAACTGAATGAGCTTTCCAAAGAACAAGTAATGCCTGGAGTAATCCAGAACAGTTAAAGAGGAGACATGGAGGATGTAGGGCATGAGTACAACGGCGAAGGATGCTTAAACCATTTCTTTCTTCAGCTGTCATGGTGAATTTGAGATCCCTGGCAAATAATGTGGACAGACTTGGAGTGTGGAATGTACAAACCAAGACATGGCTTCAGGAATATTTATTCCTGACTCCACTAACCATCTGGATTTCAGGGAATAAGTGCAGAAAGAGACTGCAGACTGGGCGGCAAGGTTAAAGGAGGAGCTTGTTTGCGACAGTCAGTGGATACGTGACTTTGAAGAAGCATCTCTGCAACAGAGATATTGGAAATATTTCTTTTGTTTCCATCTAAGCTGTTTCCTGCTGAGATTTAATTTCATGAACTCATTTATAGCTACACCACAAACCCAACATCCCAGTGCAGTCATGTCTCTGGAAGTCTCCAGTAAATTGCCACTGATATTTATTTATGTATGTAATTGTTTGGTTCGTTAGTTAATTAATAACGTCATTAATTTGATCTTCTGTCAGTAAAAAGCTAAAATACCTACAGAGTCCATTTTCTGCATGGTAGAGATGTACACTTATACAGCTAAGACAAGCCTCTAGTCCATGGTGACTGGTTGGGTGCTGCTGTATTGTTTGACTGTGTCCAGTATTGGGGGTGAAGGGGGTGGGGGGGTAAGTCTTTAGGTAGACTTGACATTTTAAACAACACAGCTGATGACTCACCCCAGCCCAGGAGGTAGTACCAGTGCAGATGCTGTTCTTCTGCAAACACAGCCACCACAATGAGCGTGTGCAGGTAGATCCCCTCACAGAGCATCCAGAAATAATTGCAACCCAACATGTACATGTGGAAGAAGTGCAAGACTTTACAGCCAACCTGCATGGAGAGAACAGATTATTGTCATGTAGATTATTTCTGTCTATTTTGTTCAAGGTTAAATCTCTGAAGTTGTTTCACTCTCAACA
>JBAMYA010000003.1:3676959-3693052 GCA_037176975.1 Arrhamphus sclerolepis
GTGTGTGTGTGTGTGTGTGTGTGTGTGTGTGTGTGTGTGTGTGTGTGTGTGTGTGTGTGTGTGTGTGTGTATGAGCATGTGACATCCCAGATAGTATAATACTGGTAATGAGGATCACCCACACTGATCTACATCTCTTTAATCATCTGTTTCATTCTGTTGCAACTCAAAGCCGGCGCCTATTATACTGTATATCCCGCTCTCCATCTTTGTCCCTCTCTTTCACAATTGTAATTGAAATGATCTTTTTGCCTCTCGTTGCTTCATCTCATCTCCTCTCCATCTGTCACACTCATATCCACTGTCATATATTCATAGACTGTTGAATTGTTCAGCCTTTGTCTATTGTACTTCTCTCTCCAGCTCATTTGTATTTCTTCATCTTAACTCTTCATTTGCAGTTGCTAAGGTGCTCTTCATTTGCTCATTTGATCACTAAATCTCTTTTTGTCATCATCTGGTTGTTTGTTATACTCAGACAGTGAGAGCTGAAGGACCGCAGCAATTTCTAGCACAGGCTCAGCTTTCTGTGAGGGTTCTCAGTGGGGAATTAAAAACCCACGACTCTGGCACTGACTGAGCTCACAAACCATCGGCACTCCCACTACAGGAGTTTCTCATCTGTCTCTTTAATAAATGCTGGCAACGTGATTGGCATACTAATACAATGCTGTAGTTTGTTTTTTATTTTTTTTCCTGGTGACTGTTTACTCTGAGTTCATATTTCAGATATGTATTTGATCTGTTTGATATTTTTTTGAGTTTTCTTTTTTACATTTTTCACATTCAGATAAAATATTTACTATGATGGTTGAGAATCTTATTTTCATGCTATCATCAATCCCCAGTCTCTCAGAAGTGTCACTGTTCTTAGGAAGCACACTGAACTCACATTGGCTCTGATATTTTCATTGTTGGGTGCTTGTAGAACAAAACATGCTACATAAAGGTAAATGCATTGCATTTATGTAGAATAGGAAGTGCATGTGTGACTGAGTAAAAGAAAGAAATACTTTGGTGCAGTCATTCAGGTCTCAGTAGTGTTTGGATGAAGACAAATTGACTTATTGTATTCTTCCTGAAGAAGGTTCACCTCTAATCTGAGTAAAGAGAGGCTGTTGGGTCAGTGACTCACGCGTCACTTCAGTGACTCACAGTACTTGAATGTCCTTCAGTTTATAAACCTGAAGGTCCCCGGCAGTCAGCTTTCAGATTAGAAGTGAAACACCTTCTTTATAAAAAAGTAAAAGCATTTTAAAGGGCTTTGAAGAAGTTAAGCAGTGTTTAAAGATGCTATCAGTGTCCCATGCTTATTATATTTCTTGGAATGTATGTTGCTGCCACACATCCTGCTGCTTTCTGTTTGAAACCGTCCACCTGCTATGATTGGTCAAGAGTTTCATGCAAATTGGTGCAAAACAGCTCTGTATCTTTGAGGTGTGCCATGTAGGCCTTATGCTGGTGTGTTTCACAGTGAGGAAAGGAAGAAAAGCCTTTTCCTGCCTTTCCAGACACCTCAGGACTACTAGTAGTAGTAGTTGTAGTAGGGGGAAGAGGAGGGGGGGACACAATAACTCCCTCTGGGGAGAACTTCAGGCTTTGTGACTTATGTGCGCAAAAAGCCACATAATGCACTGAATGATAGAGGAAAACAAGCAAACTAAAATGTTTCATCTGGTTAATAAGACCGTGTTAAAGCTGGGATAGGTTCCAGCAGATATAGGGTTGCAGTGCCTATAGAAAATGGGCAGAGGACAGATCATCTCTTAGAATTGTTGTAGCGCTAGATCAAAATAGTTTTTGCATTGTGTTTATCCAATGTATAAGATTTTCATTGCCTTTCTGTCAGAGAGAAATTTAGACAACATTTATATGTACTTGCACACACACTGTCGCACTGTTAATGCCTGCTATGAAAGATGTCTAATTTCCTGTCTAATTTAAGGAGATTTGGGTAAGAAACTGACAAGCTACTTGACCTGGCAGGTGGAGCCTTATTTGATCCAAAAATCACCACTGAGGACTTACCATATCCATATAAAGAAGATTGTTGTGAAAACTGTCACTGTGGTTTCTTTCACTGTAATACCCCCCCCACCCTCCTTTTTTTTTAACTTACCGTTAGGAACACCTTTGGTGTGATGTGATAAAAGATTGTAAACCAATAAAATACAAACGTCTATGGAAGGTGAACAGTTATAACGGAAGGATACGTTTCCGTTTGTGAGTCACAGTAAGAAAATAGCAGATTATAAAGTTACAGATTAACAAGTCTTAGTTTTTCTTTTATTTATTGCTAAACTGGATTAAAATTACTGTCTTGTGAATGTGAATTACACCACCCCAATGGTGTTATTTCTCATTTTTGATGATTTTTTTTTTTTAAAAACACATTATCTTTTAGTTTTTTTCTTTCCTGTTTTATTACCCTACTTAATGCAATGTTTAGTACAGTAAATATATGAACAAAGTACTATTTGCTACCTTGGACACCTTGGTGTCCTCTTGGAGGAGCTGGAGGAGGTGAATGTGGAGAAAGAGAGGTCTGAGCATCTCTGCTCAAGCTGCGGCTCCCTTTGACCCAAACCTGGGCAAGTGGAAGTTGATGGATGGATAGATGGATAGACAGAAAGTGCAAGTGTGTAATAATTAAAGCAAGTTGCTAATTCAGCAGCAGAATAGACAAGATGTTAGTTAATTACATCACAGTTAGCACAATGTCAGTAAAAAAAAAAAAAAAGGTGACTATATAGTGCATTTCCATTCTACTTCAACTAACTCTTCATTTTAATCAGTTCTATGAGCAGTGTGTTTCGCTGTGACGTTACTCCATGATGCCTGATGTTCTGATGGGTGAAGTTGAGTTGCTATGGATACATCTATATTAAACACTGACAAAGTGTTTTGAGAAACCTTTGCTGTGACTATAAATTGTTACATTTATAAATGAACTTGAACAGAAATTGAACTGACAACATTCCTTACAGACTTCCTGTTAAATGTGATTTGTTGTGACAGATGCATTTTTATGGCTGAAGAATGGAATGATATTATTTTCTGTTGATTAGTGCTTTAATTAACATGTTTATGGGACTTAAGACTGGATGATTGAAGTTTTTACTGTATTCTTTTATCCGTCTTTGGTGAAAGTTTGTTTGTGTACTTGAAATGAATAATGATAATAGTATGTTAGCAAGCAAAACGTGCCTAATGTTTTCCGAATGATTTAACTGCTCTTTCTCATCCATAGCCATGTTTGTTCAGGGTGTTTGCTCTGTGTGCAAGCGATATTATGTGAGCTGACTCTTACGGATTGCTTTTTGTTTCAACAGCAATCACCTGACACTATTCCTGGGCCTAGCACTGGACCTGCAGTACACAAGGTATGGAGGTACACGCACAAAACCAAATGCAATGATGTCATCCCTTTAGTTTTATTGTGAAGCAAGAAAACTTTGTTTATCCCCAATACAGATGACATCAGTGAGGAAATTACCTTGAGCCCTTTACAAGATATAGTTTCACCACCTACACACACTCTCACACACGCAGGTTTATTTTGCCGTGCATCACTATAACATAGTTTGTCAAATCTAGTATTGCATTCTTCAAAGACGTACGGGCTCACATATCTAATATTCATCTTTTAAGACAGAACGTGTGAGCTAAAGTAATGGAAACTAAAATAAATGATGTAACCTGAATTAAGGCTGCTACTTATGTAAAAGCACATGCGATTTTCTTATTTCAAATAGTTCAGACTGATGTGGTTCTAGTAACTTTAAAAATGTACATTGCCTCCCTTAGTTTGTTAAAGACATGTCAAGGAGCACCATAGAGAATAAAAAACAAAAACAAAAACAAGAAAACATCTGTGACATCACTCATGGGTTTCACTTTTGAAGCCAGTATTTTAGGAATATACGGGTCCTCCTGTTTATGCCAGGAACTTGCTCCGCTCAAATCCAGTTAATCTGATTGGCTCTGTCTACCAAAAACCAGATATGTCAAAATTCTGGCAGAAAAGCGTGAATGTATTCCAACCGTTGCAGATCCTTCCAGATTTGCCGGGAATGGTCCGGGGGCGAAGGTGGCTCACCTGGAGCAGACAGCTTTAGCAGTGAGCTCAGCCCGGGGCTGCTGACTCATTTCCAAATGCCAGCCAGTTGTTGGCAATCATCTGCAACTCGACTCATGGCTTCTGCCTTATGAGTCGGTGGGCTTCTCCCCTGAAGCTTTTGAGGCCAGCTCTTGAAGTACACGGCATTTTATTTTTTAATGGTGATTATATTCTCTTAGCTCTTTTTTCATACCTCAGATGTTAAATTCAGCAAAAATGTTAAGCAGTAGTTAGCAAACGTGATAACAAGTAGCTGCTAACATGGACTGTAAAGCAGTTGTCCCTTTCAAAAAAAAATAAATCAGCCCTAATTAGGCCTAAATTTGGGCTGTGGGCTCACAGTTCTGCAGGTAGTAAAACCAACAACAGTAGTTCAAGGACAGGATGTTTGCATTTTCATGTGTCCCCCTTCTTCTCACTTGGAGGGGTCAGAGGCAGTCTTTTCCACATCTTTTTGACGTTAAAACATAATCAGATAATTAATATCACCTTAATATCACCATTAAATGTTTAATATTATCCCAAGTCTTCATTCTTGTCTCATTGAAATTGTGTCATGACGTAACTAATAGCAGCGCCGTTGTTTTGATTAGCAAAGGAATCTGGTTGTAGTTGTGTTAAATAGTCACCCTGCTCTTTCTGCTGAAGTCTTTATTTTTAGACTTGAAACTCTGGTTTAATCTTTAGATGCGTGCGTCATACATTTAGGCTTCTAAAAATGCTTCTTATGGTTTTGCAGATGTGCTTAGCGTATGTTCAGTATAAGATGTATATCCCCAGATCCTGTTGCGTTGTTGTTAAACGGGAAAAATTTAACTGAATTCTTCGATCTAAAAGTGGATACTGTGTGACAACCTGTTTTATGTAGATCAAAACATAAAATGACTGAACGAAAAGACTGAACAGGGAATGCCGATAATTGTGTTATTACTTTGTAAGAAAGTTAATTGGCTAAATGTGGAGTCCCCCTACAATCTCACCCACCGTTTCTTCTGTCCACACCTACATGGGAGAGGACAATGCGAACAGTTTGGACAATGGAGCACATAAACCACTCAATGATTCATGGATTGCTACTGCAAAGCCAGTGGGAATGGCAGGGGCTATAACACTGTAGACTGCAATATTGTGATGGACGACAACCAGCAAGTACCTTCACGTGTATTGATGAGTTCTCTTTAAAGCTAGAGTTCAAAGTCAGCAGCTTGCGATGCATGGATGCATGCATCACATGTGCAGTGACCTGTGCCTTACAGGAACTATTACATTACTCTGTATGGTTTGAGGAAATTAAGGTGTAAAACAATGTCAGTTCTTAAAGTTTACAGTAGGTGTTCCTCTGTTTGGTTGCTGAAGAGATCCAGGAGGTTGCTTCTGTGGCTGTTGACTTGACATCTGCCAGTGCAGAAACTGAGTAAACTTACTATTTATGTTGTGGAAGTAAAATTTCCCTGAATAAGCTATTGTGTCCACATGCAGACAGTTTGAGCTGCAAGGCACAGAGGAGTAAGAAAAATCACAGAAAATAAGTAAAAAAAGAAAATTGTATTCTGTGACGAAACTATGAATCTGAAGAGCTAACAAATGTTCAGCTTACTGATTCATCTCTTGTGAAAACCAGCACACAGCTGCCACACATCTGCACTGCAGAAGCAAAGACAGAGTTTATGCTGTTGTCATCTGATGCTGTACCATATTATTTGCGGAAGCCCATAAGCTGTGAAGCGAACTCTGCTCCGTGGCGTACACAGTAAGAAGAAAATATAACTAGAAAAGAGCAAGCAGCCATGCAAACGGCTTATCTGAAGTACAGTCATATTCATGGTATCAACAGCTGGACTATTGTGGAGTGCGCAGGCACAGTCAATGTTTCATTCCTCAGGGGGAAAGACATTGAGCTGTCCTTGTGAATGAGTCGATGGCCACATCATGTAACCACATTAGTGCTCAGCTGTCTTAAATTTCTCTGCAAACCATGGCTTATTTTCATTTTCGTATCATATTTTAAAGTTTTCATCCTTTAAACTTAACTGCATTGACACATTTTTGTGCTCTTTGTTTGTTTGTATGTCAGTCTTGCTCCCAGAGTTTTCCATGTGCTGGTCGGGCCGTGAGGAATGCCTTCCTCTCTCATGGACCGTACCCAGCTAAAGACAAGATACACCTGGCCAGAATCATACGGTACACTTGTCTCTGTCTGTTTGTGTGTCTGTCTGCAGGGCTGAATCGATGCGTCCACTGAAGCATATACATGGACTCACCAGTCACTGTTGAGCTTTGTCCTAATTGGCCAGTCAGGGTTGTTTGTGCAGTAAGATGAAGATGCTAAAAAGGAGATCACAAAATGGTCTGAGAATACACACACTGTTGAAAGAATATATGCATTGTTGCATGATCGAATACAAATGTAAATGCTCTATGCATCGTCATTGTACATGTGCCCACATAAATGCACATGCACATAAATGCACAAACTAACACAATGAATTTATCCTCCATGGAAAGCAGACGGAAAGTATTCAGTATTTTAGAGGAAAAGGCTCACAGTGAACTAATGAATAATCGGTGGATATTGATTGGAAAAAAAACTATGACAAGCTTTGTGCATGCACATCTTGACATTGTGTAACCATAACTGTGGGCTGAAAATGTGCATGTGTTTGTGTATTTTAACAGGCGTAGCTATGTGGGAGTGGAGCTGGTGCAGTGGCTGTGTGAGCAGTGTGTGTATGTGCGCTGTCGGACTGCTGCTGTGCGTGTCTGGCAGGTGCTGCTGGAGCTGGGAGTCCTGCTGTCTGGTAAAACACACGTACACACAAGCACACACTGAGACATGCCAGTAGTTAGGACTGTGCTTTCAAATTTATAGCCGCCTTCCAGCGACATCAGCAACTATCCAGATCTTCAAAGAGACAAGCAGTTGACTTCTAGAGGAAAAGAGTTTTTTTTTTTTCTTTTCTAAAGGAACAGAGAGATTAATTTACTGGCTCATTCACCAGCTCAAAGCATTTACCTGATTTTAATTCATATCTTTCACTTTAAGACTGTGGATCAGTGCTTGTGCGTCAAAGTCCCACACTCTTTTCACACTGATCTTTAATTTCCTCCCCCATTATATATTTTAACCATGTTACCAGCAATTTCCCACACACCAAAACCACCTGTGAGTCTGTTAATCTAATATTAGTTGATGGGGCGTAGGTTTGATTGTGGCCGGGAGTTGTAATATAAGAGGCATCATAGAAAGTATGTGCATGCACTATTTGCCTTTTGTATAGAAAATTTAAAAAAAATAAAAAATTCTTTAAAAAAAAAAAATAAATGAAGGATAAATTGTCTTGCTCAGGTGCTCATGTATTGTCAGTTAATCCAGGCTTCAATTATGTTTGTTTATTAGAAAGATTAATAGCTCATCAAAGTTTGTCATTGGCTTTCTCTTGCATGGCTGGTAAAACCAAACATCAATGTCTGAGAATGATGGATAGTGTTCTTGTGCCATTTAGGTAATGCAAATATAATTGAATTAATAAACGAACATTCCAAATAATAAATACAAACTGTGAATAATCAAGAATAAAGCATTTAACAGTAGGTTTAAAAAGATGGCACTGCTCATGCCTGTGTTTTGTCAACAGGACTCTTTCAGCATCAACAACTAAGCGACTCTTAAGTGCTTTCAAAAAGGCTCCCATTTCACACTCCACTCTGTTCTTTTTGTTCTTTCTCAAGTGGACCAGCGAGTGGTGTTTTCTGACTCCAACTCTTACTACCAGTTCAGCTTTGAGGAGTGTGATTCCGCCTCCTGCGAGTTCCGCTTGAATGAGGGCGATTGGCCAGACGCTGTTAAGCTCCTCCTACAACTTGCCCCTTATGTCCAGTTTCGCTCGGGCGGTGGGGCCAACAGCCCGTAAGTAATAAATGATCACACAAATCTTTTGTCGTGATAAATGAGTTGTTTCCGTTGATGTTACATACCTTTTCTATTAAAGTTGGTTGATTGACAGCTTTGCTGTGGCAGGGTGTTGCCACATGCTTAGGTGGCTCTTGGAGGGAGTTCAGGTTGGCTGATCCCCATGAGACGTGGTGAGGGGGGCCTCTGGGCCTCTGAGATGTTACATGCAACAACACATCATCACACAACCACCATACACTCATTTACATACACCATACCACACTACACAAACACCAATGAATTATCAAACAACACACACACACACCTCACGTCTTTTTGTGCTTCACTGTTGGTGATTTTAGTCCTCTGAGAGATTCAGTCTGAGGTTCCGATAAAGTATGTTAGATCACACTGTGGAGGGCTGGTGAAGGACACATTCACCATCACTCTCACAAATGGAAACACAGGAAAACTTAGATATGCTGCAAGATCAAATTGCCTGTAAAATCAGGTTGTTGTGGGCACCAAGCCCCTGTGTACAGTTTAAGCAGAACAAAAAAGGGGAACTATTAATTTGTACACCGTGCTTCAAGAGTGGCTGAATTTGTGCTGAAACACGAGGAAACTGAAATGACAACAAAATCAAAGAACTTGAGGAACTATTGCTGCTCTTTTGTTGAGGAAAAAGATCAGTGACACTGATGCAGGGTTTTATGAAAATGTTGAAAGGCTATGCAAAAAAGGTGTAGAAGCAAATTGGAATAATAAATTCATATCACTTAGAATCAGTGATTATCATCAATTAAGCAGCAGTGGGTAACAGAATTTCAGTAGGAGACAACAGCTGTGAGGAAACTCTGCCGTGGGAAGAGCTGCTGAACAATGGGACCTGCACTGCAAGACTGGGTCAGTCAGAACGCTACTGATGGTTCCACTGGTTATCATTGGAGGAAAACGATTAGATCTCAGCCTCTCTTGATTCAGGTGTGTGACTACAGTGGGTAAGAGAGATGGATATATTTTGATATGTGCAGTTCCTAATCAGTCTGGCAATGATGCTCTCAGTCCTGCAGCTCAGTGAGCAGTTTGGATAAAGAATGAGCAATAAAGAGATGGCTAGCTTCAAAATAAGAAGAGACTAAATGTTCTTAAATATCATATTTAGCCAAAAAAGCCCAGTCTTAATGTACTGCAATTAAGTTATTTTGTGAGTGGTCACATTTTCTCCCTCCTGCTGTGTTGCAAAGTCGTTACATAAACGAGTTTGTATGTGAAAGCAGCACATGCCTCCACATGTATAGAAGAAACGCACAGGCATACATTAGATGGTCACCCGCTGAGTGGTGTCAGCCAGGGCTCCCTGCTTTGCTGCTCCTGTGTGTGGGGCTCCTGCTGAGGCTGCTACTGAACTCAATCTGTCACTCAGAGAAATGGAGTGAGAGGCATGTGTGTATGTGTGTTTGTGTAGGGGGTAATAAAAAATTGAGCGTATATACGAAGAATGAAAGAACACGAGCGCGCCTTGACATGTTCTCGTGTGTCGACGTCAAGGGGGTTGTATTTACAGACACTAAGGAGTGGAGCCAACACTTTGTTGGGGTGAATAAATTAAATGTGTAAGATTGTCGTACTGATGATCTCATGTATTGTACTGCATGTGGTTTCTATCAGGGATTCAGGTTGAAGAGATTAGGAGAACCTTTTCAGTTTCAGATGAATTAATGCTTTTCTGAGAACCAGAAAGCTGAGTACTACGGCTGAAGTTACACAACATTTTTAACCTATGAAAGAAAATGTAAAAAAGAAATATGAATATTCTTGTTATTTCATCCAACCATCCATCCATCAGCTATACCCACTAATTCCTATTCAGTGTCACCATTGGCGGGTCTATTCCAAGTATTTATGAATGATATAGTCAGTGTATGGGTACAGGCTCAAAGATTTCCAGGTTTTAGTTTGAAAATATGACTGAAGCCATGTGGGGAAAAAATACCCAAAATTAGCCATTACAAGTTTCAAAGATTTGATGCAATTATTAAAATAAAAATCAGTCTGCCCCTGCGTGTTACTTGCACTCGTCATGAGTGATGACTGGCTGTTTTTTTTTATCTAATGAAGGAAGCATTAAATTGATATTGATGAGGTAATACTTGATAAGGCTCCAGTTACCTCTCCTGCATATTTTCTTGGTGCCTCATCTGAGTTTTGTGTCAGAATGGAAAGATTTCCGATCATGCATGCTGTGATTATTGAGCTTTTATAGTTCATGCTTATTTATTTTATGCATATCCATCTCCACTTAAATTAATCTCAGCTTCACTTTAATGTGTTTTGCCTATTGAGACGCTGCCCTGTTTTCCCTCTTTCAGGATGCTTCATATTACAGTTACTGCAAAACTTATATATAAAGTGCACTTTGGAGAAGATGCACATGAAGAGAAGCCATTAATGTTTAATTATTTGAGGATGTCCTGCAGTTGAGGTCTTTCGCATTTGTTCATTTAAAGTTTAGGTCTTGTCAAGCTGGAGCTTGCTCAAGTGCAAGCTCATCATTTAATATCTAATTACATTAACTAATTTAAGTATTCTCTGAAAATATAATTGAATATGATCATCGGTGTATCAGGGGACTAAAATGACAAAGTGAAAATGATTTGCAAATCTCATAAACGCATGTTTTATTCCCAGTAGAACATAACATATCAGATGTTGAAACTGAGACATTTCATGGAAAATATAAGCTCATTTTGACTTTGATGGCAGCAAAACATCTCAGAGTTGGAACAGGGACAACAAAAGGATGGAAGAGTAAATGGGGCAAATCAAAAACGAATGGAGCAGCATTTGATAACCAATGAGTTTAATCGCCATCATCTCAGTAACCTGACTGTGTATAAAAGGGGGATTTCAGGGATGTAAACATGGGTGGAGGTTCATCAATCTGCAACAAACTGTTTCCAAAAATTGTAGAACAAGTGTAAAATTGCAAAGACTTTGAAGGTTCTCCACCACGTACAGTCCATAATATCATCCAGTACACAGACAGTACTCAGGAGCAGGGGACAAGGTCCTCAGCCCATCGCTACATGGGGCTCAGGATATCACCGTCTGAACACAGTTCATGGTGCAACCCATAAATGCAAGTTAAGGCTGTATCATGCAAAAAAGAAGCCAAATGTGAACACGATTCTGAAACGATTAATCTAGAATGGTCTGAGGCAAAATGAAGCCGCTCTGTGGTCCGATGAATATCTTCCATGAAATGATAAAATGTCTGTTTCAACATTTGATGTTTTTTTTTAATGTTCTATTGGGAATAAAATATGGGTTTATTAGACTTGTGAATCACTGCCGTCCAGTATATTTACATTTTACAAAGTGTCACATCTTTTTTTTTTTTTTTTAAACTGGTTTTACTTCAACAACAAACACACTTTTAAACAAATGCATTTTTATGCATTATTTTATTTGATGTGTTTGGTTAGTTATGAATGAAAATTGAAATGTGCATCAAATATGTGAGAGTTTATATTGGTTAATTATTTGGCATCGTGTTATGACATCGGTCAGTATATTATATATATATATTTATTTATTTATTTCTCTTTCTCTGGAACACATTTGTTCTCGACATTAAATTCAGCATTGGAATGCATTATTAATCTTCAGTAACGTATTTAAAAATACAATATAAATTCTTGATTAATCACCAAAGAGAAATTCTACAATTGTGCAGGAAGGGTAGACCTGCCCTACTTAAATTATAACACCTTTGTTCGGGAAATGAAAATGCACATGCTTGTTATAATAGTGCTTTGATCTTTGACAGTTCATTGCTTTTTCCCATTTCAAACGCGAGGGCAAAAAGGCAGACTCTCCCAATACTGCTGAAACATTGAAGCTAGAGTGCAGAGCTACACATAAGTCACTAGATTGTATGTATTTATTATTTTAAATAGAAAGTGCATCCTGGTACATAAATGACACATTCTTTGTTGTAGCACAGTTTAGCTCTCTGTTAGACATTCGACATTTAGACGAAAACTGTGCATAAGAGATTGATTTGAGTTTTTCTAGCTTAAGGAGTCTCCATCAGGGATCAGTTCTGGCAAATCATAGAGCTCTTTGTAGCATGAACCTCTTGATGTGATTTGAAGGGGGGGGTCGCAGATGTCGATCATGCTAGGTCCTTAATAGTGTATGCAGCTTAATGATCGGTGACACACCACCTACTGCGCTTCCCCTCCAGCTCTGGTGCATTCAGGCTCATGGTGAGTCACAAAATTGCCAACTGAAGTCAGGCTGAAAATAAAACTTAATGACCCTGGTGAGAATAAACTTGGCATGATGGTTTAGAACAGACTTTTCTTGTGATCTGTAAATGGACTTGTGCATTCGTGTTGCTCTGCAACATTCATCAGATGTTTGAAAGCAGAGAGTTCTTTCTATTGGTACCAAAAGAAAAGTTAAAACGCAGCAAGACTTGACAGTTACCATATGGCATCGTCACACTCCTTCTAGACACCCGATGACCTACCTGCTTGTCTCTGTGCCAGCTTCGACATCTCTAGTGTCAGTCTAAAGGCTATCATTTTATCACCATCTCCTCAGCTTCTGCTTTTCTCTTTTCAGATTACAATGTTCACAAAAACAAGCGCAGAGCTTCATCTTATTTCATCTGAAACTAGTGCACGTGACACTAGGATTGGTGGATGAAATCCAAATTGTATGCAAATGCGTGCAGACACAGCTAAGAGGGAGAGAGAGAGAGAGAAAGTGAGTGTTTGTATATGTTGTGCGGGGGCGAAGCAGTGCTTTGGAGACCAAGCAGTTGTTTTTGTGAGAGATCATATTGGATGAGGGACCCTTGGGGGCTGCCTGCTGCCATTGAAGATGCTCTCCACAACCTTGTATTATTCCTGTAGTTTACCCCAAAACAAGCCACCTGTTATCACCGCACACAGATGAAATCGCAAATGCTCAAAGGCTTGAAAAAGAAAAAAAGAAAACAAAATCAAGAATCGTACATCCTTTCGCATCCTGAACATATGTACACACAGCCGCTGCGTTGCTCACAGAGCACAGAGCTTCACTCACATCAATAGAAGGGTGTGCCTCAGAGCCATCTTTACATGAAAC
This sequence comes from Arrhamphus sclerolepis, assembly GCA_037176975.1. Lineage (NCBI taxonomy): Eukaryota > Metazoa > Chordata > Actinopteri > Beloniformes > Hemiramphidae > Arrhamphus > Arrhamphus sclerolepis. The sequence goes on from JBAMYA010000003.1 coordinate 3,690,114, forward strand.
CGCATGAAAAAAAGGACAAGGCAGTTGAGAGAGATGGTTTATATAAAGACAAAAAAAAGCTAAAAGCTGGAAAGCCAGATGGGAGGGGAAATGAGCTCATGCAACTTTACTGAAATAAAGAAAATCAAAATATTCTTATGTAAAATATTCATAGTGAAAATCTAAAGATCTACTTTTATGAGCATTATGTATGTATTTGCAGTGACTTATAGGTTGATTATGTTTTAAGGTAATCAGTCGAACCCTCCTGAGACCTCCTGAGTTAGAATGTTCAAGAGAGATTTGAGTCTTTCTGTAGGGTGCAGTTCTACAGGTTGTAGGCAGGGGGCAGTGTAGAGAAAAACATCTCTGCAGAGAGTTTTTATCCTTGTGGGCTGTTTTATTAGAATATTGAACAGTCTGCAGTTGCAAATGAAGCTATATCTTCTCCTCAAGGTCAGAGGAAGACTCTGAAGGGAACAGGGATGTCTGCAGTGAGTTTCTTCAGATGAAAGCACTTGAGAGGCTCACTTCTACGGTCAGTACATCTGAATCTGAGAATGAGTAGATTATCTGATGTGTTATAACAGACAAAAACACTGTGAAGTGGCTGTTGTTGTTTTTTTTACTTCATTGTCTCCATTTTTGTATGTTTGTGTTTGGTTGTGACAACTTCTCTTCTTATTAATTTATTTTTCTCTTCCAACAGGTACAGAGTGAGTTGGCAGCAGCTCTGGCCCGAAAGACTCGCAAGGCTTGTAAGCATACATACAGCTGCTATTAAGAAGAATTCCTCACTCGTTTTCTCTTCTTTGTTCGAAACTTTGCTAAGGGGCTGTGTAGGGAGAAAGATGGTGTTGTGAATAAACGATGAGGTTGCAATGTTCTTCTATTTGTTTGCAGTGTCAGAGCAGGACTCTGAGACAACAGAGACGAGTCAGGAGTCTTGCACTCCCAGCGAGGAGAGCAGTCCGGTAATACACGAACAGACATGTGTGCACAGATTGACTGTCACCATGGAAATGTCCAGAACGGTTTCTTTACACCCAGTCCTGATCCTCCAGTTAGATTTAAACAGGCCACCCTTACCATCGAAACATCTTGCAAATAATTATAAATCCAGTACAGTCAAGGATAAGTTTTCAAACCTTATCACGTCAGCATCATGGTAATCCTGTTCTGAATAAAGCTTGCAATATCTGTTGAAATAGTAGTAGTTCATCTACTCATGTCATTCTCTCTCTGCCTCCTTCATGCAGTTGTATCATGAGGAGGTTGCATTATCTTAATATGTCCCAGTGAACACTTTTGCATTGCTGTCTTACCCAGAATGCAGTAAATAAGGTAATGGAAGTGGATCAGTGTGAATACAACCACCTTAAAGACAGATTGCACTCAACTTGCAATATCCAGAATAACAGATGATTGGCTACTTCTGTCTACCTTGTTCTTTGTTAAAGGTCACTGAGTGGAAGCTTTATGTACCTGGGGGGTACACACATGGCTGAACTTAGAAAATGGGGTCAGATCAGAGTGCACAGAGTAGCCTGTTTGCTCTCTCACATGTCTGTACAGTCAAAACCTTTTTCTCTCCATCAATTATTCATTCTCTGATCACACTAGAGAAATTAAGAGAGCCTTTCAAATGTAATTACATATACAGTACAGTGCTATTTATAACAGCACTTTGCATGTTTATTTGCTTGTAAACTTTTAATATAGTATGAGCTGATAAAGATAAAATAATAATTTAAGGTCTTCTTGGGGAATGATAACAGTCAAACATTGTCAAAGCAAAAACTCCCACACAGCATAGTGGTTGTAATTTTAATGAGAAATGGAGAAAACTAAGACCTACATGTACAGAACCTGCCACATTGTCCAATAATGATACAATTCAGATTTGGTAAAGAAAATCTTTGTTGATTCACGTTCATGATTAGCAGTGTTTTGCATCAAACTTTCTTATAAATGTTGCAGCTCTCTGAAACAGCACCCATGTGCTCCAGATACCATTTGGCTTCTGTTATTTGTATCAGAAATGGCATCATATTCGCTGGACCAATTTAGGCAGGAGATTTGAGGTGGGATACATACGGTTCACTTTGGAAGTGATCACTATTTGTTGTTGCTGACGTCTTTCCACTGGCTGCTATCACTTCCCTACATCGTTGCTGATGGATTTTTTTTTTTCTCCAGTGATGCTGCTGTTATGCACAATTCCAGATGCCTGCTATGAAGTGTATACTGAGTCACACTGTATGCTCATTGGCAAAAAGCCACACATACTCAGATATGTGAAATCTCACTCATGGATACGTATCGATTCAGTATCTAAACTAGAACCGTATACTGAAGTGACACAGTTCCCATCTAAAAATTGAAAAAAACAATCAGATTTCTGGATCCACACAGCATTTAAAAAGCAGATGTGAGTCAGATCAGTGGAAAATCTGTTATAAGTCACTTCAGCCTCGTAGTTGAAATGTAGTCAAAAAATCACAAAATAAAACAAATGGAGCTATCTTGACTATAAAAAAACAGCAACGGTATTCTTGAAAACACTAAGAGCAGCAGTCATAATTTATTTTTTAATCTCTCCAGAAGGAAGGACTTTTTTTCGTAGCCTACATGGCCGTGTGTTCCATTACACCATCACCCTCTTTACGCCTGTTCAGCACTGATTAAGCTTGAAGCTACTTTTGTTGTCAGCATGCAAATACGAGTCAGTCACGTGAGCTGCATAGGTAATATAGTCATATCAGTTTAAAATCTGCTGTTGATCCAACTCATTCCTTTATATTTAAAAGTGATCAGCTGCTGCTCCAGTGAGAAACAGCGAGTACATTGTTGTATCAGCTACGTGGCACAGTTAGGATTGATCTGTGGGGTGGGGGGGGGGGACTATGTGTCGACAGTATGTCAACATGTGCGTTTGTTTTTTTCTTTTTTTTTTGTTT
>JBAMYA010000003.1:3693152-3704339 GCA_037176975.1 Arrhamphus sclerolepis
AACACCAAAGAGGAGAAAGAAGACATGAAGTTAGCTGGTGTGAGAGAAGAGGATGCAGCGGACAGGGTTAGATAGAAGCAGAGGATTCATTGACATTTCAAAACAAACCAGAGACATTAGTTAAATTCTTAAAAAGTCATGGTAGTCATAGTGCAGTGTAATAAAATATTACCATACGTTTTCTCTTCCATGCCATTTAATACCAAGGTATTGTCTGTTACAAGAATATTATTTCATGTGTCAGAGATGTAAATAATCTTGCGTCCTCAGTCCAGTTGTAGTTCCTTTGCAGTAGAGAACCTAGAGAGTCTTTCACTAACTTGACCCATCCCAACATAAGAAATTCCTTTGCATAAATCTGTGTATACAGTCTGTTTGATGAGTTTGTATTTGATCATTTAAATATTTTTGACCATGAATCATGAATGGAAAAAAAATGAGCTGTGATGCCGCACATGTTATTCATCTTCCCTGTCTGTGTTTGTTAGACCTTGTACAGGTGTGTTTTAGAAGACCTGTACGAGTTCCCCACACTGGAGAAAGACCTGAAGGAGTTTCAAAAACTTCTGCGTCGCAGACAGTAAGCCCTTTTGTCTGTCTAAACAGATGTGACACCCAAATGATCGCCTACAAAAATGTGATTTTTTTGTGGCATTTTGTGCCTGTGTTATCTTTAGGATATTTTTGCACAATTGCATTCTTCTCATCGCTGTGTGTTACTTTCTTGCAGCACAGTGGACGACTGCCCCCCAAACCAAAAGGTATGATGGAAGAAGTTGCTTTGCATTGTGAAATAACCAAAACAAACTTAATTTCATAGATCATGCTCTGATATAGATACGCCATGAGTACCTGATCCAGTATCCAGAACAGGTTTCTAAATATCATGCTTCTGCTTTGTGTCTGTCAGAGCAAACAAATGTATCAACAGCTGAGTTTAAAAGAAAACTGCTTGCAGCTCCGCAGCCCACAGGCAGAGACCAGAGAGGGTGAGTAACCGACATATATACATGTACATACATACACATCACGAAACACTGTCCATTGCTGTCTGTAATCATTTCTTCCATGCAGTGGGCTCAACATTTTTGTTGAGTTATGTACCCAATAAGAATTAGCTGCAGGTTAAATGGTGGAATACGTTCTAGGAGCCCTTTGGTGCAATTTAAAGCATAAAACAAAAAAATTGTTTTGGAATATTTTTATTTTATTTTTCAGTGATATGCTGCGTGTACGTGAGTGCCGACTCCTACCTAAGTGTCCACACACACCCCGCACTGGAGGCCCATGAGCTGCTACGGATAGTGGGCCTGAAGATGGACAGAGCAGAGGAAGAGATGGTGCTCGCCGTGGTGTCGCACACTGGAGGTACGCAAACGCCAGAGGGAATCAATCACAAAATTATTTATTTTGAAGTGTACAGTTATCCATATCTTTTGAGACCTCGCTGCGAACTAACTTAGCTAATTTTTTATTGTATAGCCCTTGAGAACCTAAAAAGGACAACGTAGAGCAGAAAGACAAAATGGTTTGGTAATCACTGCTCGGTGTCTCCACATACTTTTCTCTGCAGAGCGGAGGGTGTTGCAGCCCAGTGACTGCGTGTATTCAGAGTCTCTTACTCCACAGGGGAAGCTTGTGGCCTGTCGAAGGGATCTCACTGAGATCTTGGTATGTAAATGTTCTGTATCATTACATTGTTCTCCATTTTTCATAAACGCTCTGGATGCTAAAGATGCAAGTCGTACCTGTGTGGCGAACAATATTATTTTACTTTTTTTGCTCCATCTCATACTATTGATTGATACAGCACAGGACTCTGTGTGCTGTTTTAAAAGCAGTACAGTATCTGAGCCTGAAAATAAGGACATACAGTGAAGCCAGAAATTTACATGTATTGCATAAAAAATACTTTTCCCCTCTGTCTGACATTAAATCAGACTAAACAAAACATTTCCTGTTTGAGGCTGGTTAGGATCACTAACATTATGTGCTGAATGCCAAAAATAATTACAGAAAGTCAGAAGTTTACATACATTTCCTTAGTATTTGGTAGCTTTGCCTTGACTGTATTGACTTGGGCTAAACATTTTGGGTTTCCTTCCACAATTTATTATAATAGTTTTCTGGAATTTTGGTCCATTTCTCCGGACAGAACTGGTCGGACTGAGTCAGATTTGTTGGCGACCTTGCCCTCCCATGCCTGTTCAGCTCTACAGGAATGAGATCATGGCTTTATGATGGCCACTCCAAAAACATTGACTTTGTTGACGTTAAGCCAGTTTGTAACTAATTTGCCGCAATGTTTAGGGTAATTTTCAATTTGGGAGATCTATTTGTTTCCAAAGTTAAACGTCCTGTCATGTCTTGAGATGTCGCTTCAATATTTCTACATGATGTTCTTTCCTCATGGTGCCATCTATTCTGTGAAGTGTACCAGTCGCTCCTGCAGCAAAACACCCCCCGCAACATGATGCTGCCACTGCTGTGCTTCACAGTTTGGATGGTGTTCTCAGGCTTGCAAGCTTCCCCCTTTTTCCTGCAAATGTAATGATGGTCATTGTGGCCAAACAGTTCAATTTTAGTTTCATCAGACCACAGGACATATCTCCAAAAGTGAAGATCTTTGTGCGCATTTGCAAACTGTAATCTGGCTTTTTTGTAATGTTGCTTTTGGAGTAATGGCTTCTTCCTCACTGAGTGGCCTTAATTTCATCTGTATGTTAATATGTTCTTGATTAATTGTAATATGCCGTGTTATATCTGTTTCCATGTGCTGTATTTGTTTTGCATGCATCAACTTTCTGTACACTATGGTGGTGTGTTTGTGTGTCCAGCCTCCTTTGACAGACAGCGCTGAGTTAAGCAGGAGGGCAGTTCGACTCCTAGGCATTAACACCTGGGACGTGGCAGCAGCACTCACACACCTGGACTGGAGCCTCTTCAAATCCATCCATGAGGTAGGTACACACTAAAAATACAAATATCAGTGGTGTGTGTCCATACATTTAAAAAATATGATTTTCATAATCTTGCACGGTTTAGATGAGACGATGAGCAATTTCAAGGCAGAGGTGACAATTTCTTTGAGAAAATGGTTTCATATAGCGAAAGATGAAGAGACAGCGGCTGATTCTTACATGGCTGTTAGGAGGTTATTCACAGATGTGTTTAAAGATTTACATCCAAAACAAACCCTTCGTGTCTTGCAGTGAAGTTGAGGAAATGTGGATTCTGTAGTCTGAATAATTTTCCAAAATATGCTATGTCTGAATGACTTTATTGTAAGCCAAAGGATAGCTGGATAGATGCTGGAAGACACACCTTCAAACATAAGGACATAATTGCATGACGACATGGCAAAAAATCAAGCAAAAAAGAAAGACATGAAAAGAATCATGGACCTTTCCAGGTCTGGTTAGTCCTTGGTACAATTTTTAGATACCTGAAGGTCCCACGCTATGAATGTAAACCTTTTATGAAGCAGATGGTTTCTGTGTTCCAGAGATGAAGATGCTTTATGAAAAATGAACACCAGAACAACAACAAAAGATGCAGGAAGAGAGTATTATTATCTCACATTAAAACTCTGCTATAAGGCCATAAAGAAAAGAAAAACAGAGAGCCACTGCAACACAGCCACTATAAAGTGTTTTTGTGTGTGTTACTTGTAATTTTGCTCTTTATTTTTGGAGGCATGTACTAAAATAAATGAATAAATAAAATAAAGCCCAATATGAATGCCATTCATGTCCATAATGAAAGGATTTAGACTTGTAACCAGTACTTTATTTAGTTGTGGATGTTATTAAAACCTCAACACTCCCTCCTTCGACATGCAGCAGGAGCTGGTGTACCACACTCTCAGCCGTGCTCCTGGCTCTGGCCACACAGCGGCGCTCTCTGTCCTCCTCCAGCGCTGTAACGAGGTCCAGCAGTGGGTCATGTCTGAGGTGCTCATGTGTGTGTCGCTTAATAAGAGAGTGCAGCTGCTGAAGAAGTTCATCAAGATTGCAGCTCAGTAAGAACACACGCAACACCACCATCAATTTTAAGTGTGGTCAGGAGTTCTTGCCACATTCATCTAATTTCTCCCATTTTGCTTTATTGCACGTAGCTGTAAAGCCCAAAGAAATCTGAACTCTGCATTTGCCATCATCATGGGTCTAAACACAGCTGCTGTTAGTCGGCTCAATCAAACATGGGAGGTGAGTCTGCGTGTTGGTCTGCATTCATCTAGATTCAGATTCTGCATTTTACAGGAAGTTCTAATAATATCTTCTATTTCAGAAATGTCCAGGGAAGTTCAAGAAGCTTTTTTCAGAGTTGGAGCTCATCACGGTTAGAATAGGGAGTGGGATACATCCCTCGTATAATTTTGATGATCAATTCTCTAATACCATCTCCAAGCTTTTTCTTTAACTAAGCCTTTTTCTTCACTCTGTCTTTCCAGGACCCATCTCTCAACCACAAAGCCTACAGAGAGGCCTTCAAAAGAATGAAACCTCCCAAGATCCCTTTCATGCCTCTTTTGCTTAAAGGTATCCTCTTAACCCTCCTCATACCCAAATAATCACTCAGATATATAACATATCTCTGAATAAATCCTTGATATGCTTATCTTGTTGGTTTTAGATATCACTTTTATTCATGAAGGTAATAAGACTTTCCATGACAACCTGGTCAACTTTGAGAAATTGGTGAGTTGAGTCAGTCCCACAGTTTCCTTCAGTGTGTTTGAGTTTTTCCCCTCAACAATTTAAATGTGATGTTGGAAGAATTGAGTCATGAAAAGTTTTAACTGTGTTGTGAAAAAAGTTCGTGTTGTAATTTTGATGGATAATTTCCACCTCACTTGGATAAAATATGAAATCTCGACTGGCACCTCTCTGATGCAAAGTGTCTTTTCTCAAACCAACAGCACATGATTGCAGACACAGTGAGAATGATTCGCCACTGCCAAAGCGACCTTTCAGGTGAGTCCTCACATTTGTGAGAACAAATGTGAAGTGATTGGACTGGCTCAGGTTTCAAGGAATCCTGTAGTTTTTTTTTTTTTTTTTTTTTTTTTTTTTTTTTTTTTTTTTTTTTTTTTTTCTTGTGGAGTTTGGTTGACAAGTCAAGGAAGCAAAATAGACAAACAGAGAAAATCAAAGATTTAACCATGGGAAATGTACCAAAGAAGTAAGGAGCAGTAAATTTTAGTCTGCTCTAACTCCTTGTGAAGACTTTATTGTCATCTGCAGGTGATTTAGTGGACTGCACCTATAACAAGGTCCATTTTCTTACAGTTTCTAAGCAACCAAGGCAGCCTGTTGTTTTCTTTATATATCTGTACAGCTTTGCATTGAATGTGTGCTAGTGTGTGTGTGTGTCGATATTACCCCCCCCATAAAACACTGCTTGGCATGTGGTTTGTGTCCCATCTCCTAGGCAACGAGGTGATTGGGGTTGACAGTGCGGAGGTGAGGGCGAGCGTTCACTACCTGCACATCATCGACAATCAGCAGACACTTTTCGAACTGTCACACAAGCTGGAGCCACGTGCTTGAACACACTCAGACACGTGTTCTCACAGACGCACTGGACACAACGCAGAAATGTCACACGGAGGACGGTTTGTACAGCAACATTTCTCACATTCACTGCATCTAAATCACAGAACCAGCAGTGATGTCAGACGGCCAATAATGTGCACTCTGAAGACTCGGCTGTGGTCTGCCTGCTCTGTAGAGGCGTTCTTAACACTCAACATGTGCTTGTAAAGGATTTATAAATTCTATAAACACGTGAACTTTCTACATGAACAGGATGTGAGCTGTAAGATGCGGATTTGCCAAACTTAGACGGAGAGTTGAGGAGCCTGTAATTATTTTGTACAGTATGTGTCAGACTGAGTATGCCTTTATTTAGTTTTTTTGTGATAATTATTTGCTTATTTAGGAGGTTCTCCATCAGGTGAAATGTTCCTTAGACTTTTTTTTTTTTTAATCAGTCTCGTTACACCCTGTGATTGTCAACGAGGACTTCTTCGAGGAATTCTTCATCATTTCAAAACACAAACATTGATGAGTTTAATTTGTTTAAAGCCATTTGAAGAAAAACCTGCACCAGGGATGGCTCAGCCATGATTACACCTGGATAGCACAGGCAGAGATATGCCGATTGATGCAAGTGCGTCCAGGTTACATGCTGAAGCTGTCTTGGTGTAAGCAGAAGCCAATGCTGAGTAGAAGCCAAGCAAGCAATTGTTGCTGCTTCTTTTTTTTAATTTTTTTTTTTCCTTTTTCCAAGCCCCGGTTGACCTTTAGCCAAACACTCCTCATGCACTATACTCTATGATGTCTTAATGTGAAAAGATAGTGATAATCTTGCATTGTATATACTATGTACCTCGACACTACTCAGTGCCAAATGTCATGTTGAGTGTTGCAGCACAGCTGTACTGTGGAGCTCTTATTTAGTTTAGAAATCACAGCATTTGAGTTCCTGGATCGAGCCCTGCTATGACGTCTAGTCATTGATCACGTAAAGCCAATCTGACTTCTCAAACCTGAAAATAATGACAGACTGAGTTCAGGGTGTACGATGGGAACAGACCCAGTAAGGAGTGGCTTTCCATCAATTTTGTTTTCCAAAAATCCTTTTTGGGGGAGGGAGAAAAAAATCTTTGTTTTAATACAATTCATTTAGAATACTGCACAACAGAACATGTTTGTTCAAATATATCATATTCATGAGGAGACTGAAGAGCGATTCTTCCTGACTGAGAAGATAAAACAACTCAGAAGCTGTCTTTTGTAAACTTTGAGAAACTAGCACATGGTGCAAACAGAAGAAATGAAGCACAAGGAGACAGTCTTCTTTCTTCATAATAGCATCACCTGGCTGGATTTTTTCATATAATTACCTATCGCATTCTCTGTTAACGATAAAAAATAGAAGCGACATGCTTGTACAGTCATAAATAGTCAAAGTGAGGGACCACTAAGTCCTATGGAAGTATAAGCAGCACAGGAAGAAGTGAATCATTTGGGAATCATGATTTTAATCATGGTGCATACTAATTAAGAAATCATTAGTTTTATTTTATTTTTTTTATATATATATATTTTCTTGTCCTATGTCTTGATTCCTCACTTTTAGCTTCACTGGAACATTTCTGCTGTGATATTCCTGAACGTTAAAGTGGTATAGCTGTTAAAAGAAAACTGGGGATTAAGTGCAATACAGTAGTGTGGCTGCCTCAAGTGTTTATCATCATTTCAGCACAAAGCCTTTTAGAGCAAAGAAGTTCTTTCTTTAACATCTTGAAGAAAGCATCATAAACATCATGAATAAAGCAGTCAATTATTCTAAGTTTCCCAACTTGTTTTAGCACCAAAAATAAAGATATTGAGGGATCTGTGTTTGGTAGCTTCTCGCTGCATTTAAAAATTCTTTAAAGGGCAGATTTCATCCCAGTATTTTGACTAAAATGCTAACATTCACTGCATGTTTTAACCCAGATGTAGTAGTTCAAACTACAATCTCATACAAGCCCTTTAAGTGATATTCAGTTCATTGTTAAAAAACAAACAAACAAACAAACAAACAAAAAGAAAAAGCAGAGCACAGAAGTCCAACTATTTGATGTATTGAAAGTATTGCCTGAGAACGCAAAACTACAGTATGTTTTCCTGACTGACATAGCGACTGATGACCATTAGCTTTCATTCAATAAAGCATCACAAGAGATTTCATTAAATCTGTTTTTGTTCCTTCATATTTTCTGGCAAAACCAAATTAGTGATTCTTTGTCAACCAGTACTGATATTCTACTGTTTGTGTGTTCATCTTTTATATAAACTTGTATGCAATGTGCAAATAGACACATCATTGCAAAATAACTCTTATCTTGGTAATTTATTGAAATATATTGTTTATTTATGCTGGCAAAATGTCTTGGTTTTTGTGCCAATGTCAGAGGTCTAACTGTAGAGGTGCACATGCAAGGAAAGCAAGTGTAAAAGTACTTTTTTTTGACCACTTGAGGGCAGCAGAATAGTAGATAAGTGTTACGGAGCTCATTTCTGTCTTCTACAGTCAATTTCAGAATGGACAGAAGGCTGCATTTAGTGTTTATATACGTGTAAAGTTTCTTTCTTTCTTTTTAAAGTGCTGTTGTTCAAAATCTGTTTGCATGATAAAAGAAAAAAGTTCACAATGCAAGTGAGGACACATTGAAGACTTTGTACCCTTGTAATATTGTTGATGTGTAAATATTTGCTTATGTTTGCTACGTTATTATATTTATCCATTGTAAATGAAAATGTCAAACCTCAAAGCAATACGTCTCCCCTCGTCTCCTCACAACCTTCAGACGGCTGAAGTCACACGTCTTTTCTAAAGCTGCATTTTACTATGTGAAAATTTTACTGAAAATGAATAAATTATAGGTTTTATGTGACATCTCAAAGTGAGCTCAGTGTATTTTGCTGATTCTGTTGAAGCTGTGCATGAAGGAGAGAAGCGCCTGGTGTCGACACAGTCTGAAGAACATCAAAGAAAAGGACCTTCCAACACTCAAGGAGGTTTTTAACAACCTCCATCGCTGCAGGTTCTGTACCTGAAAGATGCACCTAGTTTAGAAATGTTCTGAGACTTTGGAGCTCAAATTGTTTCAAAATCAAAAAGGTGAGAAGATGATAATGAATGAATGCTTTATTTCAGACAAGCGTCATCAATAACAATATTAACAGTAATGATAATAATAATAATATCTATACTAATAATAATGATAGCAGAAAGTTTGAAAAGGAGCAGGGAGAAGCAAAGCTTATTTAACCCTTCACCTTCTCCACTAGCTAGTATTCATGTTACACTTCCTGCATTACGAATACCATAAATGCATTACCTCTGTTTTCATATATACACACAACCAAATATATACATACACATAGACATACATTCACCTTTATAGAGACACATTCACCTCTACATGGAATTAACATCTTTGATCAACATAACCAGTAAAAATTAGTGTTTTGTACCGCTTTTTAAGTTGATTCATACTTGGACTTCTTTTTTTTTTATCTCAACATCTGTTCCACAGCTTCACTCCACATACAGAAAAACATAAACTTTTTAAAGTTGTACGCGCCTGTGGATGTTTGAAACAGAGCTCCCCCTCAGGTTATATCCCCCCGCCCCTACTTAAAATGAAGTTTTGTATATTACTTAGGATCAGGTTATTAGCTACTCTGTACATTAATTTTGCTGTTTGAAAATGAACCAAATCAATGAATTTTAAACATCTTGATTTCAAAAAAAGTGTGCGTGTGATCTCTAAAACTAGTTATGAATCATCCTTATTGCTCTTTTCTGCAGTGTGATTAGTGGTGATAATGTACATTTGTATGTGTTTCACCAAAGTTCAGCACAGTAACTTAAATATTGTAAAATTGTAATTGTATTGTAAAAATTTCCATGTGCTCGGGGGTCAAGCTCTGGGTTTAAGCGGCTAGAGATGACTTGTTGTAAATAGGCGCTATATAAATAAATTGAATTAAATTGAATTAAAATTAATGAACAGTACGGTATGTGTAGTGATTTGTGGTCCAGAACTAGTTTTACTTTATTCAGAACTGCAATACTTCTAGAAAGTTTATTATGTACATGTTTGACATGAGATTTCCAGTTTATTTTGTCATCTATTATAACATCCAGAAACTTACATTTAAATTTAAATTAAAACACTAAGTGTCTGGCCGAAGTGAAAAGATAGATAACAAGCAAAGGATCATCAAACGGAGGGATTGAAGTCGCAGTCTACTACATGGGCGGAGCAGCTGTTTAACCATTGTACCACCTGGTAGGTAGGAGGCAGGCTGCTTTGTAAATATAGTGTATCCCATACAACTCCTATTTCATTGTAAGACAAATGGTCTGAATAATCCATTCTTGTTTTAATTGGGCTAATCTACATCGGATGCAGCGTAAATTATCATGGCAGATTACCCTGATTAAAACCTATAAACCTTTCATAGATCAAGTGATCAAGTTACTCTCGAACTTACCCTGATAAGCCAAGAACCCCGCTTTGTTCGTGATTCACCATGGCAACACCAGTAAACAGAAGAGGTGCTCCTATTCTTCTTCATTGATTTAAAGGGTTTTCTTTGCAGTCATGTGACTTTCTGGAGCAAGCTCACTGCAGCGGTGAAGGAAAGACAGTTGATGAGGGAGAAATTACAGAGTTCATGCTTAATTTACATATTTAGTAGGTGAAATCCTACTAACATGAAAAAATCCAACTTTGAACCAGTTGAAGTATAAAAAGCATTTCAGACATAGGCTAAATCAAACGTCATAGACTTGGTTGAATTCACTTTAAATTAAAAAAAAAAAAAAAGGTGTATTGGGACTAACTAAATGAAACACCGTCAAAGGGAGGTTCCCACTTGAAGACACAGAGACATGTCAGCCATCACTGCTTACAGGGTAGTTTATGTTACTACTGGCTTTTACTGAGTGTTGATTTGTTAGTGAGAACACCTATTTCTGCACACAGAACATAACAGTAGTTGTGTAGTTTAGCCACAAGGGGGCGCTATGCCCCACCTGCACACTGGACATAAGAACTGAGTGTATTCAATTCAGTTTATTTATATGTAGAGTGTAGAGTTTATTGTGTTTATTGTCTTTTACCAATTGCTAATCCGTTCTATAGAGCTCAAGTTTCTTGTGTTCATATCTGCAGTTCAGCCATAAAAGGTTGGCACTGATCCCTCCATTTATGTAGGCAGCATGCATGTTAATCCACTCAACCAGACAACAGAATAATCTGCCCAGCGCATTTATTTTACCCCAATAAGACATTTGACGGACTCAAGGGGTCAAATTTCTCATCTCTTGCAGTATCAGTATTTCAGTAAGCAGTGATTTTGTAATTTGTTTCAGGGTTGGTAAAACTATTTGACTTGTCATTTTGCTTTCAACTTTGCAAAATTGTTCATATTTTTCATAAATTTGTTTTATCATTTGCACTTTGCGAAAAAATACATTTACATTTACAAACATGAAACTAAATTGTTTTCATATTTGTTTTTATGGTTGCACCTCATGGCAACCACGAAGAAAAGGTGTGGCTATATTATTCAACATTCATTTCATAAAGTTAATAATTAACATCATATTCACATTTAT
>JBAMYA010000003.1:3728700-3739138 GCA_037176975.1 Arrhamphus sclerolepis
TGTGTGTGTGTGTGTGTGTGTGTGTGTGTGTGTGTGTGTATATATACATATATATATACATTTTCCTCTCCTCTCTCGTTCGTTGTCTCTGTCCTGTCTCACTCGTCTTTTTTTCCGTTACCCGGCTTGCTATCAGCAGGATGTTCTCCTGTTGAGATGGGTTCTGCCCAAGTTTTCCTCTAAAGCGGAAGTTTTTTACTTGCCACAGTTAAGCCTGCCATGTTCTCAGTGGTCATGCTCTGGGTTTCTGAGAAGTGACTGTTTGAAATGAATTGAATTGAAAGTGTATTGTTTTGTTTCGTTTTTTTCTTTAGCTGTTTCCTGGAGGTGTCGGTACATCCAGCAGCCGTTCAAATATTCCTGAGGGAACCATAAGCAAAAATATGTATTGTGATGTAAATTCTTTGGGCTATACACACCACAGACTGGCAAATAAACTGGCCAAGAGGACACATTCAAACACACACACACATACACACGCACATGCACAATGACCTAGACCTCCAAATACTGATCAAAACTTGGTCCATGATCAGATGCACCACATTCATCCATCAATAGTGAAAGTGAAAAATGACATCTGGAAGTGTATGATTATGCTCCAGGGCTTCTACAAATCAATCAAAAGTCACACATACATTAAACACAGAGGAGACAGAAATCTGAAAAATGAGCATGAGCAGATTAATCTCTGTGTCTGGGAGCTGTGGGTGTGCACACAGAGGGATGAATGGTGTCATTGGTGAAGAGAACAGAGATCACAGTCAGAGCAGTATTTAATCAAGGAGAGAGACTCAGCAAGTTTATTTATTTGAGTGTTCTTCAGTGACTGGTGCTGAAGAACATCACAGGCTTGAGGACAAGAAAAAAAAAAATCACAGATTTAGCTTAAAAAGGTTCTATGAAATTGACATCTGGTTGGCACCACAAGCCTTCCTCTGTTTGCTTCACTATCCCCTTCTCTTTCTTTGGGTGCTTTCACACCTACACTGTTTGGTCCACTTAAAGTGGACTGGAGTCCCGAACACCTGCAAGTATGGTTTGTTTGGGCTTGTGTGAAAGCAGACCAGTTTAATTTGGTCACCATGTGATGATTTGGTTCTATGTGGACTCCAGTTCGGTTCGATGCTGGTGAGAACGCTGCCCGGCCTCGATTCGGCCCTACTCTGGTACGTAAGTAGCTTTTTGGTCAACTGAAACTTCCATGGAAAGCCGCGTGGTGTGTTTTTGGAAGCGCAAAATTTCTCCGCACGAGTTTGTTTTGGAGCCGACGCTGGTGATGAATCGGGGACAATAGCAGTATTTGTGCTTGCTGCACAAATCTATGATAATATACAGCCACAAACACAAGTAGGCGAGCACAGTTCATTGTTAAGAAATAAACAAAGCACAAAACGGCAAAATGTTTTCTACCAGGATTTTTCCCTCTTCACATGCTGCGCCAATCAGCTTTCATCTACGTTACCTCAAACACGGTATTTTGTGAACAGCGCTTCCATATGAGTGGGGGGATATATAACATCCACAGTGATTAGTTCGTTTGCAAAAACACTGGTATGAATGTGAACCAAACTAGTTGAGAATTGCAACATTGAACAACTTCTGGGCCCAATCGAATCACTTTACCGGACCAACAGGTGTGAAAGCACTCTTTGTCCTCTTGATGTAAATCAGATCACCATTAGTATGTTTATGAATCAGAAATGGGGACAGGAGTGTTCATGTTGGAATCTCTGTAACATGTTTGAACATGTGTGACAGGTGCAGCTGTTACAGATCAGTATAGTTGTAGGATGTTTATATATACTAATGGATGTGTTTTAATAATGGCCTTTCACATCTGTGATGAACAACGTCTCATTTACTGCAGGTTTTAACAACACAGGATCATCATTCATACAATATAAATAAACCACATATAAATTACCCTAACCCATAACCCCATAAACCGCATATAAATTACTAAAGCCAAAAGTTTAAGAATTATTTTGTAATGATTTGTCAATACAGAAGCCCCAGTCTGGTACCTCTTCCATTCACCGCCATTTCCAGTACAAAATTGCTATTGCACGGATGTGGGTTTTATGCAACAATTTCTGCAGGACCTTAAAAGAGCCACGATTCAAAACAACAAAGATGGCTGTACAATTGACCCTTTATCAAGTCCCGCCCCTCTGTTTCTGTTGCTTGGTTGGACAAAATTATCATCTCTCCCATCCACTCCCATTGTAAAAACAGGTTTTTACATTGCTTTATTTCTAATTAATGTACCAAAAAAAAAAAAACAACAGCAACTGGATATTAATAAAAAAGGAACACTTCTTGTATATACAGTGATCTTGAAAAACGGGAGATGTTGTGATCAGTTTAGTTAACAGCATGGCAGAGCAAGCAGCTGATGCTGGCAGCCTCCCACCAACAGACTTACCTTTAAGACTATATGTGACCATTTTTCAAGCCAGGACTCTCAAATATGTTAGTGTGGGTCTCTTTTACAAGTGCCCCCAAGCACACCATTTAACCATTTTAAAATAAAACACTTTCGTGGTTGTAGCTATGGGCTGTAGTATGCTGCTGTTTTGGTGGTACAGCTCAGATTTCTGCTTGTTTTGTGATAAAAATATGCTGCACCCTCACTACACTGAGTGCAGTGTGTTCCGAAATGTTCCTTTTTACTGAGACAAAGTTCAACTAAAAATAATCCAATGACTTAAATGTTGATACAAGCAAATAAAAACTACGCTCTTTCCATTGTTGTGATTGAGAAAGACGGATATTTTATCCAACCGGAGGATATTCCGCCCCGGATGTAGCAACACAGAATGATTTTTCTGGATAGTCAGTCAGGGACCAATCAGAAAGCTGATGAAGGGTCAATTGCTAATAACAGAATTCCTAATGGATCAACTGGTTTTCACTAAAAATGTATAGGGATCATTCACCAGTATTTTTACTCCATCACACGCTACTTTGGATGTGTTTGTTGATGCCAGTCTGGTTCTCACTCTTCCTACATCATGTGCTTTGTTTCTATGACTGGTTGTATGTCTATTCTCTGGTGTGCAGAAGGAATTTCTTCTGCTTTCAATGGTAATATCCATTGGAAATCAGAGTCGAAACCACAGGAACCAGACTATCTCCTTGAATCAAAGAGAAAAGGAAGTATGATGGCTGGCAAGGCTAGCACAAGTTAATGGAAGATGTAGTTGTTTTGCAAGTCCAAACTATAAACTTCAGGAGAGAAAAAACTGATTCTGAACCAACCTAACCTCTCCACCAATGGTAGTATTTTACTGATGCTAATTAAGCATGTCATCATCAGCATGTCGTTGACCTTTTTCAGCCAAAGAAAAAGATGTTGAAAATTGGGCATTATTTGGCCGGTCTGATATGATCCAAATCTACAACCCTAGTTCCAAAGAAGCTGGGGCACTGTGTAAAATGAAAATAAAAACAGAATTCAATTATTTGCTAATCTCATAAATCCATATTTCAATCCCAAGAGGACATAACAGATGATGAAACTGAGATATTTTACCATTTCATGGAAAATATTAGCTGATTTTGATGTTGATGGCAGCAACACATCTCAAAAAAGCTGAAACAGAGGCAGCAAACGACTGAAGGAGTAATTGGTACAAATCAAAAAGAAATGGAGGATTTAACAACTAATTACGCCAATTGGCAACAGATCAATAACATGACTGCATATTCAAATTCAAAATACATTTCCTTGAGGGGAAATTCAGTGAAAGGAGCATTTCAGAGAAGCAGAGCCTCTGATATAAAGATGGGCAAAGGTTCACCAATCTGCCACAAACTATATCTAAAAATTGTGACTGAATATCAGAACAATATTTCTAAGTGTTATTTTGGAAAACCTTTGAAGATCCTACCATCTACAGTACATAATATCATCAAAAGATTCAGAGAATCAGGAGAACTGTCTGTACGCAGGGGACAAGGCTGAAGATCGAAAGTGGACATCATACCCTGCACACTAAAGAGGAGAGAGACCATCCAGCTTGTTATCAACAGACTTTCTCCTGCATCTCTGATGGTGTGAGTTTGCATTAGTGCCTATGGTGTGGGCAGCTTACACATCTGGAAAGGCTCCATCAATGCTAAAGAGTACATAATGATTATAGATCAGCATATCTTCTTATCCAGACAGTGATTCTTTCAAAGAAGGCCTTGCATATTTCAGCAAGACAATGCCAAACCACATACCGCATCCATTGCAACAACTTGGCTTCACAGGAGAAGAGCCCAGGTGCTGAACTGGTCTGCCTGCAGTCCAGACATTTCACCAATAGAAAACATTTGATGTATCATAAAACAAAAAAAAATCCATCAGACAAGAATGAAACTGCAACAACTGGTTTCCTCATCTCACAGATGTTTATAGACAGTTGTTACAAGAAGCGGGGATAGACAATAGTAACATTGGAACATGGTAAACATCGCCATGTTCCAACTTTTTTTTTTAATGTGTTGCTGCCATCAAAGTCTGACTCAGCTAATACATTATATAAAATGGTAAAAATGTCTCAGTTTCAGCATTTGATATGTTATTTATGCTCTGATGAGACAAAATAAGAGTTTATGAGATTATCAAATCATTGCATTCTGTTTTTATTTCCATTTAACACAGCGTACCAGCTTTTTGTGAATTTGGGTTGTATATATTTGCATATTTCTTCAACATAATTTCAAACACAAGTTAGACTTGTTAAACAATGACAACAAGCAGCTCTTTGAGTAACAGTTGAGTGACAGGATGGTCATGTTGAAGTTTTAATACTATGTTGTTTAAATATATTTTCTTGAGAAGTTAAAAAAAAAAACACGATCAGATAATTTAATGGTTGGGATGTCAAGTGATGCAAAAGCAGATAGATGCAGATAGATGCAAGGTCACAGGTTGTGTTTACGCATCTTTATGTGGCATTGACCATCTCACACAAGTTGTTTTCGATGACATTTAAATGACATGGATTGATGTCATAGAACTTTTTCTAGAGTGCTCTATTACAGGAAAAAAGCATAACACATTGCTCATTAAGTAGTACTCAGTCAATAGTGTAAAACAAGAATGAATGAAAGCAATTCATTTGTGATAAACCAACATACACACTACTTTTGCAATCACAAACATAAGCAGCATTTGTAAAATTTGTTCATGGCACAAGTAGAGCTGTTGAAGATGCCCCTCAGGAGAATGGCTCCGCAGTGCAGCATGCTTGTGTGTGTGTGTGTGCGAGACATAGACTGAATGAAAGCTTTTCATCCACTCCACTTACTAATCACAGTCTCATTGTCTCTCAGCCCGCATAATTCTCCTCCTCGTCTTTATAAATCTTTCTTTGCACTCCACCTCTTCCTCTCTTTCTGAGGGCAGAGACAGCAGATGTGTTGGCAGGTTCAATAACTTCTGTGATGTATGACTTAACAAACCCCGAAGCATCCGTCAACACCAACCTAAGCGTGTGTGTGTTTGTGTGTGTGCATGTGTGTAACAAAGAGAGAGCTGCCTCCCATAAAGTGGAATTACAATTCACACCCGGCCCAAACATTGAGCCTCACCAACGCTCGGCAGAGGTCTCAGCACCTTTCTCTCTTATATGATGAATGGGTGTGTCTGCTGTAGTATATGCACATGTTCTGTATACATGAATGTGAATGAAGCCATTGAACGGTGTAATTATGTTAGCAGAGATTTTCTTCTTAGACTGATGAGAGATGCCCTCTCTGACCCCTTCATGTCTACACATGCATTTAAGTGTGGAGAAAATGTTCTCCAATCTCGCACTAACCAAAGAGCACATCCATGAGCCACTGCTTTGTTCCATAGTCTCTTTGTTTACAATCTAAAGGACTGAACTGGTAAATTATTTTAATCTGGCAGGTTAACGTAATGACAAGGGGAAAATAAGGTAGAGATAAAACAATACATTATTTATTTATTTATTTAAAGTTCAGCAAAACAGCACCTTTAAAACTTCATTGGAGCAACTTGAACAATCTTTTCTCACTCCGCTTCTGCAATCGTCCATCAGCCCGACGCTGACAGACAGCGGACGTGCCCTCTTAGTGCAATAATTACAGGAAGCCAGAGAGGAGCTGCTCCAGGCACATCCTGGCACAAGAGTCACCTGGATGACTTCCCTCAACCATAAAACACCTTTAATTTGTTTTGGGGTTGATTTTTAAGGGCATGGCAAAGAAAAAATGGCAAACCCCCCCCAGAAAGTAACTTTTGCATCTCGCAGCTATACTTGACTGCCACAAATGTACCACAGGACTGCACTGCCTTTTTCCTTCCTTACCACAAATTGGTTGGCTAACCCCCTGGTCACAGTGAATATCTTTGTGTCGTGTTTAGCAGCTTGTCTTTTGACTCTGTGATTCTCCCGCTAATTGTCCCAGCAGGGCAGCTGATCAAGATGGCTGCCAGAGCAACCCGGGGGAAATAAAATACTTCACCCACCCCTCTCCCTGAGAAGTGCCAGATCTTTATTTCACTCTTTTCTCTCTGCTCTTTCTGTCCCAGTGCCCACAAAGTGATTGGAAAGCACACGACAATCTTTTTTTGTCGATGTTCGACGGCGCGTGATAATGTGGTCATTATCATCACCAAAGAAACAGGTTGAGGCTCAGACGGGGTTTCACTGGGGGCCTTTAAAGTGCACACATACACATACACAAACACACACACACACACTTTCAGTGTGGGAAAAGAATGCTGCTGAAAGAGAGGGACAGCTGTTTGGATGGCTTGTGAGGACGAGGAGCAGGTTAAAGGGAGGATGGCCTACTGTAAACTCCACCTGTGCGCACGGCCGCACCTCAGGCTGCGGGGGGAAAGCAGACACCAAACGTGGGAGCCTTTCATTTTGTCTGGTTCACTAAAAGGTGTGTGCATAAGTGGGCCTCTTAAAAATGATGTCGCTGTCATGATGACTTTTGAAAACCTTTTAAAAGTCTCTAAACTTAAAACTCACAGCTGTTGCTTCATGTGGACTTGCTAGAGGCTAACGACGCTCTCTGAAGTACACAGAGCGGTACTTAAACTGAGTCTCCCGGGTGCAATGTTTGACCAGGTTTCTGATTGAATGTGACATGCTTCCATACCCAGGCACCACTAAAATGATTTACAAAGAATCCAGATACCTGATGAGGCTTATCCCAGTGCCTACTGTTATTTTGAAACATTTGTTAACATTTGGAAGATCAGACTATATGTATATGACCTCTTTGATGGAGTAAGCTGTTTGTGCATAACATCACCCACACTATCAATCACATGATGTAAATGGTGGGTTTTGTGTGTGTGCAGTCAGTGAGGGATGTGATTAACTTATTCATCATGGGTGTCCAGCTGACTTCACCCAAGCTGCTCCTGCAACAAGAGGGATGAACAGGGAGTACAGAAGCAGCTAACACCAAATGAATGATGAGTACTGTGTAAATGCTACTGTTTTAAACTTGAAATTCAAACAAAAGGCTCCCTCTGTGCTTTTTGATCAGCGTGTGGGGCATTGTATTGATTAGACATGCCTAGGTTAAGAGTTGGATTGCTTATTCATCCAATCACACTGAATTTGTTAATGCTTCACAGCTTGCGTGAGCTTGACTGTGTGTTTAAACGATTTATAAAACTGGTAAAACTGAGAAAAAAACAATGGATAAAAGATGTTTTTTTCTTTAAAGGACATTTGTTTTGTGTCAAAAGAGAGAGAACTACAGAGATAGTGGTAGTGTCCTCCCTTCCCTCCCCCAGGGCTGACTGGAAACGCCCCAGGGCCAGCCTCTCATTCATCAGCCTCTTCCTCTTCATGACTTCATAACACCAGCAAAAACATCAAACCAGACTTTCCTGACTCATCCAGACAGGTTTTTACAAACATTCAAAACCTGTGCACTCATCATGACCAAAAACATCCTAAAACTTGTTTAAACAGACACTTTTTTTCTTTCTCTTTTTTTGTGAGGTGGTTTCCACAAAAAAAAAGAAAGAAAATGACTGAAATTGTTATGCACAGTCAGTTTTGCAGTCTTGCTTGTTCACTTTGTTGGGCTCATAAATGATTCTTGCCTAAACAGTGTAAATATCTTTATAGATGAACGTGCTGAAACCTTAATTAGGCCTAACTGTTCAATTTTTAATGAGCCAATGATTAAATGGACAAGCTGAGTGAGGTGGATTTAAAAGCTGACAAGCTGGTATGAAATTGTTATTACTAAGTTGTTTTCCAATGACGTCTTTGAAAATGTCTTCTCCCCTTTTCTTTCTTGCTTTTTTTTTTTTTACTTTAAACTTTATGTCATACTTGTTGGTATTTGAAGCTAAACTAGCTAGCGTGAACTGACATCTGAAATTTATGACGACCTCGAGCGCAGATGTTTGGAGACAGTCTGAGCTGCTCTCTGATTGGCCATCAGACGCTCAGCGGCACTTCAAAGCCAAGAAGAAGCTACAACTACAAGATGAGTCGGAGAAAAAACACAGACTGATGACTTCCAGCCTGCAAGAGGAAACACTCAGAAAGTGTTCGGCTTGCCACACAGTCCATGGCTGCACTACTAGGGGTACGTTTTGTTTTGTTTCAATTATATCTGTAAATCCACTGAAACAGTAAGAAAAAATAGATATTTTTCCCCTGAGAAGTTTGGACAGTATTGGTATGATATTCTTAAACGTGACTAACACCCTAAACTAGTTAAGCTCACCTGTTCATGTGTTATAGTCTACTAACAACCCAGTTAACACCCGATTGACAATATTTACGTCAGCTCCTTTTATTTTTGGCTGGATTCACTAATTAGAAAATTGGATAATAAAGTACATTTCGCTGTATGATTTTTATGAAGTAATTCTTCTCAATTGTATTTTTGACGGTTATGTGACGTAAACTCGTCCTCTTAACTTGTTAAAAAGCGTCGTTGGGTGACAAAAGGCTCAGTAGTAAAGTCTTACGGCGTCTCGTCGTTTTTGTGCGCATTTACGCACACCTTGTTTCGCCAGGACTCTCGTACATATATAATTATTTTTTTTAATTATTATTTTATTCCATGCAGGAGGAACCACGGCTGGGCAGCACCCCACTGGCCATGCTGGCAGCTACCTGCAGCCGCATCGGCGAGCCCACTCCTTCGTGCTCCCCTGCTGTCTCAGATGGAGCTCCGGGGCTCATGAAGACTTTTCACCCCTGGAAGAGGGGTGTCCAGGGAGGCAGCTGCATGGGTACCTGTGTCACATCGCTCGGAGTTTCCTCCGGGACCTCTAGGAGTACTGGGACGGGACTGACTGAGACTTCCAGCGCTTTTTCGGTGACAGCCGCGAACTCTTCCCTAGGAAACGATTTTTCCATGTACCAGACCGCGGTGCCCTTATCAGAAAACAGCGGCTCTGACGCTCAGCGGTCGGTGTTTCTCTCCAAATTTCCCTCCTCCGCGGAAGGCATAGCGGGGATATATCCGAGGATGCATCCATATGATTCATGGTTCAAGTCTGTGGGGGAAGTTAGTAACGGGTCTCCCGCTTGGTGGGATATGGGCACCGGCTGGGTGGACTCACAGAGCGCAGCCGGGTTGCCGTCGCCTCTGAGCGGCTACAACAGTGACTACAGCTCCACCTTCAGTCCCGGTGCTTCTCAACACCTGCTCTCCACCACACAGCATCTGTTTGACGGCTTCAGGCCACCTGTATCTACTCCTTACCCAGAGTCTACCACTTCAGCGACACCTGCTCTGACAGGAAGTCCAGTCGTTTCTCTGCCCACATCCTCTCGACCCTCTTCACGGCGCTACTCCGGTCGAGCCACGTGCGACTGCCCGAACTGTCAGGAGGCGGAGAGCCTCGGCCAGGGGGGATCGAGTCCACGTCGGAGGGGACTGCACAGCTGCCACATCCCGGGCTGTGGTAAAGTTTACGGCAAAACGTCTCACCTGAAGGCACACCTGCGCTGGCACACCGGGGAGCGGCCATTCGTCTGCAACTGGCTCTTCTGCGGGAAGCGCTTCACGCGCTCCGACGAGCTCCAGCGTCACCTGCGCACGCACACAGGGGAGAAGCGGTTCGAGTGCCCGACCTGCCACAAACGGTTTATGCGCTCCGACCACCTGAGCAAGCACGCGAGGACGCACAGCTCGGAGGGTTCGGAGGATGGCGGTGATCAGGGACTCAGAGACGCGGACAGCAGCGTCTCCTGTCACTCTCCCGGAGTGCACGCGCAAGGGGGCATCCAGAGCTCCGAGGGACAGAAAGTGGTGGAATGACTTATGAAACGATAATACGACAATAAACACTTGGGACTTTTTGAAAATACATACATGCACACACACACACACACACACACACACATATATATATATATATATATCTTCTCATCATCCACACAAAATACCACAGCAAAAGTGTAGCTTCACAGCTGTG
>JBAMYA010000003.1:3739238-3763675 GCA_037176975.1 Arrhamphus sclerolepis
TCCAGCTTCTTTTCCCCCAGTCCTCCACCCTCCATCCTTCTACCCTCCTCCCCCCACATTAAAACTTTGGCTTAAAGCTTGCGATAATTATATTAAAGGAGCAATTTCTCTTTGCTCAGTTGCAGCAAGAAAATCTCTCATAAGTCCTATGCAGTTGGAAAAAGAGCTTCATTCTAAGGGAGACTTGATATGAATACTTATCCTATTGATGTGGTAAACCGTGCATACCAAAGCTTTGAATATGTAGTCCAAACTCTCTCCTGATTTTTATCACTATCGTAGTAAGTTTCCATACTTTCCTTTATTCAGTTTTATCCACCCGTGGATTAAAGTGCCAAACACTGGAGATCAGATGCACAATGGAGTAACTATGAGGAAGTTTTTTGATGTCTCAGAGTTCAACAAAGAGCACCAAAAGGTTATGGAGGAGAGAAATCTCATACAGAAAAAAACTGAGTAAACAAGAAAAAAAAAGTCCCTCTTGTTGTTTTAGGTGGAAATACTTTAACAGTTAACTAACTTCTGAATAATCCTTATTCCTGCATCAGAAAAGCTCCAAAGACATTATTTAAGGCCTTACTGGAACAGGTCCTCAGCAGTGCACAACCAACAGCCTATTCCCTAAATATAAAGGTCCCATTTGTTTGCATGAAAGCTCTCAGACTGGGCAACATGGGGATTTTATGACGAAAAGGTTATGGAGTCACATGGAACTGTTTTTGTGTTAAATACAAGCTATAATCTGCTCAACTGGGATTATTTAGTAAAGCTTTTCTGTCACGTAAAGCTATCAATAAAGGATGTGTCTGTGCATGTCAAAATTATCCGAGACCAACAATATAGTACATTCTGGGCCTTCTGAGGAGACTACATTCAAAGACTGCTACTTTTTTGTACTGTATGTGTCCTGATACAGTTGTGTAGTGAAGGTGGGCTTTTGTGGTTACCGTCTGGCCCGGCTGCACCCCCGAGCAGCTCTGGTCTTTAGCAGTGGATCCATCAGGACAGATAGGAGACACAGACACCCAGTACCTGCTGACTGCCTTGTCATCCACTGAAACCGATACTGCCACCTCTGACATCAACCTCTGAGCACAAAAGACAGAGCAAGCAACATCACGTTTAGCGTCTAGCTACCTCTTTCTTTTCTTTCTTTCTCATTCACAAAGGGGATTTATTAGGAATGAGGAGGTGGGGCCAAAAATAGCATGCTTTGTGTTCATCCATGATTAGGACACATGGTTTCCTTGGGGATCTGATAGCTATTATAATAGAAGCTTCTGTTTGGGCCCTGCTGCTTGTGTGTGTGTGTGTGTGTCTGCACTATGAGTTGATGCACATCCAGATCTGTGGATTCTGCGGATTCTAGAGACAAACAATGGAGCGCTATGCTGGAGGCAAGATTATAGCCCACACTGCTGCCAACCGATATAACCCCTAGTCTCACAAAAACACACACAGGCACACACACACAAAAGCCTAACCGTCCTTAACCTCCTATTCCAATCTGTTTTTTTTTTCTTTTTGCTTCATTAGGCCAACAACTGCCACAACAGTGCACACTTTCAAAAGTCATAAAGCCCTTTCTTTACACGGTCAAACAAGTTAAAAAAAACAACAAAACTGTTTATGAGGTAACCAATGCTTTGCTACGTCTTAGAAGAGAACGTGTGTGCTTATGAATCCAGCTCCTGCTGTGCTGGTCTACTTCACTTGTCCCTGTCATTGTCAAAAGAATCAATAAGATACTGTGGTATGAGAACCGGACATTAACGAGGAAGTGTAGCTTAGTGTACCTTATATGCATCCACCACCAGCTCTATGAGGCTTGGTGTCTGAAAGAAGCCTAACTTTCCCAGGTGGGAGCCAGGCAGCAGGTGGACCAATTCCTATGAGGAGGAAACAGAAGATGATTTGGATCAGCAGATCAGCGTAGAAACTGGAATTGTGTAGTGAGCATGGATGCTGTTCCCTAGGTAACACAATGTTGTCTTTCTTTCATGCTGTTTAATGTTGCTGTAAGTGCTCATGTCATACAGATTACCTCATACCACTGATACTCCTGCTTCCCCACAGCGAAGATGGAGTAGATATTGTTTTCAAGCAGCTTTTCAGATAACTGGGCCAAACTGGGATGGTCCTGAAAAGAAGTCAACCAAATTATAAATGAACAAATCTACCTATCTGCATCAGACACACAGCTTCAGACTCTGAATCACAAAGAGTTTTTTTTTTTTTTTTAAACTTTCTCACCATCTTTGTGCTCCCTGTGTAGACTTTGTTCTCCAAGTGACATAGGCCGTCATGTGGCACAACGATCCCTGCCAGCCGACTGTCCAGGGCGAGGTGAGATGGTTGGTCTGTCATCAGGAGCAGCAGGCGCTTTGCTTCTGGCCGCCAACCAACAGCATCCTTAAAGCGTTACGAACAACATTGAAATGTCATATTGGGGTTAGCCATAAAGCCTTACAACAGATTTTTACTGCACAATCCTGTTTCCAATAAAGATGAGTTGCCGAATAAGATTTAACTAAAAGCAGATGGCAGTAACTTACAAACTGTTTAAACTTATTTAATTAAAAACATGCACACGCATAAACAGCCTATCAAATTTTTAAAATTCAATTGTTCTTCTGAAATATAGTCACTCATTTTAAATTTGATGTCTGGATCACATTTTAAAGAAGGGTTGGGTTCGTCAAAAAAAAAAAAAAACATTGTGGACTTCTTAATTGGTGAAAAGTGGATTTAAAAGGTGCTGAGTCTGAAAAAGACAGCATGAGAAGACAGCACCCATGATCTTTTGAATGCACATTTGTGCACAACATGGGTAACATTCACTGCTATATCGTTAACATTAATACATTATTATAAATGCACGCTGTAGCAACATATACGGTTTTTCTCTCTAAACAGCAGAACATGTTAATTTAAGTTCTGTAAGTAATCTTTACAGTGACTTCAAACGCTATAATGATAAAACATTTGAGCTTTGGTGTCTAGGCTCCGATCTAATCAATCTTAACCTATTAAGCTCGCTCAAGATGTCCACCTCAACTAGCTCCTCTAATCACAAAAGCCTTTAAAGTATTTTACTGTTAATGTTTATTTTTTTCCAGAACAGAATGATGAAATCCAAACAGTTTGGCCTTATAACCCTACCAGACTGATAAGCAGCAATGGCTGCATCTTTAAAACTGTTGCTGATGTCTTTGCTCCTTGGCATTTTGTTAACCCACATTGTGTTCACTCAGTGGTGGAGACCAGGAAACTAGCTGCTCACATTCTGTATCTGCGGATGTTCAACTAATCAAGTGTATTTGAGGAACAGCAGCTGGGCGCTACCCTCCTTCATAAAGGGGAACAAAAGAGTGTTTTTCATGTTAATAAACCAGTTTCAATGTTTTTTGAAGGATTATTTTAGTATACTTAGGAAGCGTGGCACAGTTTCTTGTTCTGCGATCTTCAAAAAAACTCTCACCCAAATCATCTCCTGCGACAACTGCATATCACCTCACACAACTTTAACACACATCAAAAATGGACATGATGGTGGGATCAGCTTAGGGATCAAGGAATAGATTGAAAACAACAGCGAGAGACCAAGAGAGCAAGAAACTAAAAAAGGGTCAATTTTGGACATTATCATAACAATGGCTTAAACTTCATGCCCTCTGTGCTAAATATCGTTAAATCTAAGTTTCTTTGTGCTGCTTTAGTTAAAATGGAAGCATGGGTACTGCTTCTGCATTTGGCTTAGTTTCTGGCAAATCATGGCATTAAAATATTTCATGTGTTGTTGTGTATCAAACTTTGTTTTTGTTTAGTTTTATTTATCTAAGTTTAAGAGAGTGTACTTTTCACTTTTTCACGTGTCTGTATGTGCTTCATATTTTTAAGATTTACAAGCGCGGTAGAAGAAAAATGCATTCTCAGGCTTTTCCCTCATCTGAGTTACATTAGCATCCATGATGATCAGGTCTTTCTGTCATACCAAATTAAAAAGAAAAACCAGCAGAAATTCCACCATCAGTCAGATAGTCTCCCACTTCATGTCTGTGCCTCATCAGAGACAGTGTGGGAAAATAGGATCATGTGTGCATGTGTGTGTATTTAAGGAAACTTAGCGAGCCTATAAGTGGTTATGACATAATGGAGAATCTATTTCTGGGCTTTGACCACCACCGTGGTGGTTCCCTGAAAACTGGTTACTCCAGACCCCCTACATGCTGTAATTCACAGCCCCCCTGCAGCCATAAGTAACTAGCTATGTGTGTCATATTCCAGCAGTGATGTCATTATTTCATGGCATTCCAGTGGTGTTATGCATTGCTGAGTCAGAGTGCTCGCATTGTCCCATAACAAATGCCTCTTCAACAGTCATGCAGGCGCATCACTGAAGTCACATTCACCTGGCAGACAGCAGCTTGCAACATGGCATCTAGTCCTCCCTCAGGTGTGTCCACATTACCGGACATCTCCTGCCGCTTGATCACACGAGTGAACTCGCTCACATTCCCAGTCATGCTCAGGACGTGGTGGAAGCCGTGGGCTGGACGACAGCTGACCTCATAATCACTGGTGAGAAACGCAAAACAGACTGAAGTTTTTTATTGCAACATTGAGGAATGCAGAGCTGCTGTTTTAGTTTCCCAGCACAGCTCACCATCATGATAATGTTGCCCCAACAAAACTGACAACAGCTAAACATTGCAGCGTGTTTGGATGTTTTTTTTTCTTTTTCTTTTAAATACTTTCTTCTTTAATACTAATTGCTCAAGTCAGAATTGCATCTGGCACATCTGTCGTGCAGAGATAAAACTATCAAAATGAGTCACAGTGAGAAGACTAGCGGCACTTTTTTCAGAATGAATAATCCATAAATGATCTGTGTCTTACCTACAAGGGTTGTTGATCTTAGAAGGGTGGACACTGATGTAAGGGGACAAGGGTTTGTCCACAAACGAGCCAAAACCAAGCCAAAGGTCTGAGGTGTGCTCCATCATCCGAAAGGATAGAGCCACACCGACAGTCTTCAGCTACACGACAGATGGAAGGACAGAGAGGAGAAACACCTTTTTCATTTCAGATTCCTTCTTTCAAGCATATTACAGTTTTATTCTTCATCAGTTACAGACAATTATAGATAGATAATTTGTTGTAAATGGAACACAAAGCTATGTGCAATGATATAAGAAATAGTTAAAACAAAATCTGACAATGCAGAATAAATTGAAATATTTAAAAAATAATTCTAAAGAAAAAAAGAGTGGAATGAGTCTCTCTAGCTCCATTCACACAGCCAGTTTGCCCACTTCTGTCACACACTGTGTGAATTACTGTGCTGTTCTGAGTTAATAGCACAGAGGTGTAACAGAGTCATAAGTGTAGTAACAGAGCTATAAAGGGTTAGAAAAGGTTGCTATGTGAACTGAATGCAGAAAGGTATAACAGAGCCACAAGGACGGCTGGAAACTCCATGCAGAAGACGAAAGCAGTCAGGCAGTGTGATGTCAGAAAACCTGGCTAAGTGACAAGCAAGATAAGATGCTATGAATAAAAGTACCACCAGGTTTTAAACCACAATGCTTGGAGAGACAGAGGCCAGCTGGCCTCGTCATACTACAAACTTTTTCCCTCAAGATGGCACACTAGATAATGAACCTTGTTTATTCAGTTTTAAAGCAGTAACCAGAGGAATAAGGAACTTGTTGCTGGCTGTGGGCTTTGTGGCATTTGTGAAAGCACATGGTGGATGCACGGCAGGGAAGTGGAGGTGGAATAAAGAGGGGATCTCCAGCACATCCTTATACCTCAGTCTGTGTGTGAAAGTGAGTACTGATAAGCAGAACGACAACTGAGAGTTTTAACACGTACAAGATTAAGGTTGTCCTGCATGGATGCTGATACATCCACCAGGTAGTATAGATCCACGGGATAGCGTTCCAGCTGCTTCACTGCCACGATGAAACTGGCCTCTGAACCTGAAAACACACAAAAACACACATAAGCAAAATGTACACTGTCAAAAATGATTGTTAAATCTGACATTAGCTTCAAGAAAACATAACATTCTCATGTAAAACAGAAACCCAGTTGCATGCAAGTTCAAAAATTGGTTCTGAACAGTAGGTCTACCTGGTCTGAGGGTGATGCTGATGTCTTGTGGGGACACTTGTGTACTGCTGAGGGTGGCGTTGACCTCCACCTTGACCTCTGAGCGCTCCAGGAACTCCAGTCCACAGCCTCTCCTGCGCAGGTTCACTGGCAAATCACAGCGATGACTTGGCTCAACGCCACTCAGGAAGTCCTATGAGTCCAGATTTAAAACAATGACATTGTTTTCTTCCCTGTAACCTTCTGTAAACGTGAAACTTAGCATGAAATTGATCAAAATTAAAAATATCAATGGTGTCAACAGTAAACAGAACAAAAGAGTTTCTACAGACTACGTGTAAGTTTTCTGCTTTCAGTACTCTTGTTTCAGAGCAACTGACAGAAACACGTGGGTTAGCAACGTTCCACAGGTACATAATATGTTGAATCTGCCCTTTATGGTGGGTTTCTGCTGCTGTGTTCTTTCCATTTGTGCTGAAACTGCAACACCTCTAGTTACTTTGAAGCTGGGGAAATCAAAGGTTTCAAAGTAAGACAAAAAACAGAAAAAAGTAGATTTCCAAATAACTCTTTCCACTGTTTCACACTACGCCTATTCATAAATGGAGGCGGCAGACTTATAAACACAAGTTTTACGGATTGTGATTGTGGCCTTTGTAAAGTACAGCGATAATCCTCTCAGACAGACACCCACAGGTCATTATTTAGGCTACAAAGAAACATGACAAATTGAAACCAACTGGCTTGGGTTTCATTTTCTGTTTCTTCCCCTTTCATCAGGTTTGTATTGATTTCTCTTGGTGCTACTACTCTCCATGTTTCCCAACAATGAGGAGAGGAGAAAATATAATGTGCTTTTGTCTTTTTCTTAATCTGAACAAAATCCCGGCAAGACTGCGTCAAACGGCTCATGGGATGCTGTAGCTAACTCTCAGCTGTTTCAACAGTGTCATGCCTCTCATTGCTTCAGTGTGGATTAGTGACCTTTTGTACTTGAGTTTGTGGGAAGCACACACAAATACAGTACTGTGGCACCAGAGACAGAACAAGACTGTGCTGACAGGTAATGAGGAGCAGAATTTCCTGGCATTTCTACCTGTTTTACGGCAGAAAACCCACCAGAGCGCAGCAGCAGTCAGTCTAAAAATGAAAGCTGAGACTGTAACTAAATATAAAACCATGAATGCGAAACCCAGGCTGACTGAATGTTTATTTATGGTGATCCGTGTGGCAATAATTTGCCCAGTAATAACACTTAATACCATATAGCTTTCAGACAAACTTCCTGGGACTTCCCTTGCAGATTTCCCCACATTTGTGAGCACTGAACTTGAGCAATTAACACGCATATTCACAAATTACAGCCTTGTTTTCAGTGCTTGTTCAAGCGTGGCTGTGTGGGTTAATGTGTGTGCATGTGTGTGTGTAAGAAGATCTGGGATCTGGGGGGGATATTTAAATCCCTACACACACCCCTTCAAGATGATGTCAGAGAAGCTTTAGATCCATGAAGCTGGAAAGCACCTGAGGTTTGTATCGCGCACTGAATGACATTTTTTGTTTAACCAGCGTGATGTCACTCTGTGTGTGTGCATGTGTGCGTGTACGTGTGTGTGGTGACTGGTGTGGCACTGGGAGGCTTTACTGTTTCTCAAGGCTGATTCAAGGGTGGGCTCCACATGAGACAGGCATACACACAGGCACAGAAGACTGGTACAAACAAACACACAAGCGGATGCGGTGATACGTCTGAGTGTGGAAACTAAACACATGGATAGAGAGCAGCTCTGAGAAAAAATGTACAGAGACGTTCACACACAGGCTGACGCAGTCACACAGGTCATAATGCAGACCACTCAGCTCAGACATACACACCATTTTCCCTTTTGTGGGTGCCATGAAGGCTTCGGTGGAATGTGGCCACGTTCCCACTGTTTGCTTTTCTTCTTTTTTGGCCTGTTACATACAAACCCTCGCCTGTGTGCACACAAACACACACACACTCCTACCTCCTGAAAACACCAGGCACATTGTGGTCCACGTTTGAGGCAGTCTGCACACGTGGTGACACTGGGTGACCAACACACACTGGCACCTGCAATTACACAACAGAGGAGAGGAGAGGATAGAAGAGAAGAGAATCCACAATTAGCACATGAAAGAATGTGTGTCAGCCCTTATTAGCCATGCAGTGAAGCCCCTGTGGATATTTAAGATCTCATGCACACTTTTGATGTAGATAAAGCACCACTTTGCATCTCATATAAGGCTGTTCAGCACATCTTCATGTGTACAGCAGTGTGGGAACGGGTGCTAGAGTTGTTAAAGTGGCATAATGGACCATTTTCCTCCCCAAACACATTAATTAATCAATGAATGCTATTTATGTGGATGTGTACTAATGGGGTGTCAGTGTCATTCCAGCAGGATTCTTTTGAACAACTATTTAAGTAAATTAAAAAAAACAAAAAACTGCAACAATGTAGAAATATGACATGGAATAAAGTTGCAATGGGCCCCTCAGGCTTTCTGAGGTGGTATTAATTATTCATTGAAGAAATTTATCTGCTGAAATCCAATTTTCTTCTTTCAGTGAGTCGCAGAACCGGAATGTAGGACAGAAAAAGGCTGCAGGTCTAGCCGGCCCATTACCAGGCCACTCAGACCCTATTAGCATTCTGACTTTTATTTAATTGCCTGGTTATGGGTCTCATTTAACTTTTAGTCCAAATAATTGATAAACTTGCTTTGACAGAAGCCTTACTGTTAGTTCAGAATTTAGGAAATTATGAGATTCCCAGATGGTCAGGTGAATCCAGTAAATTGAACCCAGGTGTTGACACACTTTGGTGTCCTCTCAGGTTTGGTAAGTTAGTTCTGGTCTAGTAATTAACAGCAGAATGTGCAAGCTGTGACCCCATTCAGACCTACACACTTACCTATTTTTGGGGGGAAATAACCTGGTTCTTTGTCCTCATCCAGACAAAGAACTGTGTGTTTGGGCTTTTTCTGAAATACAATTTTTAGACCCATTTCTTTTAGCCAAGTGGATTTGGACAAAGCAATTTTGGCTACTTGTGTTGTTATTAATTATCCTGCTGTGGTGCCGTTTCATCTGCCAACACAGTAATTTCATGGTTTGTTCTCGCTAAGTTAACGTCTTTACAGAGACATCTACCGCTGCTGCTTCAATTGGTAACTTCTGACCCCCTGCAGAGACCACATGCAGTGATTGGAGCTGATGTTGCGCAGTGATTAACATGATAGTATCATGATAATCAGTTTGGTATAATGATGTTACCACTGATTTATGACTGGCCACAATGAGCCACCACTCACCGTTACCTGAAGCTTCGGCGCAGACAACGAACCCCATGCAGCAGAGTAGGACACACAGAGGGACGCTGCCGTATGTCCAGGAAGTCATCCTATCCACACCGGGAGCTTGAGCGGAGAGATGCGGCGCGGAGACGCAGGAGCGCAGCTGAGCAGCTACTGGAGATGAACCGGAGGAGACTGGG
Source organism: Arrhamphus sclerolepis (assembly GCA_037176975.1). NCBI lineage: Eukaryota > Metazoa > Chordata > Actinopteri > Beloniformes > Hemiramphidae > Arrhamphus > Arrhamphus sclerolepis. Next base: position 3,748,877 of record JBAMYA010000003.1, read on the forward strand.
AACGGTGCGCCCGCCGCTGCGCGAACAATAGCCGGGAGAGTCTGACCGAGCCGCGGGTCATTTTCGTTCTCTCGATCACTCCTCTAATCCCGGAGAGGTAGGTTGTTCACATCCCCGGGTCAAATGAGCGTACAAGCGCGCTCCCCCGTGGAGCACGAGAGAAGGCGAGGCGATCGTTGGACTGCGGCGTCAGTGAGCGGCTCTAGTCCCTCCATCTATTTCCAGGTGTGTTTTACCCCGCGGGCTCCTAATAATGCATCCGCCCCCTCTTTCTTCTCCTCCTCCTTCTCCTCCTCCTCCAGCCCCTCACAGCTGACGGCAAAGACTCATCCCGGGACGGGGAGACCGTGTACCTACCAATCAGCTCGCTCCATCCGGCGCGCTGTCACCGGACACATCACACAGTCTGTTCAGGAGAATGAGCGAGTTCTGCTCTGACTCAGGCAGGCTGATGCCATGGCAACGACGCACTCCGACCGTCCTCGCTATATCAAGAAGTTGAAGAGGGAGGGAAGAGAGACAAATAAGGAGAAAAAGAGAGTGAGAGGGGGAGAGAGAGAGAGAGGGAGAGGGAGAGAGAGAGGGGGGCACAAAGTGCTCACTACAAGGAGTTGTGCAGTGGTGCATTCCAGCTGAACCATGGCCTTGAATTGAACAGTGGTGTTTATATTGCTTCTTAAGGAGGCCATTTAACAGCGCTGAGGGCTCCTGTGTGGGGGGACCTAAAGTGTTGGGTTGAGCATGGATGGATGCTGATGGGGGTGTGAGGGGGTGGGTGGCTGGGGGTAACTATAACCAGAGCTCTTGCAGTGGGGTTCACAAGCTGGTGCTACAGGAGGAGGAGGGGATCTGAGTCCATTGTGAACAGATTCCAATGACATGGAGTAACCTCGTCTAACTGGCTGCTCTGCTGAGCTGCAGCCAGATACTTACTAAACAACTCAACATTTTAGGATGGAAGAAAACAGGACAGCTCAACAACAGGAGCACAATAGCGGGTCCATCTTTGCCATGATCCTGGTTGTTTCTTTTAGAAGTCTGCATAATGAAACGAGTATGTTTTCCTTGGCAAGAGGCCGAAACTGTGATTCAAAAATGGGCTAACGGTGAGATCCCCTGCGCAGCAGTAAGCCTGCTCTTTATCTGCTGTGTTTGACCCCATCTGTCCCCCGGGAGCCTGGAGCCAGGCCAGCTATGCCTCTCCTCTCATTCATTCATTTGTCAAATGAGGATTTTTGGAAGTGTAAGAGCCCAAACACCTCCCAATCAATGCCCCCCGGCAGTCTCTCTCAATTATGATAATGATGAAAACACACACCACACTGTTTTCTAAGTGTGTGAAACATCTCTGAAATACCATAGACTCTTTATATCAAGGCCAGGTTTCTCCTCTTTAATCTCAGGGAGGCTTCCAAGGGGACTGGAGGCCAAAATATGAATGCAATGTCTGCTAAGCAAACTTGATAATGGACTGGAGTGTAAACACATCATTGGTCCTGTCAATGCTGGTCAACATCAGTATCTTAATGACAGCTGTCATTGTTGTAAACTTGACACAAAACACTCTTCCACTGTATCATTCCTCCCCCACCTTTCCAGCATAGATGTTCTCCCCCTCCTCACTTCTCCCCCTCGTATGTTTGTGTTAGCAGTCGGCTGGGCTTTCCATCACGCTGGTCTGGTCTCATTGCTCTCCAACCACGCATGCAAATATGCTCACTCTCTCTCTCGCTCTCTCTTTCTCTCTCTCTCTATCACACACACACACACACACACACACACATCACACAAGCTAATGTCCACCGTTCAACCATCACTGCTTGAGAAACACCTGCTCAAACCTCTTTCCCCACGTCCCAGCTCAAAGTTCATTTGTTTGCTTATTTCTGCCCTGAACTATCTCAATCCACTCTGCTTTCAGCCTCTCATGCTTTGGCTAGAGGTGAGGACAAAGTAGGGGGTCAAAGGTGAGGTAGGAGCAGAATGGGGTTTCCCATGCACATATGCAAACCAACCACCGCAAGTGCACAGAGTGACTGACATTTGGAAACATTTAGGTTAACAAATTTCATTCTTGTATGTCTGAATGTTAGTGTTTGTGTCATTCACTTCAGATGGTAACAAAACAATTGAGCACTTGTGAAAATATTTAGCGTATTTCCCCCGAAAAAGAGTGCATTTCATCATGATTAAGTTATACAGAACACTGACTTTTCTTGTCATGCTATACATCAAGACGTGGCATTATAAGCACCTAAATTCCCCTTTTAAATTTAACAACCTCCTACACATACCACAATGAACAGTTACATAGACCCAGATCTATGTCACTCAAGAGGATGTCAAAACTCTTTTATTAAAAATGGCATATTCTTTATAAGGACACAATTATGAATATTCACATTTCACTACAGCTAACTCTCAGACTAACTACGATACTTTCTGATTAGAGTCCAAGAATAGCACATATATAGCATAGGTATTTGCAGTGTGTCTGTTTTGGTTACAATTTGATATTTACGTCAACATAACCTGAGAGTAATGTCACAATCTCTTCTGTGGGAAGTGAACATGGATATGAAATATTCCAGGTGACGGTGCAGTCACATTGTTTGATCTGAGCACTGTTTCTATTGTAACCACTTCACTAATTTTCCTCAATGGGAACCAGTTGTCACGTGAACCAGATCCCAAATATGAACCAGTGATCACGTAATGTTTGTAACAACTGCAGTTAAGGGAACATCAACATCAAAGAAGAAAAAAAAGAGAAGAAAATTGTTGAAATTAGATCTTACAGAAGAAAAAAATGAAATCACTAAATTCTGATTAAAATATGGAATTACTCTGTAATTTACAAATCTAAAACAAACACGTCCATCTGATCAAACCTGCTGATTAACCTGCAGTTAGAATAGTGTGTGCACCAAGCTGACATGTACAGGTATTATTAGTCCAAATATGAGAGATTTCAACTGAAAGAGAGAGAATTAAAAAAAAAAAAACTCCTCAAGAAGGTAAATCATGCTGCAAAAGATGTTGATTGTTTCCAGTCAGCTGTGTCCAAATTCTGGACCAAGTACAAACAAAATGGGAAAGTTGTAAAACCGAAGTTGTAAAAACTGCTAGACCAAGGAGGACATCAAAGCTTCGAGACAAGAAATAACAAGGTAATTAAGACATAAATCAGAAAAATAAAAGGTTCCAGGGGGCTGCGAAAAGCAATCACGGATTGTGGTTGACTGTATGAAAGTGATATCCAGTGACGAATCAACAGTTTAATTTGGGCAAGGTCATGATTCTGGAACTTTTGTTTGGTGCTGTTCCAATGAAATGAATGAGTCCGACTGCGTGAAGAATACATGCACATCCCACAGTCATTGATGGGATTACATGTCAGGTAAAGGTATGATGGGAGTCACTGTATTGCCAATAAGTTTACATTAAAACTCTGGATACATTTTTTATTCTGTCAATTTAAAGGATGTTTTTTGGAAATAACATCATATCTCAGGATAATTCCTGTTGTCATAGGATGAAAAGCATGAAAACCCTCCTTCAAGAAAGACATATAATGTCATTGACATGGCCTGCAAAGCCTCTGAGCCTTAATCCAACCGACAACAACATCTTGTGGAAATTGAAGAAAATGTTCCATGACAAGACTCCAACCTGCGAAGCTGATCTGGTAACAAGAGAAAGCTGGAGGCGGATGGATGAAGAATACTGTTTGTCTATAGTTAGGTCCATGCCTCAGGGAATTCAAGCTGTTAGAAAAGCCAGAGGTGGTGTTACAAGAGCTGGTGGAGTCTTTTTTTCCATAATATTTTCTTCAGTGCTTGGTGATTACATTTCTTTTCTTCTGTTTGATCTAAAAGAGCAACTGCTATTGACAATGAGAATTTTCTTTCTTTTCAAAAATGTGTTGTTTAAACGTCTTTCTGCAAAATCAAACAGGCAAATTAACATCCTCCAAGAGTGTTTATTCCATATTTTTTGCCAGTGGTTGCGTATTGCATTAATGTTGCTCCACAATCATCCAAATCATCACGATAAAATAAATGGTGGAAGGAGTTCCTAGAATATGAGCTCATGTATATTCAGGCAGCTGAATATCTTTTTTTCGGGCCAACTGCTGAAGACTTATAGGGACAAAGGGAAACAATTATGGCAAGGTACTACTTTTTCTTTGTACTCCATGACATGTCACATGCATGGTACTTTATTAGAGATATTGCCAAGACTCTTTACCTTTCTTATTTACATTTGAAACAGGCAACCAGTATGAGCTGTTTCACTAGACTCCACCAGATTGCTAAACTTCTGTCCTAATTGAATGCCAGCACAGAATGTTTATTCTGAATTGTAGGATTGAACAGGAGTGAAACACACAACAGCTCGGTGCTGGATGGAACCAACCATAGCTTTATGCCTTGAGCCACAGAACTTTAGATGGGAACTTCTTAACACTAACATCCCCCTTGTTTTTATTACGAAAATAATTTGATATGGACCATAACTCCACCCCGAAGCTCCATAATCTCACTGAATTTTTCATGAAACCATCAATGACATCATAGGGAATCATTTAAGGTTATTCTGTGCTTTTTTTAGGACTCTTTCATTGTGGTTCTGTTGATTTCTTTTTTCCAGTCATTTTCACTATCTGGTCATTTTAATTTTCTTTCTTTTCTTTGTCACATTTTTTTGTTTGATCTTGATCTGTTTGTGACTTGTCAGGCTTTGTTCTTACCTTTCAATGAATGCGAGGTGGAAAAGGTTGAAGCTGACCTCTGACCCTGAAAACAGGACTGAAGCAGGAATAGAAGATGCATAGTTGGAATAGATGGTCTGTTTGTGTCAAATTGTGTACATTTACATCTCTTGTGTTCATTTTTTATTTTTGCCATTTGTCTCATTGTAGTCATCTAATTTTTCACATACACATATATGTACGCACACATACACGCATATATACATGTCAGGTGGTCACATGACGACTTTGTGTGCCTTTTGTCTATCACAAGTATTTATTTTGTTGGCTTTCAGAGCAGTACGGCCAATCACAGAAAACACAAACAATAAAAAAAACAAAAAAAACCATTTATACAGTTTCTATAACTACAACAAACATAATACATATTCACTTTAAAGTGGAAATGTCTAACAGCCTTGAGAGATGACTGATGACAGTCCATTTGTGATGGTCTGTTGTGATCATGAGCTCATGTTGTTGGCAAAGACACAAATTTCCATTTCTTTACTAGTAGAATACGAAGTGGTGTATTAATATCTATAAATGTCAATAAAAGCCTAATACCCATATGAAACTTTTTTTTTTTGTTTAAATCCCCTTCTTTGACCACTGGGACTGTTTGCGTAGGTTTTAATAAGCAACTTTATTCTTCCTCTTCCTTCTTTCAATTTCATGAATGACTCACACTTTAGAGCTGCTGCTTTACAAAAGAAATTCAGTTGTAAAACTTTGTCTTGCAACTTAACTTATGTTGTACGGCAATATTTGGTCTACATCCACCAATATGCAACCCGCAAAGACTATTATTGGGATCCCTGGAAATTCCAACACTGAACGACTTCAAAGAAATAAAAAAAATGCAAAGAAAACCCCCAAAAACTGGTTCAGTCAATCAACCCACGTTGTGTTCATTCAGACAGCAAATACTATCCCCTTTCACCCACCCAGTTCATCATGCCTTTATAGTACCTTTTAGTCCCTTTTGCTGTACTGTATGAAAAGGCACAGAGGTGGAATAGTTGAAGATTTACTTCGGACTCTGTTCCAGCTTGAGAAACAGGAGAAAGAGCTCTGTATGTAAGGATGAGAGCAAAGCGTAAAAAGAAACAAGCTGCCCTCATCAACAACTCTTCTGTCACTTAGAAGATAACACAATGCCAACATGCTGTATCTAAACGTTCGTGTCTCAGCTTGGTCTGTGTGAATTACCAAAGAGGAACAGCATCAGTTTAACAAGCATGTCTCTCTTTTTTTTCTTTTTTTTTACTGATACAACACTAATGCCGTGTGAAGCTCATCACATCCTGTAGTAACTTGGATACTGGGATACAAGCAATTAACAACAACTTAATCGCTTGTTCTGATCCCTGGACATGTACAGGTGGATGCTGGAGTAGCTGTGGGACTTCTGAGGCTGCAGGAGTTCAGAGGGATATGATGTCACCAGGAGATGAACCTGACCTGCGTGATGCCAGAAGCGAATGATGACATGGCACATTTCCTTTGAAGAAACACAACTTTTTTGTGAAGTGCCAGGTAAGAGTGATCTGATGCCTCACGTATTCTTTGAGGAAAAGTTTCAGAGTTAGGATCAGATGAATCTGGGAATGCCTGTTACATTATTTGGCAGGGTGCCCATGTTAGTAGCAGCAGAAGTGGAGCGTAACCAGTAACCAGAGAGGACGAGTCCGTAAGAAGCAAAAATATACCTCCACTGAGTGATGTGTTATTTTATCTTGTATTCAATATGAGTGCATACACATAGGAGCAATTTACAAATGGAATTTGGAGGACTTACAAATCTTCAAGCTGGCAAACTTACATGTGCATTTAGGCACCTTTTTTTTTCAAGGTCTTCCACACTTTGGCCACAAAAAGTAAAAAGAAATTTGCACACAAATACAGAAACTGTGGCAAATTTAATGACACATCAGAAGTTCATACTATATTTTGCTTCTTTTAAACTCAACATTGTAATGTAGAAGGGCTTCAAGTTAGCACAGTCAGCAAATTATAGTTTAAAGTATTAAAGTACTGCAGTAACACACAGTAAACACAATAAAAAAGCATCTTTGAGGGTTCCTGTCTGGAATGATTTAGGATTTAAGAAAAACATCAACTTCCTGCTTCTTGACATAACCAAGGAAACCCCGCGGTTCTTACCATGACAAAACTGACAGTTAAATTCACCCTTAGTGGCCTTGTGGTGGGTGCGGACATGCATCACAAGCATGACTGTCAGCAAATTACACACCTCTGATATCACAATGACCTATGATTTTTGGCTGGCTGTTTTTTTTTTTCCAAAGAAAATGAACTTCCAGCCAATGATTATAATTCCGACTCTCCCTGGTTACAATAAGGATAGAGCTTTTAACAAAACTTTGAAACCCTTTCATAGTCTTTTTTTTTTTTTTTTTAATTATTCCACAGTCAACAGGACTCATGTATTACAGTTAGACAAATCAACATCGTACATGGAAATATCAGCAGATGCTTTTCTTGAAAACCACTTCCCATCCAGGGACATCCTTTCATTTCTTTTAACAAAACAATACAAAACCACAACCTACGCGCATTGCAAAGGAATGGCTGAAGAAGACAAAAGGACACAGGAACTGGACTGAGCAGCCTCTGGTAATGACCTGTCCCCATGAAAGAATTTTGACATGAAATGAAACATTGTGTTTGCAAAAAGAATGGGACAAAATAACACAAGTGTACCTGAAATATTTCATTATTTGGTATCCAAGTGATGAAATTATATGGTGTTGTATTATATGAGCAATGACAACACTATGGAGTGATTTTGGCTTCTTTAAAAAAAAAAGAATACCTCAAACGTGAAAATGAATGTACATTAGCAAATAAAATAAAGTTGACTTGAAAAGACAAACAAAAAAAAACAACTTTCTCTGGAGTTACCCAGGTGAAAGCTGGAGAGGGTTTTCTTATTACCCCTCTAGCTTGCAGTCTGCATGCTGTGGTTTTCCCCGATAGACGAGAGGGTAGCCTCCCTGCGTCTTCGGGTTGGGGAACTGGTTCTGACTGTTGTTTGTGCTTATGTACCAAACAGCAGCTCAGATTACCACCAAGCCTTCTTGGCAGTCCCTGACAGGTGTACTGGAAAGTGCTCCTAAAGGGGAGCTCCTGGGGGATTTCAACCCCTCATGTTGGTAATGACAGTGTTACCTGGAGTGGCTTCACTGGGAGCGACGGCCTCTCTGATCTGAACCTGACGTTGTTTTCTGTTCAAGAGAAAAAAGGAAGGGCCTTGGTGTCCTGACCCTTGGTAACTGAAACTGGCTCTTGGAATGTGGAACGTCACTGCTCTGTCACAGGGAAGGAGTTTGTGTGTAAGGCTGGGAGGTGCAAACTAGATTCAGCTGGGTCTTACTTTAGAGGGGCAACTGCTGACTCCACAGTGACTGTAACACATATCTCAGGTGCTTTTAGATTCCTTGAGGGTTTTCTGGACAGTTCTCTGTCCTTAGACGCTCATGTTCAGCAGCTGACTTCCCTCTCAGGAATATTGCAAGTTAAATGTTGCTTTTAAGGAAGTAACGGAATTGATTATTCATGCTTTTATTTCCTTATGGCTGTACAGTAAATCACTGTCCGAAAAGAAAACATCCAAGAATCAGCTGTAACCTGTTCAAAATGTTGCTGCATGTCTTTTATCCAGCTCCAGGTAGAGACATTCCCAAGGAAGGCTGAGGAAGACAAAAGGACACAGGAACTGGACTGAGCATGCAGCCTCTGGAAATGACCTGTCCCAATGAAAGCATTTTGAAATGAAATGAAAAATTGTTGCAAAAAGAATGCCTGAAATATTTCATTATTTGGTATATATGAGGAATGACAACACTATGGACATCACATTCCTCAGATTTATACAAAAAAAAAAGCCTCTTCACTGGCTTCTGGCCAGTTTCAGAGTCAATTTTAAAAGTTTTCATTTGAACTTTTAAAGCTTTCAATAAGGAAGGCACCTCAGTGTATCTCTCAGCGGCTGCAGTTGGTCTCTCTTGAATAGAAGACGAAGAAGATTGCAAATGGAATAACACGTAGTTATTGGGCTTTTTGGGGTAGTGGCTCCTAAACTCTGGAACCCTCTATCACTATTTCTTCGTTTTGCAGTTTCAGAGGATAAAAAAAAAAAAAAGAAAAAACAGAAAATGAAAACATTTCTATTCAGGCATTCTTTTAGATGATGTTTTATGCTGTCTGAAGTCGTTGCTGTTTATAGCCCCTTTCTTTGTTGTTTTGTTTGTGTTTTTTGTTTTTTACCAGTTTTAATTGCTTTAATTTGCTTTTCAGTTTCATTGTAAATCAGTTTGCTGTCTGTTAAAGGTGCTAAACTTTGCTTACATTAGTGTTTATCCCTGTGTGCTGAACACCAGTTGGTGGGGTGAATGACAATTTCTGATTCAATCTCTGCTTTTTGCTGATGATGCGGTCCTGTTGGTGTCATTGAGCAACAGTCCTCAGATCCCACTGGAGCGGTTGGCCGCTGAGGGTGGAGGCTGAGAATCAGCACCTCCAAATCTGAGGCCATGGGCTTGTCTATCATAAAAGTGTGTGGCGAAATGAGCAGGACCTAATGGATGGGTCGAGGGGTTTCAAGCATATGAAGTGTCACAGTTAATGTGATAGTAGCACTTTAAAATGAAAGCAATGCAATCTAACTGTGATAAAAAAAAATTTAAAAAAATGTTCATCTGTGTCTTGATTTATTGATTTGTAACTCATCAAGTTTTATTAGTTGCATTATTAAACTAAGTTGCACTGGAGTTATACACAATAAGACCAACATTGCATAATAACTTAACCATGGCTTCACCTCAGATTTGAATTTCTTTACATTCAGTTTTTTTTTTCTCTTTTGAAAGAGGTTGAAAAAGAAAATCCAAAAGTATTATTATTAAAGCATATTGAATTTACATTTCAGCTGCAAGTCAGAATATTGTTTTAGATAATTTTTAGCTATTTCTTACAAAAATGAAAAAGTATATCCATGTACAGCCTCTTCTATTATTGAATATTTTCAAACATAAATTTCTTAATATAGTACATATATATTTGAACATAAACTATTTGAATTTAGTATAGATATTTTTGAACACTTAAACAAAATTTCAGAACAGCTGTAAAAGACAAATCCCTGCGATGCAAATAATCAATTGTGAAAGTTAACACATTGGTTAATCTGATAACTGTTCTGCATAGACAGCTGTAGGGCTAAAATGCCTCATTTTGTGCAAATAATAATAAATAAAAATGCATAAAGTGATTTAATACAATTTATGAAAGTCAATGTGAAAATACCATAAAATAACATGTTTATCAGACTGTAAGTGTAAATGATTTATTTTTAATGGCTATAGAGTGAATCAACAGCAGGTATTTGATGTTCAAATAATAGAATTAAGCATTTATGTAATTTCTGTTTGGGGATTAATAAAGAGTTATTGAGCTGAAATACACTGAGTTGCATTAATGAAACATCCACTAAATTGCATAAATATTATATAAAGGCTGGACATTATCTTTACCTTTAGGAGAAGGCATGTTTTTAAAAAAAAATCTCAATTAAAGACCTTTCACTTTTAAAGGAACACTGTCCATTTGAGATTTACAGTTCATTTAATGAAAAAACACATCATTAAAAATTGTTTTAATGCTGATATTCTGCTTTCACTCACTGTACACCTGCTAGCAAGTGTTCACAGCTTCTCTGATATAAACACTTCTTTGTCATGGAAATGTGAAAGTGGAATCCGAGGAGAAAATTTGGGTTTGGTTTTTCCTCATCATCCCCTTGTCACCTGACCCGGGAGAGTCCCTAATTTTCTCACCCACATCCTGGGTGCCAGCTGCAATGAACTTTGTTACTGGAATCTTGTGTAGGTTTGCAGAGCTGCTCAGTGGCTCAGTGCCAGCTTCACAAAGAAAAGGAAGAGGAGGGAGGGAGGTCACAAGCCTCAAGGACTTCCAGCCAGAGTTTCTACACTCAGGGGTATAACACTTCCTAGGCCGCAGGGCGGTATCGGGAAGGAGTATAATGATATGCCATCCTGTGGTTTGGTGAGCACTGCAATCTACACATACACATCCAAACTCACCACTGGTTCCTGTGAAAAACCTGCCCAGGTCATATTTCCCTGACACAAGTGTCTCGCTGAGTGATGTGAAGTGACCCAGCAGTTATGTAGAAATCAGATCAGATTTCTAGGTAAAACTCTCAGTGATTCAGAGGAGGAAGAAAATTCCACTGAAGCTGAAACCTGTGTTACAGCTGTGTATATATTGCAATAAATTGTATTTCCTGGTGGCAATGTAATTAAAAAAGCAATATAAAGTGGTCCATTGTCACTTGAAATGTATGTCATTTCCCTTCCTCGATTTCTCTGATGTCATTGGATGTTTCAAATACCATCTTTGGAAAAGATCCACAAAAATGAGTAATAACATGACCGTAAATGGAGAAAAGTAAACCTGACAGAGCAAATATATTAAAGTCAACAGAATGACTTACAAAGAAGACAAAATACAAGGCCAATGAAGTCAGAAGAGAAGCAAAGGGGGAGAAAATTAATAAATTTTTTTTCTTTAGCACTTTCCAGCACTTTACTCTGCTTTTTGCCCCAGAAGAAATAACTGATAAGTGGCATGATAGCTGGCTGGTATCAAGGACACTTAGTCCTGTAAGCAATCAGTGGAATATGCAGAAAGATAAGTAGCCTCAGTGTCATATTCATGACAAATTAGAAGCAAACTGCTTTCACTTCTGATTCACAATGACCCAAGAAGTCAGTTTAAAAGGCTTCCTTGACTGACTGACTATTTCATGTCAGGTCTAATTGCTTATAGCTCCTACACAACATAAGAACGCAAGAAAGCTTCAAAAGAACAAGAAAACAACATTGCCCATTGCATAACCTTTAAATGCAGACAGCTAAGGATTGCTGATCAAAGTGAGCATTCCTGAGGCGGGCCACAGGGTGGTTCTGTGGTTCAAGCAGGCAGCACATACTGAAGCTACAGCCGTCCTGCAGGGGTCGCTGGTTTGACTCCCAGTGTGCAACCCTTCGCTGTGTCTCTGCCCCACTTTCCAGTCTCTCATACATGTAAATATAGGCCACTAGAACCACAAAAAAAGCAACCCTGAAATAATTTTACTATCAGTGTTGTTTTTGAAAATGCTACATCAATTATCTACCGATTTGTTTCCTGGGTCGGGACTTTCTCTTCTTTTTGTGTGGATATGAGTGCAAAAGCATCCAGGAATGCAACACAGCAGTCACAACATCTTTGTTAAACTGTCACCGAATGAAAGTTTATCCATTTACAGGGTTAGAAAACAGAAAACAAAGTCCACGTCATGAGGCTGGACAGTGATCAAAAGCACAATTACCTACATGATATGTTATCAAAGATGCCTAAGTGTGTTTCCTTCTTATTTACTGCATTTCACCCTCAACAATTCAATTTCATGTTGAACTGGTTCAAGTTTATTTTCAGTTGATGTTCCTTCTGACTGAATTAGCGTTCGTTAAAGGTAATTGATTAGGCGAACACTGCATGTTAAAAATGGACATTCATTATCTTCTTTTTAGATTTACAGTATTCATCATTTAACCATCATTGAATAAAACTAATTCTGACATTGTCTATAACAATTCACAATCTAGTCTAATCTCAGTTTGGGAAATAGTAAATAATGAGGAACTTTGCCATATTTTTCAATGTACATGAACATGAATCCTGGACATCAATTTTCCCTTTTTTACATTTTAAAACAAAGATTTTTCATGTGGATTAGGTCTCTCTCTCTCTGTCTATACACACACATATATATATATATATATATGTATTCTACAGAACAGCAGCATTCAGCTGACCTCTCAGCAACTGAAGCAGACATTAATGAGCTGCATACATCTGTGGTTAACCAGACAGAGGCTGCTGTTTCCCTCCTAACTTCCTCTCTAAGAAACGATTTAAGTCACTCCCTTGGAATTTGTTAAACTATAATTATTGCTGTAGCGTAGCGCCATATCTGTTGATTCATTTCCTTGAACATGACTTTCTCTTTCTTTCTCTTGTATTTTTTTTTGTTTTGTTTTTCAGGGGCAGCTGCGGTTGAAGGGGCAGACGACTTTCTACCAATTGGAAAGTCTGTGGTTCAGTAGCAGACTATGTCGAAGCATCCTTGAGCAAGACACTGAACCCTACATTTCCTCTGATGCATGCATCAATGTGTGATTGTGTGTACGAAAAAAAAAACCTAAACACACAGCATAGACTCGACAGGAAAGACAAAATCTACAAAAACCAAACCATTGCAGTATGGATGTGTGTGGATAGACTGTAGTGCAAATGGTTGGATGGTTATTTTGTTAAACAAGCTAATATCAGGAATTTAGTATTACAGCAGCTTGTCTTGACACCTCCATGGTTTTTGGTCAGTTTTTAGTCATTACATGGTCTTTTGAGTATCAAAAAGAACATCCATCCATCCATCTATCCACCATTTATACCCGCTGTTTCCTGTGCAGGGTCACAGAGGTCTGATGGAGCCTATCCCAGCTCTCTCTGGGCGAAAGGCATGGGTACAGCCTGGAGAGGTTGCCAGTCCATCGCAGGGCCACATGTAGACATAGAACCATTCACACTCTCACTCACACCCAGGGACAATTTAGAAACACCAATCAACCTAACATGCATGTCTTTGGACTGTGGGAGGAAGCCGGAGTACCTGGTGAGAAGCCACACAAGCACGAGGAGAACATGCAGACTCCCAAAAAGAAATACAGCTTCTTCTCTTTTTTTATTTTTTTTATTCACTTGTACAGAAATACAGCACATCTGAACGCAGAGGAGAGAATCTAAGAGAAAATTTAGAGGAAGCTCTACCTGAAACTTGGCAGAACATAACTAATGTAATGATATGATGAGTCATAATCAGCGTATGTCGTAATCCAGCAACATTTAGCAGCTTTGGCTGGCAGACTTAACATTTACATTTGTGGTGAACTGTGGCTATAATCATGCAGGAAAGTACCTTAAGAAATCTTTCTACTTCAAGACCAAATGATGTGCGGTGAAACAATATGCCAGAAATCTTAAAGGTTCTGAGTGTGTCATTTTACAGAAAAACATGCTATTAACCATCCAGCCAAGCAGACTGAAACAACTGGCATCTGCTGTAAGTTTTAAGTTTTAAAGTTAAAAAAGAAAATGGCTCGTGTTCCCTCCTCTGAGATGCTGAGAGCATGTCTGCTTTGACAGGTATCTGTCTTGAATTAAAAAGCACTGAACATAAACAAAGCCATCTCAAGGCACTTTACACAGAAAGCACTCAAAATTTACAATTTGATATCATTCATTTAAACACAAATTATATTTCAGTTCAGCTCATTTCATTGCAATTCATGCACAATCCAGTTTATTCTAATTTATAATTCATTTCAGTCCAATGAATAATCTAATTCCCTTCAATTATATGTGAGGAAAATCATTTTAAATTCTGTCCTGAACTGAACAGGAAGCCACGAAGTGAAGCTAAGATTGGAGAAATATGACATTTCCTTCAGATCCTCGTTGCAACTCTGGCAGTATTTTGGATCAGCTGGAGGAACTTCAGGTTCAGTTTAGGACCTCCTGCTAACGTGGTGCTTGAAATACCAAAAACATGGACTATACAGTTCTTCGGACTGATCTGGAGCCATTTTACAACAAAACGTTACTAATTTCTGTCAAAACTTGTGTTTTTCTTTTTTAAATTAGCTTTAAAAAACAAAACCATCAAATTAGGAAAACAAAACTTTCAGACAAAAAGTTGAAATTATTATTATTATTTTTAAATGATGGTCCGAATGTTGATGACTCCTCGTTTTTTCACTCCTTTTTCACCTCACTCCCTGATCACCTAGACAACACTGTCATCATAATAATAATATTATCTTGCAGATAGCTCTACAGAGTTCCTGCGTTTAACTTTGGATGCTGTTGCTCCTTTGAGAAGAAAAGTAATCAAT
>JBAMYA010000003.1:3763775-3780232 GCA_037176975.1 Arrhamphus sclerolepis
CTGAGCAAGTGTTTGAGGTCAACATCACAGCTTGATGTCTGTCTGCTGAGCTACGTAGGTTCTGGAGTGGATAGGAAAATTACAGCCAATATCACTAACCACCCCACATTCATTTACATACTCATACATAACAATACCACACACCAAACCCTTCACTGTCTTGTGTCTGTCCTGTCCTTTTGTGCTTCAGTTTCAATGATTTTAGTCCTCTCTGACAGAATCACGGTTTAAAGTCTTGATAAAGTATAAATAATCAATAAGTAACTTATTTGCTGACCTATTCTGGGTTCCAATTAAGACCACGGTTAAGTTATGTGATTCTATTTTTTTCCTTATGTTCACAATCATTGCTTTATATGTATGTGCTTTCCATTTTTTCTGTTTTACTTACCATGCTGTCGTTACACCACCTCACCAGCAGGGGGGAGAATAATCAAATAAATCCATTTTTGAACGGTTTGTTGGTCTTCCGGGTCTCTGCTTCCAGCGGAAATCACCTCTTGTTCGTCAGCATGGCAAACTTCGAGCATGTCGAAGATGAGCAGAAACACGTGAAAATGCCCGGCGAAACCCCGGCCGTTTGCGCCCCAGGTCTCCCGGATCGAGTGTCCCCTGCACCTGCCGGGATCGCAGAGGCCGCCGCGTGCGTCATCCCGTCGTTCGCCGCCGCATCGGAGCTACTGTCAGCGCCGTACTCGTGCCTGGTGATGAGCACGCGCCGGAGGCACGTCGCCCTGCCACCCCTGTACCTGAACAAGAAAAGGACTGGTATACAGGAGGAGCTGGACACCGAGCTGCTCAGGTTCTCCCACAGGTACCATCACGAAACAGCTTTCTTTGTTTGTTTGTGTGCAGAACTGGAGAATACAGATCACCGACATACACGATTCAGGGTCACCATGGTTACAGATGTTAATAATAAGTTTATCGTGTGTCATCTTACTATGAAGCTCTCATATGACTGACTTTACACAGATGGTTCAGCTTTAAAACGATTTTAGAAGAACTGAATGCATCATGTGTCGTCACACAGTTGCCATGCCAACAGCAGTGACAGACGGGCACAGTCAGTCCTTACAGCAAAAATTATTACTCTCAAGTGTTGTTACTAGCTTTACTGGGCTGTAGTTGTGCAAGTTAAACAGTTGCTGGATAATAATAAATAGTTAGAAAATCAAATCTACACGTTGTAACCTGTTAAAATCAGAGTCTGACGTGGCTTCCAGTTATGTTTTATATTAGCATGGCAGCATGTCATTAGACTCAAAAGTGATGTGGAGAAGACAACAGAGTGACCAAGCAAGATTAGATGTGGGGCAGTCTTGTAAATGTGACTTTAACCACTACAACTGTAGTTTATGGGGATCTGTTAAGCTATAAAATTAAAAACAAATGCAACAGGTTCCTCCTTCTGCTTTAAGGAAGGATAACTGTGGAGGTCTTTCTACAGGCTATATTCTTTTTTTCATAGAGGTAAGAAGCTGAGCTTTGTTTGAGAGAACACTTCAAATTGTTGCATCTTGTATCCGTCTACATGTTACACAGATCCGCTCTTTTGTATCGTATCTCAGGTTTTAGTGCTCCTGAGTTTTGAGAAACTTGACTTGTAATTGTAGTTTTCAAAGAACGACTGCTTTGCTCAACCCAAAAACAAAGATGAAATGCTTATAACAAGCAAAAGATCGTATTTTTTTCTCCTTCTTCTCTTTTTTCTTTCTTTTTATGTGTCTCTGCATATATGTGGTGAGTTGGTGCAAAAAACCCTTTTTATCTTATTTTCAATTTGATCTTGCAGCAAATGTAAGTTTTTGTGTGCACAGGTGAGCGTGATGGTTAATGTGTCCTTCAGCCCCCTAGACAGTCTGATCTAACAAACTTTATTGGTACATGACACTGCACACTGTCAGAGGGCTAAAATACTCCCAACAGGGAAGCATGGAAAGACAGACAAAAGACAGTAGATGTAGTGTGTGTTGATTGATCATGCGTTGGTGTAGTGTAACATGGTGGATGCAAATGAGTGTACTGTGAATGTAAATAAGCTGTAAAACACATCCAAAACCTTATCAGAGCTCTTAATAAATATATCGTTCTCATACCAGTTTTAGTCAAGTCACCTTTCCAGAATTTGATAGAGAGCATGAACTGTTGTTCTCTTCACACAGAGTTTTTTTCTTTATATATTAATTGTATCAAGCCACATATTTCCCAGTGTGTACAACATCCTCCATTTGTTTCTTCCAGCCTGAATGGAGTACCACTAGCCTACGACAACATCAGGATAGTGGGCAAAGAAGGACATATATATGATGACAGTGGTTACATCCATATGGACATTGAAGCCAGCTTTATTGTGTTTCAGCCCCAAAATGGACAGAAGCTCCTGGTAAGATCTATGTTATTCAGTCAGAGTTTCTTATGAGCTTTTTCTATTTCATTTTTAGACATAGCACATTTGACAAATACAAGTCCAACTGTAACCTCACAAATGTAAATAACTCAAAGAACAGCTCGTTTGTCTCCATAGGGTCAAGTGAATAAACTTGGAGTAAGCCATGTGGGCTGCCTCGTGCATGGCTGTTTCAACGCCAGCATCCCCAGGCCAAATCTAGTCCCGGTGGAGACGTGGAGGGACGCTGGGCCGAGGATCGGGACAGAGCTGGAGTTTGAGGTGACCGCGCTTGATGCGGATGCTGCAGGGGTGCTGCTGATCAGAGGACGCCTGAACAGAACCAGGTCAGTAAATGTACATTGGTCGTGTGTTAACACAAAACTAATATGGTTAGAATCCATATATATCCATCTCCTGCCACTTGGGGGCAGAGTCAGAAATATATGGAGCATGTTGGGATGCAGTGAAAGGGAACTTCCAAAAATAATCTTTTGTGTTTGTTTTTGGTGTTTTCTTGTTCGATTTTCCTGGTAAGTCATATTGGATATTACACCCCCACCCCCCAAAAAATGAATAATAAAAAAAAAAAAAAAAAACGTAAAGATTCTTGAAGGCCTGTATCATGTTTAAATGGTAACTTTATTATATAATGTTTGCTTACATCTCATCAAAATTTTGTTCTTTTTTTTTTTTCTTTGCTTTTGGTTGCTGAAAGTGCTGTCAAATAAATTTATGATAAAGACCTATATGTTTTTTGTGTGGGTGTCTTAGGGTGCAGGAGCTGCTGGCTATGGGTGAGAGCTCAGAGTCCAGCATTCCTGCAGAACCGACCCAAGCTCCAATCCAGGACTCTCCCGATGACACCCCCAAAAAGAAAAAGAAGAAGAAGAGGGACAAAATCAAAGAGGAGGAGGCTGAAGAAGACATCACAAGGATACCTGCCGGACAGCTGGACATCAGTGCAGCATCAGAGCTAAATGGAACAACGGATGACAGGAACATTGGTGAATCTGGTGAGAAAAAGAAGAAGAAAAAGAAGAAGGAAAAGCGTCTGAAAGATGAAGATGAAGAGGAGGAGGTTGCCGTCTCTCGTGTGGAGATCCATACCAGTGACTCCAGTGGGTACCTTAGTGACAAGCCTAGCAAGAAAAGGAAGCATGAAAGTGGTAATGGTTCCATAACAGGGCTTGGTGAAGATTCCACACTGACAAAACCCAAAAAGAAGAGAAAAGCTGACATTGAGCAGTTTGCCTGAAATCAAAAATATAGATGGATTGTTCTGTGTGGAAATCAGGTGAACTGGCCATGGTTCCAGTTCTGGAGCAGGGCCCAACGTGCCTTAATGATTAAAACACATGCTGGAATGCAAGATTTGTAAACTCATTTCAGGTTCTTCAGGCTCCTTTAAGATAAAGATGAAATGCAGGTCGGACATGCAGAATGATGTAATTCCATTATGCTGCCTGATGGTGGCGCAAAACTGCTTCAGACAAACACACCAGAGCACTCTGGTTCACAAAAATCCAAAAGTGGAAACTTGTCAAGTCTAAAGTGACCAGCAGTCTTTCACGTAAAGCATGATAAATGTGATATTCACTGCTGTGTTTTTAAATCCGGTTGTTTTGCTTCACGGTTGCATACAATCCTCAGTCTCTTTACAACAATTTCAATAAAAAGTTTAAGATTCTTCCTTCCTGACAATGACTGTTTAGTGACGTCACTAAACTCCTGCGGTATGTTTTATCTACTTTAGCTGAGAACCAAAGAAATGAAAAATAAATGTTTGTCTGTAATCCCACCTGAGATCTCCTCTTTCCTCCTGCCAAATCACTAATGTGTTACATGAATTTGTTGTTGGCAACGATACTTGAAAAGTTAAGAACACATTTGCCTGAACATTTTATCAGTTTGACCATGGTCAAACTTCAAAGTAAAACAAGTTTGACGTTGATCCAGGAGTGAGTTACCTTTTTTTTTTTTTTTTCCCTTTTTTTAAAATGAAGGCAGATCACAAATAAAAATTTAATTATTTGCTTTGATTCCACTGAGAATAATCTGCATCCTATTTATAATGAATAACACAAAGGTTTAGTGTTTTCCGTGGAATGTTTTTCCTCTACAAGCCTTTATATGCCAACCAGTGGTTGTGACATGATGGAGTGCTGAAAGGCAACACTAAAGATCTGTGTTTTTTGGGGGCTTTCCAAACCCTTCCTCCACACACACACACACACACACATCTGCCTGCCCTTCAATCTGATTAGCTGTTAGGTGTTTGGAGTTGGGGAGCTTATCGGAAGCTGCCTAAAAGAGAACAGATAAGGAGCTTCAATTAACTCGGCTCATCTTCAGGTGTCACACCTCAATGTGTAGTTCTGTCATTATGTTGCTGCACAATGTCGTTTCTTTGCGGGGATTATTATATTAAGTCATTTTTGTTCAGATAGCATTTTAATTAAATTTCAAAAGAAATGTACTATTAACATACACTTGCTACGATGCCTGTTTAACAATAATGTTACCATATTGCATAAAGTAGATGTGAAGAGGTATGAACTTTCCATGACATCTGGTCCTTGGTTACAACAAAAAATAAGTTAATTAACAGAGGGACTTGTTAGGCTACGTAACGCCTTACCCATAGCCCTGATTCCGCGATGAGGATTTTGAGTTTGAAATCTTGTTAAATGGATTGCTAAAAAATTTTAATTAAAGTTATGTAAAGACAAAAATTTAGGTTAGGTATTGACAATATAGATAACAATCATGAAATTTCCTGTCCAAATATGACTCCGTTTTCATTTTGATGCAAACTAATTTTAAAAAGTTGTATTGGTCAGGAATTTAAAAAAGAAGAAGCTTCAACATTAAGAAAGAAAAAATAGGAAAATGGTTAACATGGCAGTGAAATAATATAAAGTGAGACAAAAAGGTGGAATCTTTCTAGACTGGAGGAGTTTGCAGATGAAAGTCAAAACTGGCCAATTTAAGAATAAACATTTTTGAATGAAAAATTTAAAGAATCGAAAACCAACGTTGTTTGGTCATGATCACCTCAGGGGGCTTAAAAATAATAAAGCTTGGGAGTGAATATGTGCGTTTGTAAAAACACTTCTGATGCCCACTGAGTCACAATGAGTACATAAAGAAAAAGGACGTCTGGCTGAGCTTGTGTGTGATGGACTGAGGTGAAACAGAAAACTGCTCTGTGATCTGAAGAAGGACCTGCGACATGTCCAGCAAGAGAGCCAGGACAGGCTCCAGCAGATCCTTGTGACCCTAACATGGAAAAAAATTTGGTATAGATCATGGAGGTTCTGAAGAATCAAAAATGTTAATTCTATATTTAAAATTAAGGACATTGTGGTACAATCTTAGTTCGCAGTTCAAAAAACACCTTACATGATGTTAAGAGGGTCCAGAAATTCTACAAACATCCTCATATGTGTGCTCCAAATGAAATAATATAGCAGATGAAGTTCACTCCATCTGGTGCAAGAAATCTTCATTTATGCATGTAGACTGTAACTTTTCTAACTATGAATGAGATTCAAATGCATTTAGAGCATCAACTGACTCAACAAATCACTAAAGAAAAGAAACATACATTTTACCAGTGGGTTTATAAATATTTTTTAATGTTTGAGAAGAATAATAGTTACTCTGCAAGTTATGTAGTTGTTTTAAAGGAGCGGTGCAAATAGACAAAATAAGCATATTTTATTCTTCACCTGAGGAATACAAAGTTCATTCAGTGGCTCTATGATAATCCAGCATTCAGACGGTTAGAATGAGTCCCAATCTTTGAATGATCTCATCCTTCAGTCGTTTCAGCCTCAAAAAATGTAGAAAACGGTTTTAAAAAAAAGATTTAAGAGATTTAGAAACAATAATTCTGAGCTATCAAGCTGTTTTTCGGTGTAATTCGTCCTCCCATGACCTCCCTCTTGTGTTATCTCTCTCATTTGGCTAGTCCTAACCCCAGCCCGGTTGCACCTCTCTTGCACCTGTACCTCCTCCCTCTGTGATCCCCCATTTATCTTGTTATCCCTCCTATCACTCCCTCCCTGTCCTGCTTTCCCTCTCATCCCTCGCCTCCTCCTCCTTGTCTCCCTGATTTATAGGAGGCAGTGTGCAGTTCACACACATTCCACTTCTGACACCCATCCCGCCACCCCCTCCCACAACTGGACTCTCATATCTATGCTCTGTCATTTATCTTCATGATCCTTCGATGGATAGAAGGGAAGGGAGGGTTGGAGAAATGAGACAAAAGATGTGTAGTGTTTTCTTGAGCCCCTGTCTCCATTGATAGGAGCTGTATCTGGTGTGTGTCTGTGTGTGAGTGTTAATGTGAGTATAGATTGGCTCTGGATCTCTATCTCCTGTGTCAAAGTTTCCAGGTCTGGCGGCTTCTACATGAAAGAGCCTGTGGAGTCTTTATTGAGAACTAATGGCAGCCTGATGCAGTTCTCCAGGTTCAGGACTCATACATACAACAACTCTTGGCACACACATACCACTCTCTCTCTCATTCACCCATGCAGACACATCCACAGCCCACAATCCACAAATCCCCATCCTTACACACCCTGCTGGCCAAGGCTAATTAGTTATGTGGTCGGGACTCTGCTCTATCCCAGAGCCCCAAATGGCAGCAGGTCATAAAACCTTAAGTGTTCCACCAGTCAGAGCCGTGCAACTGTGGCCATATATCGTCTCCACACGGCTCGGGCAGAGCTGACTTGTATCAAAGCCCGTCTATCACGAGCCAACTGACATCTATGAAATCCCTTAATGGCATTTTCAAAGGCATTTCTGAGAGGTTTTTGGCACCTCTGCTTTGCGTTGCTGTTTTTATGCTTGCTCAGGTAGGAAAATGGCCCACTCTCACGCAGAGTCAGACAGGATCCAGCATTAAAATCTTTCCCAAGAGATCAGTGTCTGCACACAAACATGTACAAGTAAGCACACACGCAAACACACTAGTAACCCCAAAAGTAAACGTCGCATTTGGTTGGTGAGCTGGATTCCCATAGTTGGTTTGTTTCCTTGGCACCCGACACCCACAGTCCTGCTCTCAGTAACCCTGGCGACGACAGAAGGAGAGTTCTCCAGTGACACACTTTGCTCAAGGGAATTGTGTTTTGTTTTCTGTGTATGTCTATGTTTTGTTTTGCTTTCTAATTTCACTCACCAGGCTGTTACCTTTTGGATTCATTAGTCAGCTCAGAGAGGATTGTGTTACCTTTAACTAGTATTCAATTAAAGGGTTAAATTATCTGATCTCAGTGCATGTGTGTAGGTCACAGTTTTCATGTCAGGAGAAGTTTAAAAAAAAAAAAAAGTCAACATAAGAATTTCTGAGAGGTTATTTTCAACATAAGTAAAAGGTTTTGGATAGCTTTCCCCTTGTGATATGACATTAGATCTGAAGTTAAAAAAAAACCAAAAAAAAAAAACCTGTTAGGTGAATTTTCTTATGATTCAAACACACACAAGTCTGGGATGTTTAACAACAGTCACTCACAAAGGAGTGTGGTAGGTGTCACCTCCAGACAAGGTTTTTCCAGCTCCCAGCTCATTACTGCAAAGGGAGAGACTAATTATCGCATGAATATATCTCAACTAGCCCTTAAGATGAACAGAAGCCAAACACCGTCACAGACACCATTAAAGGAAATGTGTTTGTTTTCATAAGACGATCAGGTCTTAACCACATTAGTGTGTGGAGCTACAGTCAGCAGCTGATGGAAACAGTCGCACAGTCAGCATGGATGTCAGCAAAGGTAAAGAAATTATCCTCCCAGCAAAACCTTCAGACCTCAAGCTCATGCGCAAGACTGGAGATGATGATGCCACAACCCAAGAAACAGTGCGGCGCTTTGAATGCATGACTTTGTTTTTCTTACATTGCTTGAATGATCTGAGCCTGTTTCCTGTTTTAACTGTTGTAGCTTCATAGTTTAAGCCTGAGTGGTACATATTCTTTCATCCAGGCCAACCTCTGAAGAGGAAGCAAATACACTTAGTTTTGACACATTAAGATGTATTAACAACACATTATTCTTGAAATTACCTGCCTCAGTGTGAATGTTTATAATAACTCCCTACACACGTACACAAATGTTCATTAATACTATTATCTGTGAATAAAACGTGCGTCAGAGGTGACGTGTGTTCAAAACTAAAGGAACAAAACTAACAATGACAAGTGTCAAAAAGTCTTCTGGCACATCTTTGATCAAAAAAGACTGCATATTATGCTTATTTTTAAAGTTCATTTCTTTCTTTTGGTGTTCTGCTTAATTAAAGCAAAGAAGTAACCTTGATGCTCAGCTTTAGCTCCCGTCTCTTTAGGCCCCCCACCTGATAGATTCATCAGCTTGAATGTGATACAGCTCTTCAAACTTCACTTGATGTTTCTCTGGGATTATGCAGCTGTGTTACATGGTCACGTGGACAAAGAAGGTAAAGGAAAGCAGGACTGCCTGCAAGGCGTGTCAGGCACAGGAAGACAATAATTCATTCAATAGCTAACAATTTGATGGCCCTTTGCCAACTGGTCTCTAGACTGCTCAGCGTTTTGCAAGTCCTGCAGGGGAGTTGACCCCTGAATTCAATGCATCACTCCTCAGTGTGCTCACAGCTGCCTCACAGTCCCTTTCTTCTGTATTTTCCTCCTGCCTCAGCATTCTTTGCCCTCTTCCTCTTGTTCGCCTCCTCAATGTGGTCCTCCCAGGAAATGGTGACCGTTAAGACTGATGTGCTTGCAGACTTATGAAATCCGCACTGTGTCGGATAAACACCATCAATTTTCAGTGACATTTTACTGTATTTATTACATTTTTAAAGCATACTAATGCTTTCTCTTCCGGTAGTTTCTCCATTGTCCTCTAATATTTGCTGCTTGTCAGTTCTGGAGCCTCGACAGTATGTTGCAACAATATTAATGCTTTGTTTTTAGTTTTTCTAACCAGTGGTTCAGAGTTGCATGCACATCTTTATTGACAGAGACACTTGTACTCATCAAGTTTGTGTGGAACATGGACAAAGAGGGAGCGTTTGTTTAACAGTACCTCACTGATATAAATGCAATCTTGGCTCCAAGAAATAAAGGAAAACGTCTGTCTGACAGACCACTACACTACACACATACTACTGAATTAATTCACGTCTTCAAAAATGCACATATTTCACCTTGACATTTAATGAGTCTGGCGACAACAAGCTGTGGTTAATTAAATTTGCATGGTGAGTTTCAGAGTAATGAGTAGTTGAAGAATCCCTTGACAAAAATATCATTAAATGACAGAAAAAGAACAAAAAAATGTTGTCTCTTAGTCTCTGAATTATTCTACACCCTTGCTTAAAACATTTTTATTAGAGCCCTAAAATTGATTACATATGCTTTTCAGTATCTTTGTTTTTTTATATTTTTAATTAGTCTGGCTTCACAGCAAGAAGGTTCCTGGTTCCTACCCAGGCTCAGATTTCCCACTGTGGACTTTGCATGTTCCCCCCAGTGTTAGTGTAGGATTTTGTCCGTGTGCTCCAGCTTCCTCCCACACATGTTGGGCTGACTGTCGATTTCAAACTGGTGGTAGATTTCAGAGTGGGAATTCTTGGATGCTTGTCTCTCTGTGGTATGTCTTTGATGCACTTGTGACCTGTTAAAGGTGGTGCATTTTTTGATTTACCATTTTTACATTCCTATAGTTGATCATTAAATAATAGTATGTTTAATATGAAATACTAAATGTACTATTAATATAAAATACATCTGTCATCTGTGGAGGCTGGAGCATGCTAAAAGAAAAAGAAAGTTTTCTGGAGGGATAAATCTGGATCTGTGGTTTTGATAGAGGTTATAAGGAAGAGGTTGAGCATCACCCACTCCTCCTTTAAAACTATTCCCGCCCTCTGGCCCTATGGCAACTAATATTCTTATAATTTGTGTATCTGGCTGTTTGTACTTCTGCATGTGTGTGTATGTGTGTGAGAGAGAGTGTGTGTGATTCGTGTCCTGACCAGTGAGATTAACAGGGCTCAGTATAATCAAGAGCTAATGGGAGGCTCACAGGCGTCTAGACAGTGTTCAGCCCAAACTGTAACTCCTACAACCAAAAACAGTGAGGAACTGGAACTGTCTGCCTCTCAATATTAGATCTGCTCAGAGCACCAATCATTTTAAATCATTATTAAAAACACACCTCCTCTCACCGGCTTTTTCACCACCTTGAGCATTTTAACTTGGCTTTCAATGTGTCTATGTGTTTATACTTTTTATTGTATTTTATTTCTTTTTTAGTGCTGTTTTACTCTAGTATTTTGGTTAATATATATATAATTGTTTATTTTAATATTACTTTGGGATTTTGATTTTACCTGTGCAGCACTTTGGTCAGCCAGGTTGTGTTTAAATGTACTCTTTAAATAAACATGATTGATTGATTGATGGGATGTAAAATTTAAAGTTTATTCTTTTGAATCATCTCAACATCATACAGAAAGTCAAAGCTAATCTCGAAAAGTGAGCAACCACGTGTCAATTCCCATCTGAACAACAGAAGAATACGTGTGTTTGTGTGTCTTTGTGTGTGTGTGACATATATGTAAAAGGCCCCCCTTGTGCCTTCTACATATGTATCAATACAAAAGCAGAAGAGTGGAGAGGAGTATGAGGGTAGTGGTAAGGAGAGGAACATACACAGTACGTCATCAGACCTGTAGCCACAACCTCCCAAACCACAGAAAAATAAATAAGCCAAGACGGAGAAAAAAAAACTTGGGGGTTCTGGAAAAAATGATCTCACATTTAGTCATGTGGCTCAACATGACAATACCCAGGATGCAAGTAAATATTTTATTATCATATTTTTATGTCAACCTTGTCAAACCGCTGGGCAGAGCTGAAGGTACCTGTTGGTGAGAGAAGAAAGATGAAAAGAAAAGAGAAACATGGGTGGCCAGCGCTGCTGCTAATGATGTGTACATTAGAGCGGATTTCTGAAAAAGCACTTATAAAGTCAGCGCTGTTGAGATGAAAGAAACTTCCTCCATCGGTGAACCATCAGCTCACTCTGAAGACTCATTTTAAATGCCAAAGATTGCCAAGTGGGGAAAAAAAAAAACATTTTTAACACATGTAAAACAGAAAAGAGACAAAGATCTTGAACCTATCCGAAGTAAGTTTAGAGATTTACTCTGATTTAAATTTCACTCTCTGAGAGCTCACAATGAGCCAACTTGTTCTCCTGATAGTGAAAGCACTCAGACGTGGGTTTGCCACTGTGGTGAGATGGGTGTCAGGTCGTCAGAGTAACATGAGAGCTCAACCTCTGGAACAGGTGTCCCACAAAGAAACACAAAACCTCCAAAGTTAAAGAAAAAAAACTACATGGAAAAAGAGGATGCAGAAAGGGTTAGATGGAGATAAATGTTTTGCTGTGGCGACGCCTGAAGAGAACAGCCGAAATGAAAAGAAGAAGAAGAAGATATTGCTGAATGATCTGGCAGCTAATGTCATGTGTATAAACCTGCGGTGGAGTTTTTGTTATTTTACTTTCTTTCTGAATGTACATGTAAGCACATTTTCTCAAGATGACAAAGAATTGGGGAAAAAATGGAAATCCCCAAGCACTTCAGTTCAATTACTCTGACACGCCTACAGTGTTATGTGTTCATATGCAGACCCAGAAAAACACTTCTGTTGTCTCAGTTACACAAACAAGAAGTGTTAAATACACCGACATGATGTATGTTTCCCCACTGACTTGTTAAACTTTGGTTACCATAAAAAGGTGGTCAAAGTTTACCATGTCATGTTTCCTGCATAAACCAAAGACTGTATTTAAAAGATAGATGAAGCCACTGTGATATCACGTGCTGTCTTGTGGAAAAACAATTTGAAGCTTTGAGTATGGAAATTGGCTTCTTTTTTTTTTAAATCCTTCTCACCAGCTGCAGAGTTGTACATAAAATCTGACTGAACAAAAATACTTCTCTTTTTTTAATATCGTCATAATATCTGCTATAATTATGAACATACTCAGACCACAGCACATTGATCACAACTTTATTTGTTTAGTGACACCATAATGAGCTGTGTTAAAATTCAACTTGAGCGCTTTTTGAAAGGGACTGTTATAAAAATATTGTTTTTTCTCTTTATTTCTTTCTTTCTTTTTTTTAGCTCAGTCCCCTTCAGTCATCTGTGGTACATCAGTTCTTCTGAAATTCATAACTATCTGGCATTAAACTGAATATAAAATCATTATCTGGTCTGCAAGAGTGGGACATGTTAACATTTCTAAATTATTCTCTGTTACTTAGACACAAACAAATACTAAATATTTCAAAATACTTTGTTTAAAAAATACCTAGAAAACACTCTTTTTTAAAATATTTTTCTAAACTCTCAACTTCATTTCATGGACGAATTTCAAATTGTAAGTTTGTCTGTTTGCAGCACATCTCATAGGTGTGTGTATGTGTGTTGGTATAGGTGTGTGTGTGTGTGTTAGTGTGTGTGTGTCAGTTGTGGGGGGTGGGGATGGGGGAGGGATGACGTGACTGTGATGGTAAAACTTGTCCACAGACATCCACACAGATAAACAGACAGATCGCATAAACACCTGAGAAAGTACTCAGTGGTATCTACTGCCGTTGATGTTTCCAAGACTACGACGCACGTACGCATGTACACACACACGCACACTCACACTGATTACTAAACTGATTCAAAATTAAAGCAGTATCAGTCACAGTAATGCGGCTGATGCTCATTTTCAGGGAAGAGCCATCAGAGATTTGAAATCCAGCTGAGAACTGGTGATGTTTCTCTTCAAAGTTCTCCACATTTCACAGCTCGTTGATTCCTCAGCACCTCTGGCACTTTGTTGAGTAGAGGAAAAGCTAGTATCTGTGGAAAAGTAGTGTAAAGCTATTAGGAATAAATTATCTCAGGATAAAGAGGAAAAAACACTCATAGCAGCATGTCATGGGGAGAAACCTGTGGTGCGTAATGCCTGAAGCATGCTGCTCCTATGTTCATCAGCCTCACTATGATCTTAGTTAAAATGCAGCATCAGTCTCAAGGGGACCTCAGACTCAGCAGAAGTTGAGAATATGACTCTTTAAACAAATTAAACGTGGCAACCTGAGAACACAAAGTATGGCCATCATTCAAAAAATAAACAGTAACTCAGACAGAAAGGGAGTGGGGGTTGGGGGGTAAGTCAAGGAAAGGTGCTGACATGGTTGAGGGTGGCTAAAAGAGCCACATGGTGACATTTTCAGCAAGTTTGGATTTAAAAGCAGGAGGCTTGTTTAGAAAGGAAGAGTTGATGGTATGCAGCGGTTTGGCAGATGAGGGGTATGTGTGAGAGTGAGTTGGGGTGGAGGTGGGGGGCATTTAAGAAGATATATGATGTGGTTTTGGAGTTTGTCCAAGTCATGAGCCCTATCTTTCACATGGCCACCCAGCTGTGCAAACACCCCATAACTGGTTGCACGCAAAAGTGTCCCACCAATCAGCAGGCGAGACAGAGTGGAGGGTGAGGGGAGGGAACCAATGAGGCAGCTGCAGAGTATGGAGGGAGGAGGGACAAAAGAGGAGAAAGTCAGAATGACACAATGAAGGAGAGGCTGACAGGTCAGAAGTTAAACACATCTTCTTTACTCCCTCTGTCTCCCTTTGATTTCAGAGTTTCAGATTCAAATTGGCCTTAATATTATGACAAGTTGTTTGGGGGTTTATAGGTCAAGCATGCAAGTGTAATATTCAGCTATTCATCTGAGGTCCATGTAGTAGCTGCAGTTAACGCGCAGGAAATCAGACTTTCTGTCTCCGCAGAACTGACACAAAGAAGCAGATGTTTGACTTCTGTAATTTGTCCAAATAAGAAAAGAGAGACTTTACAAAGCAGGTCGTGGAAAAAAAAATTAAAAAAGCAGTTTGTGGAGGGAGAGAGTTCAGTTATTGAGACAGAGAGGAGGATATGGTATTAAATACAGAGAAAGAAAGAAAGAAAGAAAGAAAAATAGATAACCTAAGAGTAGTGTCTTGAGTCAGATTTATGGTGGTCTGAGAACAAAGCCAGTGGAGACATAAAACAGATTTACATCATGGTGAGGAGAGATTTGGCAGCAGCATATTGGACATGTGCTGTCCTCTGGTGATCTCTGTATTTAAGAAAAAAAAAACTACAATGTCAGAGTAAAAAAAGTCAGTGTTTCCATGATAAAAATTATATATATATACTGTATATTGTTGTCTCCATCATTCAATATTTGGTGATTACTCCTCAACCCTCAGATGGAGTTCTTTCCTCACATTTATTGTGGTTAGTTACTTCACTGGCCCAATATCCAAGAAGGGTTCAGTGTCAGAATGTTTTATTCTTCAGTTCACCGACTGGGGTTTTGTAGACAGAAGTGCTGGGATGTATTTGGACATTTTTAAAGAGTGATGGTAGTTACACTGCTCGTCCTTCTTATCATGTAAAAATGTCATGATTTGCAGCTAATATTCACACTGTTACAAACTTAATGTCACCATGAGCTCATATACACGGAACCCTGTTTTAGTCCTGTTCATAAATTATTTTCACAATTTATTTACGGCTCCCTGAATTTAACATATAGACTAGACAAAAATTCAGTTCCATTCTAAGTTTGAATATGTCATCCTTCCACTGTTTATTTCCATAAACATTTAGTAGCTTTGCAAGCTATCATTAATTTTACTCTGTGTGACCACTAATAAGAGAGCACTGCAGGAAATTAACCATTATGCTTGTCTGTGTGAAGATCTTTCCTGACTAAAATTGGGATAAAACCCCTGTTGGTGTGTGTGTCACTCTGAGTGTGTTTATGTGCCTCTTTTGGGGTTTTACTCCTTATTTAAGACCAATATTTACCAAGTAGCCCCAGGGTGAGATTACCTCATATTCTCCCACCCAGCTGTGCTTTCTCAGTGTTTCCACGACAACCGGCGGAATGTCTCGTCATGTTTATCTGCCTGCCAGGAAACCAGAGAGGGAGAGGAAGAAGAAGCTGGAGAGAGATGGAGAGGATACACTCAGGTTGGAGTGTGTATACTAACACTATTTTGTTTATGAGGACTTCCTTTGATTTGATAAGTCTTAATGTCTGCTCTAAGTCTGAGAACATGCAGTATTTTTAGATTGAAATGTGTATTAATGAACCTGTGATCAGTCAGCAACAAAATAATTAACTAAACTTAAATTCAATCACATACTGTGATATCAGAATTACAACATTCAGATCCACAAATGGTTGACCAACTTTTATGCTAATTGAATGATTGCGGTAAAAACCCCATGCAAGAAATGTAAATACCTTCTTAAGAAGTGGTTTTAGTATCCTGCAAAATGAAATGAGTGGGCCTACTTGGACAAGATTACACAATTACTGGCAAAATGAACGTGAATTTTGAAGAAAAAAAAAATCCATACTGTGGATAGAAGAAATCAAAGTTTCACGTGTTTATATGTTAGAAAATGAAGATCATGTAGTGGAAAAACAACACCCTATACCTGCAAAAATGCAGTTGAGATCCTTCAGCACTAAATAATATTTGTATGCTTTGGTGCTTGACATGAAATCCTAACAAAAACCTTAAAAAGAAAATAGAAATGTGACATAACCAAAGCACTCTGGCAAACTTTACAGGTCTTGTGATGGACAGGTGCCCTGGCCCTTTGTCAGAAAAGTGGTGGGATAGGTTCCAGCAGACCCCCTCCCAGGTTTCTGAATTATAAGAGGATGAATGGCTGGATATAATTTTGATCTATATCTTTATATATTTATTTATGCATCTATTCAGCCATTCATTCATTCCATCTTCCAGGGTCTCATTCAGGGTCAGAGGATCTCCATTCCAGGTCTCCAGCCCCAACTCTTCACCTATTTCTCTGAGCACAAGGCAAATTACATCCTAGACAGGTTTACTTTCTTTTTTTTTTCTTTCTTTCTTTTTCTTTCTTTCTTTCTTTCTTTCTTTCTTTCTTTCTTTCTTTCTTTCTTTCTTTCTTTCTTT
>JBAMYA010000003.1:3780332-3808198 GCA_037176975.1 Arrhamphus sclerolepis
TCTTTCTTTCTTTCTTTCTTTCTTTCTTTCTTTCTTTCTTTCTTTCTTTCTTTCTTTCTTCCTTTCTTTCTTTCTTTCTTTCTTTCTTTTCTCTTGTGGGTTACCTGGAGATGAGTGATTGTGAATGATGATAAGATGTTCTTCTTCAATAGCAGTAGTAGCAGCAGCAGTTGCACAATGTGCAGAAAGCACATAACAACTTAGACCAGAGAGCCCAAAATGATCTGTTTTATGTAAAACATGAACATAAGTGTAACCACATAGCAATTTTTCGTAATCATAATGACCAGGCATTAAAGCCCACAGACAGTAGCTCTCTGGGCAGGAGCGCCTGCAGTGTGGACACTGTCTTGCTATGGAAACGGACACTTATTTGCTTTGATTTGCAACAGAAAAGCTTGTGGTGTGTAGTGACTGTCAGAGAATGTTCTGTTTGGTCTTCGCTTGGATGGTTTAAGTGTTAAAAGTGTCATTATTTAGCCTCTAAGGCCTCGGGGAAAGTGCAAACAAGACTGTGTGACCTTCTGTCAAGAGCCTCCGTTCTTCAGAAGCTCATTAAGGGCATCCAGGAGGACAGCACATCAATTGGTGGGGCCCTCTAGCTTCCTCTCGGTCTTTTTAAGCTTCACTAAACCACTCGCTGGCCCACTAACGGCAGAAATGGACTCAATTTAGAGCAAGAGTAGTCCTGAAAGATGTCGCGCTGTGAGGTGGTGTAGGCGACTTATTAAAACAGCAGGAAAGGTCCTTGGACCAGGGCCAAGTAGGATCTCACCCTGTAGTGCACTGACCGGATTTGAAGAAAGTTAAATGCACCTGTTATGATGCCTTTTCTGTTTTGCTTTCTGTGCCCATACAGAACGGTTTCAGTGTGACTGAAACTCAGTTAAATCTTCTTTGAATCTGCAACTTTAGACCGGGAATGGAGATGCAAGGCCGTTTACAGGAATCCGCGTTACTGAATTTTGTCAGTGATGTGAACCTCATGGAGTTTCCACAAAAGTACACTCTAGGACCAAAACAGCAGATGGATGACACATCTTCATGTCCAAACACCCAGACGGGTATACGCGACCCTTCGTGTACCCTTCAGGACGGCGCGCACAGCGCTCAGCTCCGCACCGATCATGTGGCGATGGGCTCACCGACGTGCTACAGCCGCGGGAGCCACGGGCACACAAAGACCAAACGCAGGA
This sequence comes from Arrhamphus sclerolepis, assembly GCA_037176975.1. Taxonomy (NCBI): domain Eukaryota; kingdom Metazoa; phylum Chordata; class Actinopteri; order Beloniformes; family Hemiramphidae; genus Arrhamphus; species Arrhamphus sclerolepis. Next base: position 3,781,529 of record JBAMYA010000003.1, read on the forward strand.
GGATCATCACCGTGGTCCAGCGGCAGGCGGCCAACGTGCGGGAAAGAAAGCGAATGTTTAGTTTGAACGAGGCCTTTGATGAACTGAGGAGGAAAGTTCCCACCTTCGCTTATGAGAAGAGACTGTCCCGCATCGAGACACTGCGCCTGGCCATCGTCTACATATCCTTCATGACGGACCTGCTAGAACACACCTGAGACAGAAGAGTTTAGTCTTCACCTCATCTCACAGAGACCTAACCTGTCTTTTTGGGTCTAAATTTCAATTTGAAGAGGCCAACTGCTTTAAGGTTATTATATTATTTAGTTGCTATAGGACTTCTAAAGAATTGCAAATAACTGAACAAGACAGCAAGAATTTCTGAAATATTTGGCACTAAGTCTTAAGATATGTTTTTGTAATTCAAACTCCTTTTTTGGAGGAGGGTATAATTGCATCGTTCAATGTTAAGTTATTATAATATAACTGTATATAAATGTTGTATAATAGTTGTCATTTTAGATAATTTGCCCTGAAACGACAAAACAACTTCAAATATCATTTAATATATATATATGACCTACTGTTGCTTAAAAATAAACCTACAGACTAAGTTCGCTAGTGAGTTATTTGCTTTGGAACGAAACGGAAAATAATAGGTATTTGAATGTTAATCTGACCACAGTTATGCAACTTGAAAGTCCATTGCCATTGTGTGAGCCCATGTTTATTTGTGTTATGGCTCCATGCAATACAATTTTAAAGGCATGGTTGTTAATAGTATTACAGGGCTGGTCTAACACACATTAATATGATGAATAACCTATCAATATTATGGAGATTGTGTGTTTCAGCACCTCGGAGAGCGACTGGCCTCTCGCCTCACCTGACATGGAACAGGTGTGGCACAGAGGGTTTCTCAAAGTTTTCTCAAAGACAAGAAAGAAGAGCTGTTTGGCAGGTCTCATCAGCAAATTCAGTGGATTTTAATCTTAAATTGAAGTCACACTGCGTGAAGCTAGGAGGCCGTCTTTCTACTGAGGTGTAAATTAAATGTGAGCTATGATGAAGCGGGAGACAAGCTCTGTCTGTGTGAGCTGGTAGATCTCCAGGACACGTGTTTGTTCTGGGCTGAATGATTTGGGCTTTGAGCAAGGAGATCTGGGCCCAAAAGGGGCTACTGGAGGTGCCTCTTACAATAACAAGTGATTAGACTGCCCCTGAATATCCAGTCCCTCATCAGAGGTGAGACCTCATGGTGGTTATTTCATTCAGACCACCTACAACAGTTGCGGGTTTCAGACACACTTGAAAGAATCTCTCCCAGATTTTGACAAACTCCAGAGCTGGTATCATATGTGCCTATGTGTCTATTGCTCTTTTTTTCTTTCTTTTTTTTCTCCTTTTTTTATTTTGCTCTTCTCAGTTCATCTTTATCACCTCCTGTATTTGCATTGTGCTCCAGTCTGGTACACGCCTTCAACGACCCCGCTGTGTGCACGGATCCGCCTTGAGAGCTCCCTGCGACGGGCCGCCCTTTAAACCTGAGCCGCGGTGCCGAGATCCCCGCGGGGAGTCCGCACTATTTAAGTGCATACCTCATCGCCGGGCTGCTGACGGGAAAATAAACACCTTGGTCTGCTTACACAAAGAGGGACCTCCTGCTGGGACGACCTCCTGTAGGTCTGATGTTTTTCACCACCACTGCTGCTCCCATATCAGGTTGAAACCTGTGCAGGGAGACTCGAGGCCCGTAGAGGAACTTCAGTCACCTTCTTTTACTGGATTCATTTACTGTAGGAAAGAAAAATATGGGAGATGTGAATTTTAAATGCTCCGCTCGTGTTTGCATCTTTTATGGAATACTTGAAAATAGCAGCTGTAAAATAGTTTCCGTTATTTCCATGAACAGAAAAACAGCGATTCAGACTCCAAACCCAAAAATTAGACTGTAGGAACTAAAATGAAGCAAAACATTTACCCTTTTACTGGCTTCGGAGGGGGTGGGGTTGGAGGAGTAAAATTAAAGTAATAAAAAAAAAAAAAAGACAAATGAGCTTGAACATCGGTAGTCTAATCAAAGCTAATTCCATGCCCTTGTTTGTAGTTGATTCAAGGCAAAAATGTTAACTTTGGGTTAGACACACAATGAGTAGAAAGAAAGACACTGTCTTGAAGAGACATTTTACTGTGTTTGCACAAAGCTGTGTGATTTAATAACACCCGCCCCTTTCACAGTCCCCCTTTCCTGTGTAAAGCTTTACTGTATTTCTAATATTATAGCTAGAAGTCTCCTTCTCCTGCAGTATTATGTTACACCCCTCCTTACCCAATCACAGCGCTCCCCAAAATCCTCCTGCCCGCTCCTCGCTATAAGAGCTCTGGTCGTCCCAGTCTGGCAGACTCCTCTCCTGATCAGTTGCGCACAAGCTTTCGTAATCCAAGTTCACACCCCAATGCAGGCCTCACTCTTTATTACCTGCTCTGTTTGTTGATGTTGTAACCACTTCAGAGGACTTGAGTCAGGGGTTACAACGGTCCACCAGGCAACTGAAAGGGTTTTTCGAGAGACGATGCGGGAAGACAACTCCTCCCCGATGGACAGCGCTGGGAACAGCGAGGAGGAGACCGACCGCCAGCTGCCACGGAGAGGCGCGAGGAAGAGGCGGACAGCACGGAGGAGCACTGACGAAGAGGATGAAGGTGACGTGGAGAGTCCCAGCACCGGGAAAAAGAAATGCAGAAAAAGCTGCGATGAGGGAGGAAGAGGAGAAGGCAGCGCCGGGAGCTGCGGCAGCGAAGCCAGCAGCAGCCCAGCGCGCTCCTTCGATGACCTGCAGACGCAGCGTGTGATGGCCAACATCCGCGAGCGACAACGTACGCAGTCACTCAATGAGGCCTTCACGTCGTTACGTAAGATTATTCCCACACTTCCGTCAGACAAACTCAGCAAGATCCAGACGCTAAAGCTGGCCGCGCGGTACATCGACTTCTTGTGTCAAGTTCTCCAAAGCGACGAGCTGGATGCGCGAGGGACCAGTTGCAGCTACGTGGCCCACGAGCGCTTGAGCTACGCGTTCTCCGTTTGGAGGATGGGGGGCGCCTGGTCTTTGTCTACGACGTCCCACTAACTTGGCCATGGTTACTGGTGATGGGACATCACGGTAAGATGAGGCACTTCACTGTTCATATTGCAGGGACATGAGCCGTGCCAGGAATGGTACGCGTATTTTACGCACAGCCCGCAGCTGAACTATCTAAGCATTGTAGTTTGCTCCAACAGACATACTTTGGCTCCAATATCTGAACTGCATCCTGTCAAACGTTCAATATTCTGCATGTTTTTGTAACCTTGCTTTGTTTTTGCTTTTGTTGAGGCTATCGAAAAAGTATGCATGCTTTGTGTTAAACAACCACAGGTGTCTGCATCAACTGAAAGTCCTTAAAAGCTTAAAGAAAATGTATGTTCGTCTTAAATCATATTTTAGTCAACAGTATAAACAAGATAATAACCTGGCTACATTCCTGCACACCCAGCTCACAAATTCAAAAAGAAGGGTAAAATGTAATGAAATGATTTGTTTTATATGTTTACATATATATATTTCTTTCACAGATTACTGAGACTGGAGACCCAGTGAAGGCAAACCTTTCAAACAGGCCAAAGGCAGCTGAGGCCCAGGCTCAACTGCGCTTCAGGCCTCAGAGGAAAGGAGCCTTTTCATATTTCCCTTTGCATGGACCTTAATGTTTGCAAGGGAGCACTTAGGACAGACTGGACGGAAATGAAGAAAGAGAGACCACTGCGACTATGAATGTTGTAAAAACAAAACTAGCTCTGACAACTGCTCTGTTTTGAAACAAGAGAGGAAAATGACAATCCACTCCACATTCCCTGTGACAGTATTTCACAGAAAATAGTATTTTGTATTTATTTTTCTACACAGGTATGAAATTCCTTTCGCCGCTCTCAAATAAACATTATTTATTTTTGTGAAATCACAGAACGCAGAATGAATCTAAGCTTTGAACATTTTGCGTGTTGTAAATATTTGTTAATATGTCAAATAAAAAAAAAAAAAAAGATGAAGATGTCTTTCATTTCTGAAGTGTCTGGATGTTCGTTAAAGCTCTGAAAGAAAACAGCTCATTTACCTTACTGCCAGCTGAGGTTTGAGAGTAGTTATTTTTATACACAAAAGTTGTTATACCTAACTCTTTACTTCTTTTTGAAATAAAAATAGTTTCTTATGGTCTGTGTACTATGAGCCCATGTAGAGTTTATTTTCATTAGTTGTTGGTGAATCCCAAGTTAACTAAACCAGAGTGGAGGAGGCAAAAGAAAACATCTCAGACCACTGGTGTATTCTGCAGTGATTTCATGAGCTCAGGGATCTGGGAAAGCCATAATTAGCCGGTGGTCTGTTTGAACACGGTGAATTTGGAGCTGTAGGAGGCATGCATGATATTCCCAGATGTCCTCTGATCCACAGGTCAGTATGGGAGTTGCCTGCAGGTGCTACAGCAGCTATATCTCAGGAGTTTTGACAGATAAATGGGGTGGATCATAATACAAACTGGATGGACTATCTAGCTGCATATATGAGTATTTCCTTTGGGGGAAAAGGAGAGATTATTCATACACAAAATAAGAAAAATATGTACCTGTTAAAATAAGTTTTTTTAGTAAGTGTAACAAGCATATTTAACTGTGAACGTTCTGCACAATAAATATTCATGTGGGTCATTGCTTTACTTATTGCACTATATGTATTTTTTTCCACCACCCTCCACCCTAAAAGTTATATATTGATAGTTTCCCACTAATGAAGCCACAAGATTGAATTCAGGTTATGCCACAAAAACTTCCACCACTGAAGAGTAAATCTAGAAGTTGAGTTATTTTACTTTGCGTCAACATATGTATAGGCTATAGCTATTTAATTTCAGTTTCATCAGCAAACTGATTGTTTTTTATGAGTAATGAATAAATTAGTTAAAGAAAACTTGTATTAATACATAAAAGGAAGTTTATATAGGATCAAGCTACAGCTCTGCAGTGATTTTGGTTAGAACAGATGAAAGCCTTACTATAGGGAATTCCATATCTCTCCACGGGGTTGTTAAGAGATGATTATAGGAGCATTACTGTGTTTTTGCATCACGGGTTGCGTGCGGAAGGTAAAGCCATCAGCTCTGACCTGAAGCCCCCGCCTGCTCACTGGGTGAATCGATTCCCACCCTTAGATCACCGTGGCTGTGTTATCTTAAACTTGAGGCTGTTGCTCTGACACGCAGGAATGTCATCTTTGAGGCTTCAAAACACACACACAAACACATATAGGTTATACACACACAGAGGGAAATTTCTCACGCCTATGAAACAGGGAAATACGTTCCACACAGAAGGAGAGTCAAAGGGGGAAGAGGACTCCTGTGATGCAGCTCCTGCCCCCCTTTGATGTTTCAAAGTGATGGGATGACCGCTTGTTATCAGTGTGAAGGCATCTGGTTCTCCAGCTTTAAGTGTGCTATGATTTATAGGCTCTTTGATGACTGACACACACTCACACACACTCTCCCACTCATTAATCACACTTTATATCTCTTTGCTTTTTAGGCTTGCAGTCCTTAAACTGACCTAAGCCAAAGGTACAGGCCAGTGTGTATTTTATTAATGCCAAGAGCTATAAATCTTCCTCAAGATGGATTTCCGACCCCAATACAATGAAAACAAGTCTGACTTGAAGATTGTTTGGTTGTTTAAACACTCAAAAGTCTACACAGAGGTCTACCTGTGTCTTTTCACTTCTCACAGGAACATGTCTCCTTTACTTTCAGTCTCTCTCTGAAGTTCCCATTACGGGGGCAACAAGCCCTGGTTTACATTAACCCTCAACACCACAAAAAGACCAGGGGGGAGAGGAAGTCAGGCTGAGACAGACAGGGGGGAGAAAGAGACTTGATTTGCAAGTCTGGTTTTCATTAGAGCTAATTATCTGTGTTTCATCTCAACCTGAAGCAGTTAATGTGAGTGTATAAGTGCACATGTTTATATGTGCGCCAAAGTTTCTTTTTACTTGTGATCTGCGGCCTTTATCCATAAAGCTCTAGTCAAGATAATCATACCTGAGGCCATTTTATGAGCTAAGATTAAATTCTTCCCTGCATATCACTTAAACTCTCCATCTAGTCAGTCAGTGGCGGTATAACCTGAAGAACAGGCCTCAGTAGAGCACATTTACTAATTAGTTTTTGTAACATAGCTGTATATTCAGATTGATGGAGGATATTCTTAAATTTTGCCTCATAGAAGCTTTTGGCCTTTTCCTTGGTGTATCTTTTTTGAACATCTTTCAGTCCTCAAGCTGAAGGTGTAACGTGGCTGAGGGCCGGGTCTCGTTCAACACTTTGGCCTGATCCAGTGGAAAAAACAACGGTGGACATCTACATGGGTGAAATTCTAAAATTCTAAAATTCAATTCTAAAATTTCATTTACGTGATAACATGATGAAAGAAACAGAAGGGAAAAAAAATCTGGTCTCATAGGTAAATGCAACCTGTGATGAACAACAGCATATTTCATATTACACAGTGCCATTGTTTATTTGACAAAAACTAAACCTCAATGCAGAAGCAGTTAAAAAAAAGTAATAATATCCCATTGAACCACCTTAATTTTCTAGAAGCAGTCGTTGGTGAGGCATATTGGTGTTATCAGTCTCTTACATTGCTGTGGCAGAACTTTGACAGGCTCTTTACAACGTTGCTTCAGTTCATGGAGGTTTGTGGGTGCATGCATAGCTCTCGTTAGGTCTGATCTTCTACTTGGCCATTGCAGCACTGTGATTCTTTCCTTTTTTGGCCATTCTCTTGTAGATTAGTTGGCATTAGTGGGATCATCGTCCTGCTTCATGACCCACTTTCAGCCAAGGTTTAGCTGCTGGAGAGATGGAGTAATATTTAACTCAAGACTACTTGAGTGAACAGAGATATTCATGGACGGCTCAGCAACTAAAAGGTGCCTTGATTCTGTCACTACAGAACAAGCCCAAAGGCACATCCCTTAACCAGTACACTTGTTACATAGTATAAGGTGTTTGTGCTTACATGCACAATGGATTTTTAGTATGTGTAATAAATCCCAATATAGGTGTGGAGGTTACGTCTCGTAGCGTTCTTGTGATGTTTGAATATCCAACTTGCTGTGTTGTGAACAAATCTGGCTTTAGTGCTAAACAGGCAGTTCAACACCAGCGGTCTCCGCTTGGGAGCAGAATACAGACTGAGAGCTGTTAAGAATCTACTCAAACTATAATGTACCGTATGCTATTACTTTACATCCTGAAAGGAGTAAGATTATCATTGTTAAAACAAACGAGGGCCGAAAATGAAAGTTTGCCTTGTTCTTTATGTTACATCAGGAATTAAGGGTGGGGAACAGAGTCAGACTTCCCGGTCACATAAGGGGTGATCATGGTGCTAAAAAACTGTGCGCACAAGCTGATATACTAACAGTTCATATGTGTACAGATTGTTTTAAAAACTACCCTTTTCAAATTATACTGGACTCCACTCTACACAGCTCATGTTCGATGTAGTTTCAGTAAAGCAGAAATGGCATTTAAGAATGCATTTAGAGTTAATCTTAAGTTACCAAGATGGATAAGTGCAAATTATATGTTTGTGACTCATAATATAGCTACCTTTCATGCTGTGCTGTGGATTTGTATATGCCGATTTAGGTATTGGAGAACTAATTTTAAAAAATCTAATTATAAAGGTTTTAAGTGATCCAGTATGCAGTGAGACAATATACTCTTCCTGTTTCTGGAATTACTGGAAAAGATCTTCATATGTATTTCAAACTCTTGTGGATTCATGAGCTGTAATGGCTTTTTGTTTGTTTGTTTGTTTTTAATTGATAAGGGCCATAGTGGCCAAAATATAGCTAATATATCCATCAGTATCAACACTATTGGAAGAGGAAGCTATAGCTTTACTTTTGTTGCAGACAAAATAACACCACCCTATTCTGAGATGGTCTATTAGGCCGTTATATCAGTGCCATCAGGATAGAAGTTTGTTTCTCTCATTTTGCAGATGTGGAAAATTGACAACGGGAAACACCAACAGTATTTCCATATGTCCTCCGTGATGTTTGACAAATTCCCTTGTTCAACTCCAAAAGTGAACCCATAAGCTAGATGACACCTCCTAAAAGTAATCAAATGTTACTTCAAATGAAACTGAAACTGTTGTTTTAACATAAAAAAAGAGTCTTTTGTGCTGATTTAAGACCAAGCCGTTCTACTCTGGTCTAGTTCAAGGACTTTGTTCCAGAAGTCATGTGAAATGTTTTGTCCTGCTTTCTCATCCCAGAAAAACAATACTTATTCAGTCTTTCTGTCATTAACTTCAACATTTGACATCCTAACTGAGGCCTGTAGAGTCTGAGATGTAGCTCTTGGGTTTCACTGTGCAGTTTCTCTGAGGTGGGGATGGACTGGCTCTGATGTCCACTCTTGGGAAAATTAGTGACTGCCTTGAACGTTTTCAGCTTTGGAAGATCCTTGTGTTTTCATGCCCGTTGTGATTCTAAAAGGTTTTCAGTCATGGAATGTACTTGGATTTTCACACACTGCTTCATCTGAGGTTGTTTTAACTGAATTTGAATACCAACTGTGAACTAGATAACTTTTTTAATGCCCTGATATGTAAAACCTTTCACATGAAAGAAGGTGTGTTCTTTCTTTTCCCATGTGACTGTACATCAATAATGAGAACATTGTTCATACGATGCGATACGAGCGGGGAGAAGGTGACAGGGGAAGTCAGGGTAGCTTCCCTGTTGGCCCAGCAGTCTACTAACATAATAAGCATTCACTGGCTCGTATCCCCTGAGGTCGGTGCCAACTGGACCCATCAGTTTTTGACCTGTGACCTCACAAACTGACCCTCTCCCCAGAATGCAGCAACCCCCAGCTGGACACGAGCTGCCACATTCACCTCCACAAAATACCCACTCAGTTCACTTATACTTGTCAGATACATATAAAGCTGAGCAGAGCAGAGATTTGGCGTGGATTATGTGTGAGCGAAAAATGAACAGACTTATGCAGTAGTGGAAAAAAAAGGAGGACAATTCAAGAAAGAGGGGAACAAACTTATACAAATCCTCTGAGCTCTCTTGCCCATGGGTGTTTATCTTGCAGATTGAGTTAAACACAAGCCCCTTATAACTCTCCACATACCAGACAATATCACAGTGGCCCCGCTTCACAAATATAAACACAGGCACTCTATCAAAGACCAGCATGGCTCGATCAAACACATAGGCTCTTTCTCCTAACTTAATTTACTGCGCCCTATACAAAGTGCCTTTATTGGATTTAAGTTTTCAGAATGTTTAATTTTGGCTGAAAATGGGGAGCTTTAGGAGGTCTGCTGATTAAGGTTAAAGAGGTTTCATCATGTTTACCTTATAAAACCCACAGTGGCTTCTTATCATGGATAGATCTACAGACCATCAGTATGAAAAAGTCTCAGGTCACACACAACACAACGTGTGTTATTTCCACAGAGGGAGGACATTGTTTGACTTCACATAGAGCCATTCACAGAGATGGCAATATGGCTCGGAGTGGGGAAATGCCTGCTTCCTTGTTGTGTTAAAAGTAGACAGGATTGTTTTAAGAAAGTTCAGATAACTCAGATATTTGTCTGATATGCATACACACAGAGAGACACACACTGAGTGTTGCATCACCCCGGATTATATGAGGGTTTTTTTAGACTTTTCTCTGTTGAAAGCAATAAGCAGAGTACAGCCTGAAGTTTACTGGCATTCCGGGGGCCCCTGTCATGAGTGAGTCTGCACAAACATACACGTACAAAAGGGCGGAGTGAGGGATGACTTGGCAGTAAGAAGGACTCCAGCCTCAGTGTTGGTCCAAGGGGAGCTGTGCTGGGAGAGAAATAGATGTTAAAATCTCCAGCCTTCTCCTGGTTTTAACTGCGGGGTGGTCTCATTCCATTTATTTCTCCATCATCTTTACTTGTATCTCCTTGGTGCCTCTGTCATTACTTTGAGGTGGTCTGTTTCTGTCATTCCACCTTTCTCTTGCTCCCTCTCTTACATCCCACCCCCTCCCTCATCCCCACTTTCCTCATCTTCATCACAGCCTCTCATTTCACATCTCATATAATCATTCCTTGCTTTGTTTAATAGTCTCCCTCTCATTTCCTACCCTTCTTCAAACTCCTTCCCTTTCCTCACTTTCTGTTTATCTCCATGCACCAATACAAATACTCTCCTCATGCTTCCATGTTTACAGAGTCCAGTGCTCCAAAAGTTTGTCTAAGAGCACTTTCAAAAAGAGGAAAAACCACGCTGAGACAAAGAGAAAGATGCCGGGACTGTAAGAAAACAAAGTCTTGCTGATGCAGTGGATAATTGCCAGCCAGCATTTTTCTGTTATGCTCTGAATCAGAGTGTGGGTGTCGTTTTTTTTTTTTTTTCTTCGTGTTTTTCTTTTTGGCCTTGCAAAAAGTTTAATATTAACACGTTGTGTTTGCTTTTCTAGCTGGTGTTTTTTCTGTCTGTGTCTTTCTCTCTTCTCTCCCTCTGAAGGTGTTGGTTGTGTGATTTTTAAAAGCCTGGCGTTTGGTGTCATTTGAACCATTTGCATGTTTTTTCAACTCCTATAAAACTGGACTAAATGCCCTGTAACTCTCTTCCCCCTGCTGCCTGGTAAATGTTAGTGCCAACATCCAAACTCTCTCATACCAATACACACATATAAAATGTAGACATGGCATACAGACAGGAGTGTAAAGTAACACCACCTCTTAAAAAGAGGCACAAGGTCCTGAGACCAAATGTACACACAGTAAATAGAGACTCATTAGGGAAACAGAATGTTTGTAAAAAAAAAAAAAAAAACCTTTTCCCCCCCAAAAAAAGAAGAAAAAAAATTGATAGGGCTTGTAATGTCTCACTCAAAACCCTGCATGTGCCATCTTTGCTTGTTCCCACGTTACCATCCACGTCAAGTTTAGGTGAAAACAAAAGAAGAAAAGCGCTGCACCAAGTTCAAAGTCACTTAGATGAGCTGTTTACAAAGACACTAAAAGTTGTCTTAAACTTTCAAAGTAGATGACGTGACATGAGATCTGCTGAAACTCAGTCAGTGTTGCGTTTACAGCCACAGATGAGCCCAGTCTGCAGACTTTAAGGGTCCAGGCTAGCTCTGATCCTCCGACTCACTTCAGGTAGCTGGAAACCTGCTTACAGCCAGCGCTGTTTGTCAAAAAATGATATCTCTCAGTGACTGCATCTTAATAACCAGGTGTTAAATTGTGCTGGGGTCCACAGCAGAGCCATGCTTTTTCATCCCAAACTCATTTCCTGTTGGAGCTTAGTTCTGTCTGCCTTCAGTACAACAGCACTTCCAACACGAATACAGTTCTCGAAAGCTGTTCTCAGACTCTGCTACAAGGTGGCAAGTTCCTTCAGAGCCTTCAGTTGATAGGTCAATACTGGCAGGACCCCATGAGCTACCAATTAAACGCAAAGCAAACGCAACGTCTTTCAGTTTTTCCCAAATGAGGTATATCAGGTCTTACTCTATAGATGAACTCTATGTTCTCCAAACACTTTAAAGGGGTACATAAGATGGATGGATGGATGGATGGGATAGATAGATGGATGGATATTTCACAATATGGATGAGGGGCTCAATTGCAAAAACTCCTCCGCTGGTGTTAAAGTCCCACACACACACACACACTCCCCCCTTGCTTGTATGGATGATTGACGGTGTTTTCAAGAAGCCTCAATGCATATCTACCCAACTCACAAACTTTCAGAATGCATAAAAGTCAAACAAACACATCCATCTTTCAGGGTTTTTGTGAGATGAGATTTGGTGAGAGTTTGAAAAGCAGAAAATTATTGATATATTGATTTATATAGTGATATATTAGTAATAGTGTTTTATTCAGGTTAGTGAGACACAAGTGTATTGTCTTAGAATATCTATGTCTGAGGAAAAAAAAAGAGTTCTTTCTTTTAAAGCAGCACAAAGAAACTTGCAAGTTTTAGCAAAGCAGGTCCTCTTTACATTGCTTTTCCAACACTGTCCAAGATTTTCTCTTGTTTGGTTTCTTGCTTATTCAATATGTTGTTTTCTTTTCCCGTCACTCCATCATGATGTCTACTGTAGCTCTATGAGCCAGTTTCATTATTGTTCATGTGTGACATAGTACCATGAAGTGGCATACAATAGCCAATTGCCAATAATAGAGCTGGGACATGGAAAGAGATAGACCTTTAACTGAAACTCATATTTTAACATGGGAAAAATCCTTTTGTGATGCTTTTAGATGAATATAAAGTAAATATTCATTTTCTTATTGTCTACAACCCCTATTCATTGTCTATGATAAGCGCGTCAAACTCTGTTTCACTCTGGGCCACATCATCACCATGGTTACCGTTAAAGGGCCAGTTATTCTTTATTTTCTCAACCAGCTATGTTGTCAGATTTCCCACTAAATCAAAAAAGTTAAATTTTGTTATAAAATATCAAATTTCAAACTTTTATCATAAAATTTAGGCTTTTGTATTGAAATCACACATTTTTCTTGTACAGTCTCAAATAATAAAAAATCCTTCTTTTTTTTTCAAAAAAGCTCATTTAGTTCATAATATCATGCATTTTTTGTAAAAAAAAAAAAAAAAAAAAAAAGTGAATTTCACAAAAATGATGACTTTGATCATAAAAAGTTTTTTAGAGGAATGTTGACTTTTTTTGTCAGAAAAGCTAAGCCAAGACTTTTCAGTCACAAAATTGTAGCATTTTGACTTAAAATTACATTTTAAAAAAAGAAAAAGAAAAGAAAAGAAATAAAAGTCTTTTTGAACATTTTGACATAAAGTTATCATTATTAATTGTAAATTTTGTCCTAAAATTGCAAATGTTTTGTTATAAAGGAGTTAATTTTACAAAAGAGTAAAAGGGTTTTGAAAACATCTTGTCGTAAAATGTTATGCAAACTGTTAAATCATGATTTTATTTATTTATTTACATAAACCAGCTGCTCTCCACACCTCAGTTATTCCATTTTGATGTCAGTACCAAATCAAACAGGCAGTTGCACTGAAACCTCATCTTTGCACACCCTCACAAGCAAGATAAAATGGCGTGGTGAAAATTAAATCATCAGGAGCAGGAGGTAGAAATGATGCACTCCCCTGAATGAGAGTTAAGATTGAGATCAATCCAATATAACCTTATCCACTGTCATTTTACTGCTCTGTCATGCTGTCACTTGAGAGGATAGAGTTAGTAGTAAAAAAAAAAAGTCAACCTCATTTCCAAAAAATTTGGGTTGCTGTGTAAAACATAAATAAAACTTGAATCCAATGATTTTCAAATCTCATAAACCCATATTTTATTCCCATTACAACATAAAGAACATATCAAATGTTGAAAGCTAGACATTTTACTATTTCATGGAAAATATTAGCTCATTTTGACTTTGATGGCAACAACGCATCTCAAAAGTTATAACAGGGGAAACAAAGGACTGAAAAAATAAGTCTTGAAAATTAAAAACAAAAATGGAAGAGCTAATTAGGTTAACTGGCAACAGGTCAGCCAAATCACTGGGTATGAAAGGATATAAAGATGGGAAGAGGTTCACCAATCTGCCACAAACTGAGCCTAAAAATTGTGGAACAATTAAAAAAAAAGTTCTTCAACATATAACTGCATATCACTGCAAAGCCTTCAAAGATCACACCTTCTACAGGACTACCTGTGAGTAATGGACAAGGCTGAAGGTCTGAACTGGATGGACATTATCTTCAGGCCCTCAGGTAGCACTGCATTTAAAACAGACATGATTCTCTACTGGGCATCACTGCATGGGCTCAGAAACACTTCCAGAGATCACAGTCTGTAAACACACACAAATGCAAATTAAATCTGTATTATATAAAGAAGAAGTCATATGTAATCATGAACCAGAAATGTTGCCTTCTCTGGACCAAAGCTAATCTAAAATGGTCTGAGGCAAAATGGAAAACTGTTCTGTGGTCAGATGAATCTAAATTTGAAATTCTTTTTGGAAACCACGGACGTCATGTCCTGCAAACTAAAGAGGAGGCAGACCATTCAGCTTATTGTCAATGGATCGTTCAAAAGTCTGCATCTCTGATGATGTGGGATTGCATTAATGCCAATGGTGTGATCAGCTTACACATCTGGAAAGACTCCATCAATGCTGAAGAGTACATAGAAGTTTTAGAGCAAGATATGCTCAGATCCAGACATCTCTTTCAGAAAAGGCTTTGCATATTTTAGAAAGACACTGCTAAACCACATACTGCATCCATCACAACAGCATGGCTTCACAGGAATATGAGTCCAGGTGCTGAACAGGTCTGCCTGCAGTCCAGACCGCTCACCAATAGAAAACATTTGGTGCATCATAAAACGAAATAAAAATCCAGCAATGAAGTCCCTGTTGAGCAGCTACAATCCTGCATCAGACAAGAATAGGACAACATTCCTCTCCTAAAACTCCAGCAACTGGTCTCTTCACTTCCTAGATTTTTATTGGCAGTTGTTAAAAGAACAGGGCATTGCATGGTAAACATCACCCAATCTCGGTTTTTTTTTTCTTTTTTTTTGAGATGTCAAAGAAACCTGTCATCATATTTGGATCTTCTTTTCATTTCCAATTGTGTAAAGTGAAATTAAATTTGACATTATAATTTCTTTGTTTATGTTCAGATTTCACAGCATTTCCAGCTTTTAAGAATCAGGGCTATATGTCTGCTCATAGGAGCTTGTTGCAAATCAGTCAAATGACGGCATACTAAAAAGCTGGGCGCCAGTGCAAAGGAGCATGAGTGTGTGTGTGTGAGAGGGAGAGAGAGAGAGAGAGAGAGAGAGAGAGAGAGAGAGAGAGACACAGAGAGAGAAAGAAAATGCATGCATGAGGAAGAGTTATAAATAGTGGGATCATCTGGAATACATTAGAGGTACAGTGTTTAAGTGAACAGGTCCGCTACCTGCAGCCACAGAAACCTCAGAACAGACACTGCCAGGCCTCAAGCTGGACACACACACACACTCAAGTATAAAGGGGAAACATTCATCAGCAGAGGCAAAATAATATCCAAAAAGTAAACTAAAATAAAGAGGAGAACAGACAGACGGGCTGGAGATCTGAAAGGTGTTTTACACTTTTATCGCTTTGTCAGTGTGGTAAATCTTGGCTGCATAACTTTAAGATAAACAGGGCTTATTAGGAAAGGCCCCACAGGGATATTAAGGGTGGGAAAGCATAATGTCTAAGAGAGGTTGTTTAGCTCAGAATTGACCATATAACACTTCTCGGGGCCACACATATAATCAGCACCTGCATGCAGTAATCTTCTAAACCTATGCCTTTCCCACACACATAAATATGTGTGTAAAGAAGTTTATATGCTGATGTAATTCAGTGTGCCCAAAGAGAGAAAAGATGATTTCAGACACCCAGTTATTTTTGGAGTTCATCTTCATGATTTTACCTTTTTACTTTTTGTTAGAATCAAGTCCAATCGCATCACATTATACTGACGGCACCTTTTTTTTTTTTTTTTTTTTACAAATCTCCAAAGCCTACAGTAATGTTTTTGAATATTTAGGAAGTTCTCTTTTTACTGCATATTCTCTCCAACTTTTCCACTAATCTGAGGCCCCCAAATTCAGGGGTTGGTGCAGGAAGTGAACCCTCCCCCCACAAGTACATTCACACTCACACACGGTGAAACCTGAGCAACAGGAAGTGGTCCTGTGCTGCATCATGTCAGGAGACACAAATTACTCACCATTTGAAAAATGCTCTTTTTCTCGTCCCCTATATTTTACTTGCCCCCCTCCCTTGTCTTCTTCACTCCATTTAATGTTTTCATTTTGTGTTCTCCAGAGAGAAAAAGTCAGAGAGACAAAAAGCTCTGCTACCTGTGTTATCTCAAAATGAACTGCATTCAGACTTTAAAAAAAAAAAACAAAAAAAAACGAGCTGCTGCTGTGGTTATACAGGCCCCAAAATTCCAGGAAATATTCTTCTGTGGTGTTCCCCAAAGATTTGAGGTATTCTTGCCCACAGTATCCCTACAAGGCTTTCATGGAATTTCCTAAATGGATATAAAGCAGGTTTATTTGGCCTCTTTTGAACAGTGAAACAAGGGTCTACCTTATCTCAGTGTGGCTGCTATTTTACAGTAAAAATACAGCTTTAAAAAAGGCTTGAAGGAAGGACTGAAAATAACTATTTTGTGCTAGTGAAATGAGAATAGACCAAAAGCACAATAAAACTACCCAGTTTAACACATACTGTGGGCGGTGTCGATTAGCACAGTAAAAGCTCCTTCTATTGAGCCTATAACTTTATGAACAATAAACAAGTCCAGTCAAAACAGGATGGAAAGTAGTATTTCATTCTAATAAATATATATTATAATATTTGGCATGAATTAGTTAATTTTGTACAGGAAGTCTTCGCACACAAGTGATTTGGTGGAGTAATCTTATTCTGAAATGGCAGTCACTGCTCTGTTGTGAATAAATGAGATGCTTTCTAAGGCTGTGAAAACAAAGGTATTACATACATTTGGACTGAAGGATATTTCTTTTTTATATGCTATGTAAAATCTTGAATTTGAAAGATGTACATTTTTTAAAGACTAAATATCTGTATACCTTCTAGACCATTTTACAGATGACAGGCTCAGTTGTATTATGCAATTTACATGCACAGGCCATTTTATTAGTTACACTTTGCTAGTAAAAGGTTGGACCCCTTTTCGCCTTCAGAACTGCCTTAATTATTCATGGCAAAGATTCAACAAGGTGTTGGAAACCTTCCTCAGGGAAACTGGTCCATGTTGATATGATATCTTCATGCAGTTGCTGCAGATTTGTTGGCTGTACATCCATGATGGAGATCTCCTATTCCTCCACATCCCAAAGGTGCTCTATTGAATTGAGACCTGGTGACTGTGGAGACCATTGGAGTACCATGAACCTGACGCCAAACCATTTTACCAGATTGAGATTATTTGAGCTTTCTGACATGGTGTATTATCCTGCTGGAAGTATACATCAGAAGATGGATACACAGGGATGGACATGGTCAACAACAATACTCAGTTTGTTTGAATTCACTTGGTACTAGGGGATCCAAAATGTGCCAAGAAAATATCCCCCACCCCATTATACCTGAACCACTGATACAAGGCAGGATGGTTTATGCTTTTTACACCAAATCCTGATTCTACCATCTGAATGTTGCAGCTGAGATCAGAACTCATCAGACCAGGCACCCGATGTGGTATTCTGCTACTGCAGCCCACCTCCTTCAAGGTTCAACATGTTGTCCATTCAGAGAACGTATCCCTTATATCTTGGTTGCAACGAGTGGTTGTTTGAGTTACTGTTGGCTATCATCTCAAACCAGTCTGCCCATTCTCCTCTGACTTCTGACATCAAAGAGGCATTTCTGTCCACACGACTGCTGCTCACTGGATATTTCCTCCATTTCCTCTAATCCCAGTAGCAGTTTCTGAAATGCTCAGATGACCGTGTCTGGCACCAACACCCAGGTACATGTTCAAAGGCGCATAAATCAATTTTCTTGCCCATTTTTGATGCTCAGGTCATCTTAACAACCTCTACATGTCCAAATGCACTGAGTTGCTGCCATGTGATTGGCTGATTAGCTATTTAGCTATTGAACCGGTGTACCTAATAAAATCGGCAACACACAATTCTGCTTTGCTTCCCACTTGACTTATTTGTGTTTGCTTTACTTCATTCATTCAGTCGTTCATTCGTTCATTCATTCATTCATTCATTCATTCATTCATTCATTCATTCATTCATTCATTCATTCATTTTCCATGTTTCAATCCCATTTAGAGACATGGGAGACTGATGGGATCTTTTCCAGTCACCTGGCTTTCACCTGGTGGGAAGACAAAAAGCTACAGTATGTGTGCTGTGGTCACTATGGTCAATTCAAATCACCAATCAGCCTGATATTCACATTATTGGACTTTGGAAGGAAGTTGGAGTAAACCCACAGAAGTATGGGTGAAAACATGAAAGAAGGGAGGTGAGATGAATAGATTTAAAGATAATAATAATAACTACTGGAAAAGTAAAGCAAAAAAAAAAAAAGTACTGTAATCATAAGTAGACCAGTGTATAAAATGCTTGTAAACCTAGTACATTTTCTATCTCATCTTTCTGTGGCTCATCATTTGAAGAAATAAACATCAAAGATGCTTTGATACAAGCAGAGACTGCAAGAGCAACTGGAGATGTAGAAATGGAAGATCAATTTGGTGGAGTGAACTTGTTGAATGTATTCCTGGGGACCCCTTCCGCATCCTCAGCAGGTATCTCAGGGTCACAGGTATTTCGCCCCTTAACCTCTACACCTCTCCTGAGTGGGGCAGCAAAAGCTGAGTTAGCTTTCATCAGCAGAATGGGTCCAGCTTCAATTCCTTGACAGCCACAGCCACCTAGAGCTAGTTTCGGCCGCTGTGGTTATTTCCCTAATGGCCCTTCGCAGTTGTTTTGGGTCTAGCCCGATCTTCTGCAGGAAATGGCGCACTGACTGCAGGATGCATCCTGCTCCTTACCCCAAATTTTCAAATTATTGGGTGTAGGTAACAGGTCGGCGACCACGCGCAGCAGGAAGCTTAACTTGCCTTGATCAGTATCTCACAGCTCCTTCCAAAACAGTGGCCTCTCGAGTGCCCCCTCCCACTGCATCCAGCGGGCCTGGGAACCCAGCCCCGTTGCTTTAATACGGCAGTCTTCTTCTGCTGCCTCCCGGACCTTCCGTACAACCAGGTCTCTCTTTGCTTGGGCATAGCCTTTCTCCTAACTCATAGTACTGTAGTTGCCAAGGCCGAGGCACCCCCAACACACAGTACCCACGATTTCCTGATGTTTCCAGTGAGATTCAGCTTCCTTTACGGCCTCCAAGGGTTTTCTACTTCCTGCCGCAGCTGATAGCGGTACTTGCACGCCTGATTTTCTTGTCCTTTTATAGTAGGAGTGTGCAAGCTGCCCTGGCCTTGGTCGCCTTGACTTCTTCGACCACGGAGGAGTATGGCAGTCGGAGAATTGATGTTTTGCTGTAAACGTTGACTGAGCTGAACGCTTGGGGGACGCCCAGCCACTTCTGGATAAACCTGCTGCAGACTTGTTCCATTGCTTCTACTTTGCTTATCGGGAAGTCGTAAAGTAGGAACAGCCACTGGAGTCTTGGTATGATGCCGTGCTGGAAGCACCACACCTTGAACCTGCCCATTAGCATGCTACTGTCAATTTTCCTCAACCACTCGTTTAATTGCGCTGTGGTTTCTTTGAGGTTCCCACCGTCCTTCAGGGTGTCATCGTAGTTCTTCCCCAAACATCGGATTCGTTGCTCCTGGATGGTTGGGATCTCTGACCCCTGGATGCAGAATGTGGTCTCGGACAGGCTTCCATTCAGGAGATAAGCTCCTAGACTTCCCGGGTTAGAAAAGCATGCGCCCCAGAGCACTCAGCACCCATCGCGTCCCCAAAATTGAAGGGGTCATTATGGTGATGTCATCCATAAAGGCTCTGCAGGCTGGATGCCTTGTCCCGTCATCGCCACTGGCCCTTTGCACTGCATTCCTCCTGCCTTGAGTAGCAGATTCATAGCTGCCACAAACAAGGCAACCGAAATTGTGCAACCTGCCATGATCCCCTTTTCAAGACTCTGAAACCTGGTGGTAAAATCTTGCACGCTGAACCTCATCTGTAGTGAGTCCATATGCGCCATCATCAGCTTGACGACCTCTGGTGGGACTTCCAGGGCCTTGCTGATTAGCAGATGAGGTACATTCGAGTAGGCCTTGGTGAGGTCCAGTCAGATCACTGTAAGAGTCTTCTTTTTTCTCTTCGCTCCCTTGATCATCTGGCTGATTGCTGATGTATGCTCCAGGCATCTGGTGTAACCTGGGACTCCTCCTCTCTGGACACTTGCATCGACTTATCCATTGGTGAGTAAATAAGAGGTTAGTCTTCTTGCGATGATGGCCCAGAAGACTTTCCCTTCGATGTCCAGCAAGGAAACTCCCTGAACTGATCGAGTCTTGATGAATTCAGCTCCTTAGGAATGAAGCAGCCCTCGGCGAGTGTCCACAGCCAGGTTTCCTGTTTCTTTTTCCAGAGTGTGCGCAGGAGTGTGGCCAACCTCCTTAGCAACTGTGGGCAGTTCTTATACATCTTATACGTAGTCCCTGATGGCTGCGATGGACTGGCGATCTGTCTAGGGTGTACCCCTGCCTTTCACCCAAAGTGAGCTGGGATAGGCTCCAGCAGACCCCCTTGACCACAGGACAAAACGGGTATAGATAATGGATGGATGGAAAGTCCCTGATGGACCTGGAGCTGAACCCGACCGAGCCCGTCTCACCACTGCACTCACTTCCTCGAAAGTGAAGTCCCCCATGTTAAAAGAGGTGCTTGGATTGAGCTTCGGGAGCAGGAAGGGGCATTCTGTCAGCAGCAGATCTCTACTGGGGTCGCTGTGTGCTGTCCTGATGCTCTCCTCGACTTCTTCCTTTGAACATGCCAGCCTGCCGCGTCTTGGCAGCCCAAGGAGGTCAGATGTATAGCGGAATGGGTTGCTGAAAAATGATTTCCGCTGTCGACTCTTCTCTTTCTGTCTTCTCTTCTGACTTGCCTCTGCTCTTTGCAGCCGGAGTAGGTTTTTCCGCACCTCTGAGGTTAGCTCACTCAGAGCTTCCTTTTTGTGCTGCTCTGCTTTTCGCCACCTCTTCTTGAGTGTTCGCAGATCTTGACGGATTTCTGCAATCTGCCGTTGTCTCCTGCTGGGACCCGATGGCCGATTATCAGGTCTTCCTTCCTTAACTCCAAATCTGTCGTAGCATGCTTGATACACGATCTCCACCAAGGTCTTGATCTTCCTTGTGGCATCTCCCTTCAGGGTGTTATCCAGGGTGATGCTGAGGTCTTCGTCCAGTTGAGCCCATCTGCAGTCTGTGGCTGATGGCAGGTTCAACCGTGGCTTCTTCTGCAAGCTTTCCATGCCATGAACTTCGCTCCTCCTTGTGCTCGGAGAAGGTCTCACTAGGAGGTCCTGAGTACTGTGGTGTGCCTCCTGACACAGGTCCTCCTTCGACTGAAAAGCAAACTCTAAGATTACTCTCTGGGTTTAGTCTTTATTAAACTCCTGCCTTTCTGATCTTTCTGCAAAACCTATATGCTTCTTTGAATAAGTAAGAAGAAGATGAGCTCATGCCTGAGTATTCTCAATTTAAAGATAACACATTGATTTTCACTTTAACAAGATTAGCGTGTTTTGGGTTTCTTTTTTTTTTAAGTTTTAAAAGGAGAAATTAATTATGTCCAGACACTGGGCTTGCCAAGAGCTATGAGCTCACTGGTTTCAGGCCAAATCTCAAAAGAATATCAAAAGAAAGCCTCAGCTGTGGTCTCAACACAAAATTCATTATGGCAGGCTTACAAATGAATAACTAACTAACCCTCTAATGTATTTTAGGTAAAAGTTTCTCTGTTAAGATATAACTTTTTGGAAGCCCATATCTTTAGAGGAAAAAAACAGACTTTGATGAAAGAACTCTGCAACTGTGAGGCATGGGGGTGGATAGATCATTCTCTGGGATTGCGATGTGCCCTACGTGCACAGAGAACTTTTTACCTGAGGAATGGATTCTTTTAAATGTCAGAAAATTCTTAATGCGAACACAGGAGCATGAAAAGAAATGGAAATAGAAAGAGCTCTTGCTTAAAATGTGAGGAGAAAATCTGAAATTAATCTGAAATTTCTTTCCTTTGAAAAACCAAGATGTTTTCTCACTCAGCTCATCACACTTACAGAAAATCTGACCTCCCTTTTGACCCCAAATTTTGGCATGCAACTGTTGATCCTTCATGGTCAGTAAATTATTCAACTTATGCAGTGTATGTGTGACGTGGCTTTCAGTTAACCACGGGAATGTGCACAAAACAATAAAATGATGTTGTTGTGCATCAGGAAGCGTCCCCTCTCCTCATCCTGCTAAACCTCTGGCTGTGTGGATTATGCTGATGCCGGGGGGTGAAGACTGTGTTAAGTGACGTTTGGAAGAGCAGTGTACAAGCACACCGTCCCCTCAGGCCAGCGGTCAAGGGACAATTGAGGGCATACACACACAATCACACACTGAACCTCACACACATATTCACATACTCACAATTGGATTCTGACATAAACTCCTTGCCCCATCCCACCCTTGGGCTACTTGGCCCACTGGTCCACCCTGGTGACCCTTGTTACCGTGGTGATTAAATATTGAGAGCCCTCATCTGCAAACATTTAGCCAATGTCACCCCTAATCTGCCATCCCACCAAAGACTCCACACAGTCACACACTGCAGCCCAGGGCTCATATGCTGCCACTCACATATCAAATGCATACCCAAAGTATTGGTAACATTTTAATTTCCTTCTGGACAGAGAGTCACTCATTTCAAACTTAATTTCAGAACATTTCTCATACCATATTTACTGTCTCACGTCATCAAGAAATGGCTTCACACACACACAAACAAATACCCGTTTAATTTGTTGGAATGAGCTACTTGGAAAGACAATACTGAAGCGCAGAAGCAATGTTTTATTCCCTGGACATTTTTATGCTTATCTTTAAGCTTTTTTCACCTGCAGCTTTAAAAAGTGTCTTTTTCTTCATTTAGGTTTACCAAAGATATGGAGCCATGTCAGGTATTTCTTTAGTCATTGAATTGACCATTGGCTGTCACCTTCCACCTTCTGACCTCTGAACTATGACACACAGGTCCTCTTCCTCGAGGCCTGACCATCACGAACACTGTTGTCTCTGGTCACTTTTTGGTTTAGGAGCCAGACCACAAGAGTGAATGATTTATGGAAGTAAGTCTGTGATTTATTTAAATAACAAATTAACCCAGAATTGATTAACAACTGACTTGTACTGTACATATGGTCATCCAGAAAGGACACACGGGTTCATGGTGTACCATGACAGCATAAGAAAAACGAAAAAATACTTGCATTTAAATGCATAATTTTGTTAAACTTTCTAATGTGCTCCTGCATTGAGGGATCTGCACACAACCTCTTTGGCCAAAGGCTTTCTCACTAGCTACTATGGAGCAGTGAAGCCAGAGGTCTCTGGTCTTCATCACAGGCGTCTTACCACATCTTAAGTTTGAAACTGTTTTCCGTTTTGTTTTTTTTTTGTTTTTTTAAATCACTTACTGTGTATTTAAGTGTTAAAAGGTTTCAGGGTAGAAAAAACACAGTGTTATCCACAGAGGCTTCATAAAATCCAGCATCATAAGTCACTACTGGAATTCAGTGTGATCATCTGGTAAACACTATTTCATAAGATGTGGCTTAATGCACTGAATAAAATTCACTGTCAAACTTCTGGCCAGTTTCAAGACCTGAAACTATTGCACATCTATAAATTGTTCTTGTTTGAGGTTCCCTTTTTTATTATTAAATATGCTCAGCTTTTCTTATTTAAATGATTAAGTAATTTTATTTCAACCCAAGAGTAAGAAAAAAAAAAAATTTATGCATATATTGTATTGGATTCCGTACTAGAGTTTTGTGGAGCTATGACTATCATGTTTAAGACAATGTATTTGAGAAAGTCCAACAGTAGTTATTCCTGGACATTACGACATTATGACACTGGTTCACAGTGACCTCTAGTGGTGAAGAGTCAACACTACAGATAAGAAGCTGTAATTGATGTCGGTGCAGGTTGTTTTAGCACCACCCAACCTTATTTTTGTAAATCATTTGAAAAACGTTTAGTCCAGAAGACAGATGTGAAATAGATTTAATTCTGTATTTTTCCATTATCCTTTTAAAAGCAAGGCTCACACAATGTAAACATGTGTGCCCCACCCACACAGGTTAATCAACAAACAGCTATTTTCTTGTTCCTGCGTGCAGGAAATGGCTTATACTTGACCTTGATACACTTACAGATGGAAAACACCATTTTCCTTGTCACATGTTTTCACTCATAATGGACTTGTAACTCATAAAGTTTACTACTATTGCTTGTGTGTTTCAGTGTAAGACAACCTAAGTTAAAAAAAAAAAAGATAAGCAACAGAGGATCATAGACGTGCAAGAAACATGAAAGGGCAGGGTATTTCTTCTTTGTTTACACCTGGACATTAAAAGAATGGGTAGCCTGGTTTGTACACTCCGCACTCTTGGAAATGGAGGAACCAGAAAACTTGCCTTTCTTCGTCCATTCCTGCTGTGGGACTCAGCTGAGACTCTTTCTGCTTTGAGAAAGGTAAAAACAACACAGAGATTTCTGCAGCTATCAGTCTCTTTCCGTCACTCTGGGGACCTTTGTCTCTACCTCTTTATCCTACCTTCTTTCTGCTCTCTGTTTGGTAGTGTGAAGCGTAGCTCAGTTTAATGAAGGTCCCACAGGGGGAATTAATTATGCATTACACCCAGTTTGCACTGGCCACTGCTAAACCATGTGATCAGACTGCAGTCTGGTCTTCATATTATAGCATTATAGCATATGTGTAGCAGGAGTATTCCTGATGGAAAAAGAATTATTACTACAGCAATAAAATACAACCCTGCAAAGAAAAATATCATAGCATATCATATCACAGAAAATGTCATAGAATTGACCATTGAATCAAAAGTAAATAGAGTGGAATTATTATAGAGTGAATTGATTATATAAGCATCATCTTATTGACTATTTCATGATTGAGGGAGCAGAACTGAGGTTGGTAAATCAATGGTCCAGATGAAATAAATCTTGTTGTTTATGTTGAGTTTGAAGGTTTAACCTATGACCACAAATCATATCTTATAATAGGTCAGATTCACTAAGAAAATCCTCAACTGTAAATCACTGACTATAAAAGAAATGCAGTTGGACAAGGTTAATGTTCATGTGTCCCAGTTCATGAAGTAAATGAATATACACAAGTGCAATTATTAAATTAGAGTCACAGCTCTTCAATCTGCTCATGTAATAATCTGAATGGTAACAAAAGTAAATATGATCACGCACACACATTACATTCAGTTGCCTTGCTTGATAGCATTTGATTTACAGCTTCAGATGAGAGCAGCATAATGTAAACAAAGGACACTAAGCAGGGTAGCTGAGGTGACATAACTTACTTTTTTTTTCATAGCAAAACCTATGTTTTATGTTCCTTTCTTTACATATATATATGTGGCAGCATGATTGTGGTGAGGTGGGTTTCAGGTGCAAGTGGGACTGCATTGAGGACTGGCCCTGGGCCCTGAACCCCTTCCTGTTTTCAATAGTGATGGAAAGACATAAAATTGAGGTCAGTCTCTAAAACGATGTTTGCAGATGGCTGTGTGAGCTTTAATAAGAGTAGGGGGCAGGTGGAATAAAACCTAGAGCGTTGATGATGTGTGCTAGAGATAAGAAGAGTGATGGCCAGTCACTGTGGAAAAGGGGCAAAGAAGAGAGTGCAGGAAAGTTGGAGTGAGTGGAGAAGAGTGGCTGTAGTTAGCGAGGGGAATGTTTAAAACAAGGTAATGAAACCAGTTCTTCTTTATGGCTTGGAGATGGCAGCTCTGATCATGAGACATTAAGCAGAGCTGCAAGAGGTTGTTGAAGTTGAAGATGCAACCATCTTATTTGGGAGTAACAAGGATGGAAAAGATTAGGAATGAGCACATCAGAGGAACAGCTAGCGTTAGAAGTCTTGGAGATAATGTGAGAGAGACAAGATTGAGATTGTTTTGGCACATATGGAGGAGGGATAGTGAATGCATTGGTTGAAGGAGATTGTTGGAGATGGAGCTCTCAGGCAAAAGAAAAAGGGGGACATCAAAGGGGAGATTTCTGGATGTGATATAAGAGGACATGGAGCAGGTTGATGTGACAGAGGAAGATGACTAAGCCAGGGTAAGATGATCCCACTGTGGTGATCCTGAAAGGAAACGAGGATATATTCATAGGTATTCATAGATATTTATATATATATATATATATATATATATATATTCTTTTAAGATGCCATAATTTGAAATAGAAATTAATAGAAATTACCTTTCATTTATAGCATCTAGAGACACATTAATTTTTTATCATAATAACAAAACAACAATGCATTAAAAACCGATTACATGAATGAAGGAATGATCCCAATTGTTGAAGTAATATTTTATTCAGAGATATATAACTTATGGCAGTGTGTTAAGATCTAATTAGATGAATAATCAAGTACATTCGATACCATTCTATATATCAACAGTTGTCATATATCATGAAGCTGTTGCTAGAGAAAGCCTTTAATCGGGAATGTGAAGTCTACCCTTAAATGTATTTATGTAAATATTTAGGAATCTGTCATTCTTTGTATTATTTTTGATAAGTTTGAGAAATTTTAATGAGATACTTTGCTTCAATTGTAAATAGGAGTAGGGAAAGTTTGGTATTTTAGGTATCTTTGTTTATGAATAGGCCCTGCGATGGACTGGCAACCTGTCCAGGGTGTACCCCTGCCTTTCGCCCAATGTGAGCTGGGATAGGCTCCAGC
>JBAMYA010000003.1:3808572-3833747 GCA_037176975.1 Arrhamphus sclerolepis
TTTAAAACATGATTTGAATTATAGTTATATTTTCCTGTAAATGTTGACAACACTGTGGAACTTGATATGGCACAGTTGCTTAGTAATGTCAGTTCAGGACACTGTAGTCCATTTAAGATAGTCAAATTTGTGGCAAGATAGAAATTGCTCTCTGAACACGCTTTCTTTTGTGTTTCTACACTCCCAGCTCAGATGTAATTATAATGATTCACACTAGCCAGCCCTATATTCCCTCTAAGTTCAGCTATCATTGTTTTAAACAGTTAAGACTTAAGATAGAGGTGCTAGTCTAGCCAGTTTGGACACATTCTGTTGACAAGACATAAGATATTCAAGATATCAGTTTTAGTTATTTGCAAAAGCAAGATGTCTGATGAGTTTTATAGAGCATTTAAAGAAAAACCTGGTTGGCATTGCTGTATTTCTGATCAAAAGTATGGTCTTCATCTTAATTTTCACTTGCTCATGTTATGATATTGTAAATAAATATGCAAGAATGTTTTTTCTTTTCCCATTGTCAGATTTATTGTCAAAGTGACATTACAAGGTCTGCTCTCAAAGGTGCCATTGTTTTGTTAGTGTAAACCAGTGTGGCTGTTTTTAGTTTTTCCTCTACTCTTTATCTGTGTAGTTCATTGTGAATTTGCGCTGCGTAAAATCATGATTAGGATGTCCATCAGAATACCTTTTATTTTTTCTTGAAATCAGCCACAGCTGGTGTATTTAGGAGGTTTGATCAGGATCTGAAATGGTGCCTGTGAAGTCATTTTTTTGATTGTTGTTTTTCAGCTTTATGAAACCTGATCTGCATAACTGATCCAACTGAGAGCCTTTATTTGTTGGCCATCACTCTTTAGACTAGAACAATTAGCTGAGGCCACTTTGGATGGAGAAATCCTTGCTGAGATGAGATGTGAGCAAGCAAAACCATTTGAACTAGAGCAACTAACAGTAGAGAAAAACAAACAGTAGACAGAACTATTATCTTCTAGACTGGACTTAATACCAGCCTCCTTCATTGACATTATCAGATGTTTTGTATAGTTTGCTTATATGCAAAAAACAAACAGTATTGCATTATATTGTAACAGACTGAGATGCCAGGTGTGCTTGCACTTGTATTTTTGATTTGTCATGT
Source organism: Arrhamphus sclerolepis (assembly GCA_037176975.1). Lineage (NCBI taxonomy): Eukaryota > Metazoa > Chordata > Actinopteri > Beloniformes > Hemiramphidae > Arrhamphus > Arrhamphus sclerolepis. Next base: position 3,809,711 of record JBAMYA010000003.1, read on the forward strand.
TCACATATTGTCACAGTGCCAGCTACATGCTCTCTTCTAATCTTGTTTTGTTGTAGTGGTACTAAACTGATAGAAAAGTGCACTAATAGATTGAAAGCGTCACAGAATGTCATAGTCATAAGATATTCATGAGTGATTTGGCAGCAAACTCTATGCTTAACACAGCCTTTTGTACCAAGTCTTGTAAAATGCAATTACATTTTGATGTCAAACATTTCTTTTATTTCTTGTTTAGGGTCCTCTACAGTAGTTACTTGTCTTTTGTCATAAATCTTTGAGGTGTTTCTTGGAAACCAACAAAGACTCTGCACACATTCATAGTTGCTTAGAAAATATTGTATTATTTAGTCTTTGTACCTCAAAAGCAGTTTTATCAGTTGATTCTAAATTGCCTGTGTGCTTAACTAACCTGCATGCTATACATGATGGATGTGACCGGCCTGTGTTTCCAAATGTGGCATAGTTGGCAGCTTGTTTAATATGTGTCATCCGATTAGCCATAGCTGACTGAGGCATTGAGAGCAATGGGTCAGTGTCCTGAGGAAGCTTTGTCTGCTCCTATCGGGATCCATCAGTACAGATTCTTTCCAAGGAGCTCTAGTGTGAATGTAGGACAGGCAACGATCATCAGAGCTGATCATCATGTCAGCCTGTCGTCACATGGTCACTTCATAGTCAGATTCAGTGCTTTGGAGGGTATAACTAAGGTATATGTATATATGTGTGTCTGTATATGAAAAATTTCAGCAGCCCTGTGTTGATAATTGCCCTTTGCATATATATTTAAGGTGCAATATAGTAAATTAGTTTTTTCACCCAACCTCCAACTCTCAAATGCACAGACACACTACATCAGAATCCTAACACAGGATAGTATGAGGCTGTAAAAATGGAGTAATTTACATGGACCAGTGGGACATAGTCATTGCCTAAAAACTAGAACTTGCTTTCCTGCACTGACAATAACAGGAAGATCATAGGATGTGACACAAATACGCACCTGATGCAAGCATGCACACATTCACGGTCTACATTGAAAAACTCTCCTGATATAGCACACCACGGTGTGTGGCATATTAAGTCATCTGTTTTTGCACCACCCTCTCCTGTATATGTTGAATGGTGTTGTTTTTCTGCTCTGTTGATGGAATCATTATAATACTCACTGAGTGCTTTATGAGTCGTCTGCAGGGCTGGTTATCACAGCTGATTTCCTGAATATATTTGATTCAACTAATGAATGCAACAGTGATATTTTCTCATTTAAATAACTTTTATGGCATTAAATTGAACACATACAAGCATATATGGATATACTTTCACATACCCCAAAAAATCAGTTATTTACTAAATATGCATGTTTCAAATTTCGAGAACAATACTTGACGTGTTGCTGCTTTCATTGGTCCTTTTTTGAGGCATTGCATGAGATAAACCTCAACTGTGTAGAAAGCCCCACCCCCGCAACAAACTTAAATTGCATATTTTAAACCGTTAAGTGACGCTCAGTGTAAGAAATGCACATTACAGTTTTTTTTTTTTACATTAAGTTCTCTTGCTCAGCCAACTCTTACTGCTACTGCCACATGATTGCTGCTGAAACTGGAAAAAATCAGTTAGTAAAGGTAAAAATGTAGGCTATGGATTTTTATGTTTATGGAAAAAAAAATCCACACACTTTTTTTGAAGCATTATAAATGTTTAATACTCTGCATTTTCAAAAAAAAAAGAGAGAAAAAAAGTCCAAGTTAAATAATTAAATTATTGGGGGCTTTGTCTTCCTTCCTTCTGCGTGTCATCAGTCAAAATGCAAGCATTACAATATTTAATTCACAGTCAATTTATATATATTTTATTATTATCCATTTTACTTTTGTTTTTGTTTTTTTAAATAGACATTTTGGAATTGTGGGAGTTTGATCCAGTGCTTCTACTTATTGCCTATTTTGTACAAATTAGAAGGGTGTCGCAAGCTCTCTTTATGCAAAATATCATGAGTCATGAGTCTAGAGTCTCTGGTGGATATAGTGAGGAGGAAGTTGTTGAGTGTTCCACTGTCACTGCAGTGATATTGACTCATTAGAAGATGAGAACTGGATTGTAACTTCACTGAAAATGCCACCAGTGGTTTTTCTTTGGGATTTTGTTTTACAGGCGGCATCTTTTAAAGATGTCGCCTTAAATGGCTTTGAATGTAAGTCTTTACATACTTGAATTTTGTTTAGCTCTTCCCATTCTCACATTTAATTTTTTTTATTTAATTTTTTTCAATCTAAAAATGATTCAGACATCTGCTGAATCACATGAAGCATTTGACATATACTTGTCCTCCTGTGTGTTTCAGGCCAGTCTGTCCATCTGGGGATGGGGGGGTCTTGGAGTTGTGCTGTTCCTCGTCACGTTTGGACCTTTTGCCATATTCTACCTGGCCTTTTACATCTTCTGCTTTGTTGGAGGGTGAACAACAAATTCTTTAAACAATGCATCACTTCTTTACATAAGGCTACTTTCACAGTAACCACAAAGCTCAATGTTTTATCATTTCTGCTTTTTAGGGGCTTTGCAGTCACTTTGCTATATGGAAAGATAAACTCAGAGAAACACCTGGAAATGTCTGAGCATTCTTACCTGCCACCAACACAAACTGGTGTACTTAAGGTAAGAACAAATAATGCAGGTACTGTACATTTCTGGCACAAACTTGTGAACTACATATTAATACAGTTCTTGATGAGGTCCATTGTTATGAGGATTGTTGCATTTTTTTTCTCGATTCCATTAGTCATTGTATGCAATTCTGTCTCTTTCAGTCATTGGATGAGATAAAGTTGGAGATGAAGCCTATAAAAATTGACAGAAGACTGACTGGCTCCAGTTTCATTGATGAACCACTACAACAGGTGTGTGTGTGTATTTGTGTATGTGTGTGGTAAATAACTATCAAATTTTAATGGCTGAAACAATATGGAACCAGAGATGTGCCACAAACTGAAAGTCATAAGATTCATGGCAAAATCCACAAAAATAACTAAACTGAACTACAAGCTTGGTTCAAAGGAGGAGGAGATGTCTAAAGAACATGGCCTTTAGAAAATAGATGTTCATACTCGCCTTGACGACATTTACTGGTGTCTGACTGAGAGCTGCAGAACTTGGAACTTCTCGGTCACAGCCAACCCAGTTACAACTGGGAGAGAATAATGCACACGTTTCGGACACTCGTTCACTTAGCTCGCTGCCTCAACTGACCCAGTTCAGCAACTTAATACTGACTTCAGGCCTAGAGGAGTAATCACTATCAAGCACTCCGAAACTCCTTAAGTTTCCATGCTGCGTGTGCACTGGAGGTCTGCTCCTTGTCCCCACTATATTAGTGAGGTGCAGGCTGCCTGTTATCAGATATATGTTGGACTCTGTTGGGGGAAAAATATTTGTTTTTCCCAGCATGTGAACATGTTTTTAACTCGTCAGAATTTACAGTGGGTCATATAAAAGATGACGCTAGTAAACACTTAAAGTGCATTTTACGTTCCCGACTTTGATCTCAGCCCTTGTTTTTTTTTTTTTTTTTTTTCCTTCAAAGTACATCACACATTACATATATATATCACCTCTTCGTACATGCAAATTTTCCTTCAAAAAACATTTTCTATTGAAACGGTGTTATACCTCGCAATGGCGGAAAATAGTATCTTTTTGTTCTTCTAAACATCTTATGTATTACACTTTTATAAATACCATTAATTTAAAATTCTAAAAAACACATCTATCTTGAATTAAAAAGAAAAAAAAAGTAGAGAAGATGAACAGAAACTTTCTGTACTGTAGCATCAAAGCTATTCTTATTTTGTCCCTGAAGTAAAAAGTAAAGGGTGTTGGGGCTGATGGGCATTTTCACTGAGTCTACAGGTGATTAATTCAGCTTAGCACATTTGTAATTGGATTTTCAGTAATAATCAGACTGCCTGTCAGCAGTGCATATAGGGAAGAGGAGCATAATGTCTTCTTTTTTTTTTTTTGGTAGTCTTTTCTTTCCCAATAATGCTTTGTGGTTATAACGCTCCCAATAAAACACAACCTTTTAGCATGTTGTTTTCAGGAAAGTAGTGTGGCCAGCTAGACTTAAGTGCAGACACAGCAGTTAGCGATGGTCAGATGACGCTGGCTGGTCTAGCATGGTGTCTCTGTGCTCCCCTCCTCCCTGGGAATGCATACTTATCATTTCTGCAGCATGTGAACCTTGGGATGTTGTTCAACTAAATACGGCTGGTGTCATGCTTTCTAAAAGAAAGTTGTTGTCTTGATTTTTCTTGCAAAAAGTTTTTTCCTTTTTTCTTGTTTGTACTCTCAAACTTTTTTCTTGGCCAACACGCCCCCTTACTCTGCAGCCTATATTTATACAACCTATTCTTTATAAACAGATGAATATTTACCATTATTTTCTCATCTCTTTTCCCATATTTCTTTTTAGGTGATCCAGTTTGCCCTAAGAGACTACATCCAATACTGGTACTACACTCTGAGTGAAGATGAGTCCTTCTTACTAGAGATCAGACAGACGCTGCAGAATGCCCTCATCCAGTTCTCCACACGGTACAAGAGACAGATTCAGGTGCATTTTCTGTCTTTGTTGGGGATATTCTTAATAAATATTATGCTGTATTTGGTTTCCAGGTCAAAAGAGGTGGACTGGCAGCCTTACTTTACCACTCGCCTGGTGGATGACTTTGCCACTCATTTACGTGTCTTTAGAAAAGCCCAGGATCGTCTCGCCGACCGAGAAGACAAACAAAGTACGAGCTCATACTCACACGTGCAATCTGCCTCCCTCACTGTTGATGTTTCTTGTGTCTCCAGACTTTATTCAGTCTGTCACATGAACGTTTCTTGCTAGTCCCATAGCAGATAATTTTCTCTTTTCTTCTTTTTGGATAAAATTAAATTGAGAATTTTGACACTAGAACAGATAATGACCATTAAGGGAACGTTTTTTTATTTTTAACAGGGGACATAACAGAGGAGCTGGTTGACTCGTTTTTTGAGGCAGAGGTGGAGATGGAGAGAAAGATTTGTCGAGATGTTGTGTGCACCTCGCACAAAGATGAAGAAGGTAAGCAATTATGCAGTGTTTCTTCTTAGCATTTACGCTTGTATGAAGAGCCTTTCTCGATTGCTTGATTGTGCTGGTCTTGGTAAACTTAAAGATTTGTTTTGTGTTTGTGTTCCAGGTTTTCTTCGCGACCTGTGTGAGCTGATTCTATATCTGTTACTACCTCCTGGAGATTTCCACAACAAGAACATGAGATATTTTCTAAGGGTGAGTGCAGAGACAAATTGAGATGCAAATATGAGGAGGAAGATTACACATCAAGACAGCAAACCAAATAAGATGCTTTAATCAATCCCGGTGAAGCCACCAGCCAGATTTTGCAGGTCTCACTACTAGTCACTTATGACCCTGTTTCTCCAGAGCAAGCTGCACTGCAGAAACAGCTGCATGATGACATGTTTGTAATGCAAGTTGTTGAGTGTGTTTGGAAACACTGATGTATTTCAGGAGGTGCTGGCGTGTGGTGTGCTACTTCCCCTGATCAACCAGCTGAGTGACCCTGATTACATCAACCAGTTTGTCATCTGGATGGTGAGAGTACAAATTATCAGTTGTGTTTTTTTCAAAATTGTTGTATTTCAGCAGATTATTATTTCAGAAGTGAAAATGCGGGCACACCTGCTAAAAGGAGCCGTTGAAATCCATTACACATGCCAGAATAATATGTTAGCTCTCAGTGTGCTGATGAAGCAGCCGCATACACAGAACTGGACCTCAGTTCAGGCATGTAAAACCATGACAAGATGGAAGGATGGATTTACACAGTTTTCATTTCAGGCTTTGGTGAAACATCAGTTCTGATGAGCTAAATTTTCTGATATAATTTGGCTATTTTATTTTATTTTTATTTAATTTTTATTTAACTTATTTTAGTCAGTTACATAGTTAGTTATTTAGCCATTTATTGGTCTAGGAATTGAAGGCCGATTTAACAAACACCCATATAAAAGAGGGCTAAAAGAGGGATCAATCTGAAACTGGTGTTACTTCGGATTGTAGATGGAAGAAAAATTCTCGATGTTGACTTTTGTGTCTAGATTCGGGACTCCAGCTGCAATTACGAAGCCTTCATGAACATTCTGAAGTTAACAGACAAGCCTTCTGAGCTGGAGGCTGTTAAAGACAAGGTTGTGGAGGAGCTGCAGTATCTCCGCTCCCTGGACACCGCTGGTGATGGTGGGCTTTCACTTTTTCCCATTGACATGCAAACGTGCAAGACTCATATGTCAAGCTAGTGCACAGATGAAGTTTGGCTTGATAAGTGCACTGCTTTCCTCTTCTTCCTCTTGACATCTTTTTATTTCTATGCCATAAAGACATCAATGTGATCAAGAACCAGATTAACAGTCTTCTGTTTGTGAAGAAGGTGTGTGAGACCAGGATCCAGAGACTGCAGTCTGGCAAGGTGAGAAACTGCAGCAAGTTTCTTTTTTCTTTTTCTTAAATATTTATGCTGGAGAGTCTAATTTAAACACATGACTAAAATTAATTTCAGTTAAGCTGCACAATCTGCTGCTGAATCTTCTGAAAGTCAGTATGTTTTATGTTTTGCCCATCCTGTTCCTGTCTTGTGTAGGAGGTTGATGCCTTGAAGCTGGCAGTCAACTTTGGCAAGCTGTGCGTTATTCCACTGGATCACATCCTTGTCCACAACATAGCTCTGCAGTTCTTCATGGGTAATTCTGAAAACAAGTTGAATCTCACATGGATGCCAAAGATCACTGTAGTTATCCAGTGGCCTTAATCCATTAATCATCCCTTTAAAACATAACTTACTCCATTTCTCAAATACTTTAAACCTCAGCATGCCTCATTACATATGCCCCTACACCGTCCCTCATGACCTCAGCAGTAATTTTAAAAGCTCACTCTACCTTACAGATCAGATTACGATGGCATGTGTGGAGTGTGTGCATACTAGGAGTCAAGCCAAGTTGTGTCAGATCTGCTGTGGAAATGGCCAAAGGACTTAAGATTACAGACAGATCTGTCATTCTAGAATTTATTTTCTTCCAAATGTTAAATTTTACATTAAGAATGGCTCAATACAGTTACAATATTATAATAAACAATGTTCAAAAAACTTGTCTGCAGAATTGTAAGACTAGCAGTAGAATTTTTTTTTTTTAAGAAGATCAACAGATGAAAGCAGCAGCCAAAAATACTAATTGCTAAACTTAAGGAGGCTGCTTGTGAATGTGTCACTGAAGTGCAATATTAGACTTGCACCATTTGGACCAAGTTGTCTATCTTTTGATCCAGACTTCATGCAGGGAGCAGGGGCTCAGGCAGAGCTGTTCTTCTGGCTCACAGTGGAGGGATACAGGGTGACGGCACAGCAACAGTTGGAGGCCATGCAGGGCTGGCAGAAAGATGGCAAGAAGCAGCCTAGTGCCACCAAGGGGCTGCTGAAGGCTGCAGCACTAGGAGTCTATGAGCAATACCTCTCTGACAAGGTAAGAGGCAAATTCAGGTCTCCTTCATGTCTCCCCGTTCTAATATTTGAAGATTATTTCAACCAAAGGCAAGAAAAGCCCTGGAGTAAAAGTCAATTTTAAACTCATTATGCTTCCTTGTCTTCAATTATAACACGATCCAAATTTAGATGCTGTATTTTCCTTAAAGTTCTTCTTTATTTAGTCTGCATGTCCACTTACTGACCTCACTGTGAATTGACAGGCGTCTCCGAGGGTGCAGGTTGACAAGACATTAATAACAAAACTGGGAGAGAAGCTACAGGATGATGACCCCACACCAGAGATCTTTGATGAAATCCAGAGAAAGGTACTAAAAAATGTTTGCAATGATAGATTTTAAGACTCATCATTTTTGCTCTTTTTTTTCTCTCTATTTTGTATATCTGCTAACAAGTATTGTTGTTCATACCACAGGTGTATGACATGATGCTACGCGATGAGCGCTTTTACCCATCATTCAAGCAGAGTCCTCTCTATGTCCGCATGCTCGCAGAGCTGGACATGTTAAAAGAGCCCAGTTACAGAGGATCTGACGACGGGGACGGAGAGTCATTCAATGGCTCTCCCACAGGAAGCTTAAACCTGGCAAGTCCTCAACACTTCTTTTTAAATTTGCCTGAAAATGTTGACATGTAGGTGCATAGGGACTTGTTTTTATGGTTTATTCTTCTGCTTGTCTGTGTCTGTAATGTGTGATTTTAGTCTCTGGACGACTTGAGTAATTCCTGCCATGATGAATATATGCAGCTACATGCCTTCATCTCAGATACAGGTATCATACCAACTCCTTTGTGTACTTTGTGTGTGTTTTGTATCTGTAAGCCTGTTTTAGTCCTTCCCTGCATGTCTCCCCACCCTTTCAGCTTTTCACCTTCTTGCTCCATTCATCTGCATGTCTATTGCCTCACTTCACTCTTCCAGTATTCTTTATTTGACTCCATTACCTTCACTTTTTTTCTGTTCTCTTTTTCCTTTTTTCCACCCTCCCTTACCTTTTCTGTCATGATGTCACATTTTCTCCCTTTTATCACATTTCCACACCCTCTGCTTTTCTTTTTTTTTTCCTCTTTTGTTTGCTCTTCCACACCCTCTCCTGCACCTACAACACATACTTTGCCAACATACTTTCTTCACCATCTATCAATCCATCCTCCATCCTCCCTTCGCCTTTTTTGGATGTTTGGCCTGGCGGGGTAGCTGATACTTATTTTCCCGGCTTGTGGGGTGCTGCAGGGGTTTGCAATGATCATGGTAAGACCTACGCACTGTACGCCATCACCGTGTTCAGACGCAACCAAGATGGCAGCGAGGACTGCTGGAAGACTTACCGCCGCTATTCAGACTTCCATGACTTCCATATGAGAATTACTGAACAGGTAAATGTAAAATTAAATAACTTGACAGTAAAAAAGTCAAAAGCTGCCTTAAAGAACACAGCGGCAATGCTTGAATGTTATTTTAGTTTGAGAACTTGGTGTCAGTCCTCAAGCTGCCTGGGAAGAAGACCTTTAACAACATGGACAGAGACTTCTTGGAAAAGAGAAAAAAAGACCTCAATGCTTACCTTCAGGTGAGCATTAATTAATTAGTGCATTAATCGTTTCTTTCATGTTTTCGGTAGTCGTTTTTGGGGTGTGTTTAACTGTGTGCGCATTTGTTTCAGTTGCTGCTAAACCCAGAGATGGTGAAGGCCTGTCCAAATCTGATTCCTTACGTCTACGACTTCCTAGAGAACAAGGCTTACAGCAAAGGCAAAGGAGAATTTGCACGGAAGGTCTGTACATTTATTTCGCCAAATAAAATACGTCTTTCAGTGTGATTTTTGTCATTTTCCTACTGAACATCTGCAAAATGAGTATAGTGGGAAGTTTTGTTTACAAGACACTTTTGTCTGATTCTATTAAAATAATTTTCTGCACGTCTTATTCCCATTCAGATAGACACATTTGTAAATCCTTTGCGGAGCTCCATGAGGAACGTGTCCAATGCAGTAAAAGCCCTGCCAGACAGTCTGGCTGAAGGCATGACCAAAGTCTCTGACAACATGGGCCGTATGTCAGAGAGACTGGGTCAGGACATCAAACAGTCCATATTCAAGGTAGAACCTTATAGTGGTGCTTTGATTACTCACATAATAAATGTCATGACACTTGCTGCTCTGATGTTGAATGATCAACCTTTCCCTTTTCTCTCCAGGTGCCTCCTCTCCTTCCTAAGTCTGATATTGACCCAGAACACTGTCGAGTCTCTGCACAGCTTGATGACAATGTGAGTCAGCGCACAGTTAAGATGTTTATTTGTTCTGTTATTAAGAAGTGAAACTACCTAAACATTATCATTATTCATTTTTTAATGATGTTTTTACTGTTTTCTCTGCCCTAAAAGTGTTTTGAGCATCCAAAACAGGGGTATCAAACTGATCCGTGAAAGGGCCGGTGTGGCTGCAGGTTTTTGTTCCAACCATGCAGCAGCACAGCTTTCACGAATCAGTTTGACACCCCTGATCCAAAACTTTATTATCCAAACACCAAACCTTGTTAAGAGGTTCATTCTCATCACTTCCCCTCTATGCCACACCCCTCTCAGTCAGACTCAGTGGCAAAACAAACCTCACTCAACATGGTGGAGTGTAGCTGTAAACACGGCAAGACTGGGAAAAATGTGGAATATGACATGAAATTAAGGACAGTCGGACTCCACATTGATGCGTCTGAGCTACCAGAGAACAAAAAGTCCATGAACATTAACATGTGGCCAGAAATCGTGTATCCTGACATTTATATGTACCTGATGTCAACGCCAGTAAAATACACAATGCAAAGCCTGAAAATGACTCACTACTCCCTGTGAACTGTTAGCCAGTTAGCTAACTTTTCCAAATGGCTGCTTGACAGCAAATCAAATTTCAGGGGCCAAAATTGTGTGAATTCTTGTCCATGCACTTGAATATATTCCTTTAGAACAGATTGTGCAAAATTAGTATCATCAATTACATAAAAAGTATGGGGTGAAAAATAATCTCTGAGGTGCTGATTGTCCCAAAATTCTATCTACATCATCTCCAGACAGCATTATTGAAAAGTTATTGAAAGAATTGTGATTCATGAAACAGTTTCAAAGTTATGGTCCAATGGAAATTAAGGGATTAGGCCTTAAAGGCTCTGTGGTCAATATTTTTCTGATTTACAAGTTTTAATTTCAAAAAACTTATCTCAATCATTCTTTCCATCTACTAACTTCGGTGAAAAGTTTCATCTATGGGGGGGTTGTTGTAAAATTGTAAATGTGTGCGTTGTGTGTTTCCAGGTGGATGATAACATCCCACTCCGGGTAATGCTGCTGCTCATGGATGAGGTGTTTGACCTCAAAGAGAAAAACCAGTGGCTGCGAAGGAACATTAAAAACCTGCTGCAGCAGCTCATTAGAGCCACGTACGGCGACACTATCAACAGGTCAGTGGCAGAGAAAACTCAAGTACCAAATGATCAGCTCCACAAAGACTAGGCCTTTAACTCTCCCTCTTTTTCTTATGAAGGAAAATCGTGGATCACGTGGACTATTTAACATCGCCGGAGCAAGTGGCAGAGTATGTTAAAAAGTTCAGGTAAGCCATTCACCCTGTTTTTTCTTAAATATCTAATTAGTCTGAGGAATCTTCACTAACTTTGCTGTTTTCTTCTTTGTTCAGGGATTCGTACTGGCCAAACGGTATTCTAGCCGAGACGCCGCCCCGTCGGGACAAGTGCATTCGCATGAGGACACGAGTAGCTGCCAAAACCAGCCTGCTGGGAATCATGCCAGGTGAAAACATATTCACCCTATTTAGTTAGCAGCTGGCTACACATTGAACTTATTTGCAAACCTACTTATAAATATTTTCTCTTTCTTGAAGAACTAAAGTTTCCTGTTTTAAATGTGTACTATTTCCCTCATTTATGTCTTATCTGACCATCCTTATTTGTAATGCAACCAGGTGGCAGTCTAACGAGTCCCATTACCCTCCCCACCCCCGTTTTTTTTTTTCTTTCATGAGTTTTCTGTCATCAGTCTCTTGAAAGTTTGTAGACATTGACAACACTATCCTTCTGTCTTTGCCTTAGATGAGCTGAAGCACATCATTGGAGCGGACACCACAAGAAAGGGGATACTCCGCGTCTTTGACATGTTTCAGTACCAACCCATGAACCGACGCCTAGTATATGTGTTCCTGGAGGGTTTCCTGGAGACCATGTTCCCTCAGTACAAGTTCCCTGAGCTCTTTGTTAAGCTGCACTCTCGTTCTCCACGCATCAGCAGATACGGCCAAAAACTCAAATGCTCCTCGCTGAAGAGGTGACAGGAAAGGACGGAGGATACAGACCGACTAGACACACAGAGAGACAGAGACACAGAGCTGTGGGACAGGGTGGGAGGGGTTGAGTGAACGTTGAGTTGTGTGTGTGACTTCTGCCCTTCCTCTTCCCTCACACACACTCCCGTCGGTGAAAACACTCCAGTTATCCAGCTGATTATTTCTGTCAAGACAGAACTGGTGGATGAGCAACTCTGCCCTATTCTCACTCTGTGAAGGACACATGCGCAAACACAAATCCTATAATTTGCACCAAGACTGAACATGGCAGTCTTTTAGTTTCTTTTTCTTCCTCCTCCTTTTTGAACTTTTTAGTTGTGTTAAGCTTTATTCTGGGCCAGCCAATGCTGCTTTCTCGTGGTCCAGAGAGCAGACCACAAATACTGTATTGTTTTTAATCTGCAGGACTAGATAGCGCAGACCCACACCTTGCCTTACCTCCCGCTTCAGTCCTCCATCTTTAAGCCACACAGCTGCAATCAAACATCCCCTCATGCTGTAGACATGTGAGCTGCAGAAGCACTTGTTAACTTGCAGATTTATTTGTTGTGATAACAACCAAAAATGTCAATAGCACTGGGTTACAGAGGCGCTGCCCTAAAAATGTGACTGAACAGATTTTGGTCAAAAGGTTTTTTTTGTTTGTTTGTTTTTTTCTGTCAGCATTTTTTTTCTTCCAGGGAGCTGCTCTTGGCTACTCTCTGAAGTGTTACATCCACCACCCTCCTCCAAGAACAGGCCACATCCCCTTTAATGCTACTGTCACAACATGTGATGACCAAAGCTCACCATGTTCATACATGTGTGTACGTGTACTGGTGTGACGCTGAGATGCTCTAAACGTTATTGTGCTTCATGTTGCTCATCTAAAGAAAGGAGACCTTTAATGACCTAAAAGGTGAGGTTTTAAGGACACACTGAAGACACGTGTCTCTGTCGGAGGCACACCATTGAATGTACTCTTGATATTTTCTGCATTTGGCTTGTGTGGAATTTTGTTCAAGTGCGTGTGTGTGTGTGTGTGTTTAGCACGAAGCTGCAACCCTCTTCAGTCAGAAACTGTGCCAGTGTGAGTTAGTGAACCAGCCTTAAATCTATATACAGTATATACTGACCAAGAGATGCACGCTAGAAGAACTATTACTTCACATGACTGAACATTACAAGGAAATCAAGATATGAGATATGGAGATATATCCCTAATCACTTTTATTCTGAGAAAATGTCTTTGATTTGGTGCAATTTATTTCTTTTTTTTTTTCTTTAATGCATGTGCATTTTGAATCGTCGTGTACTAAAAGTAGTAAATCATATTCTTTTAATAGAAGAAAACATGAGACGTCTCCCCAGAAATGTCTTCATACCCCAGCAACTTAACATTCCGTTGTTGTGAAAGTACAATGTTTATTTTATAGACTTGTTTTATAAGTCTCAAATTATTATTTCTTTCTTTGTTTTGTCATTTTGGTGAGTATGGGGGGTTAATTTTCACTTATCTCCTGCCCACTCATGTAGAATCTGGATATTTTGGGGTATAAATAAAGTGATGATTGGGTTGTTTTTTCCATGTCACAGCTCAATGATTAGCTCACAGGGCTGCAAGTAGTTACAGCTGCTTCTTTTTAACTCATGGTGTTTTATGCATTCAAGATTGTCATGTAGAGTACAGAGATCTTTAATATGAACTGCCGGCTGGAAAGATACCCCTTTGTGTGTTTACCTCCCTTAAAGAGAAGAGGAAAAAAAAATCTTTAAAACAGGTCTTCAGAGTTCACGGAAACGTGACCAACTGAATCACTGCTAATTAGCACTTACCGTAGCAACTGTGGGAGCCCTGCTTCTGTTGTGCTGCAGTCATTGGATGTAACTCGCTCGACTGCTGTGATTTGCTTGCGCCGAGCAAGTCTGGTGGACTGTGATTGGCTGAGTAGGAGGATGTGAACTGGAGCCTCTCTTTTTGGGAGTTTATATGTTGTCCCCTGATGGAGAAGATGTCACCTTTAACTTTCTGCACACCTCTCCACACAGGAAGTTTTTTTTTTCTTTTAACCCCAGTATATATGAATCTATTATAATGAATCTTGTGCATATCTTGTGTACAGTATGTGTTAATAGTGTGCCTAATTGTACTGTCAACTCTATTTTCATATTTGTCTTTAACCTAAAAAAAAAAAGTGAGTCAGAATGTCATGATCATTTTACACGGCTGAAAATGACTTTGGGGTGGGTTTTTTTTTTTGTTTGTTTGTTTTTTTGGCATCATGCTTATCAAACTTTCCTTGTGAGCACTTGTGCTCAAATCAGTATAACACTAATAAAAGGCAACTCAGACTAAGACCCATAGTTTGTGTTTTCTGTTTTTACAGATCTGGTTGATGGCGTATATCAGTGCTTCTCAGTCCAGATTTTAAGGACACGACACATTCAAAACTCTGGGGTCATTAACAGACTTGTGCAGACCTTGAATGATGAGTTGATGACGTGATCCATTTATATGAGCCCTATAAATGCCCCTGGTAGTACTTAGCTTTCTGTTGTAGTTTTACATCCACATTAAAGGTAGCATCTGATCCAAAATAGAGATTTAAACTGTACATGTATCAATTACTCTGTGCAAAGAGGAAACTTTACCCAGACCATGTCTTTTTTTTTTTTTTTTTTCCAGCCACACATTTTATGAAGCTGCAGATGTTCAGTAAAGACCAATTTCTCATGTGACCGTGATCTTCTTGGCAGTTTGGTTCTCATTTGAAACGGCTACGCAACATTAGAACTTTAGTTTCAGTTTAAGATTTTCAAATTTCCAGCAAATATGTAGTTACCTAATAGTTACTTCAGAATTATTTTGCAAAAGCTACTCTGTTATGACTCACATGTCTTGTTCTTGGCTGCATGAGACAAACTGCCACTAACGGACTTAATACTTGAAAAGCTGACTTGCAGGTTTTCAAATAATCACGTAGAAATCGAGACTGTTCAGATGTTTCACAGCAAGATAAGTACGTGGCTTGAGGAAAAGGAATGACTCACTTCTACAAAGTGTCCCAATACCATGAATTAAAAACTACAAGCGTTTTCTGATCCAGCTTTTCTCTGCTCCAACACCCCTGATTCGAATAAATGGTTCATTAACAGATATGTGACGATAACTTATTCAGGTGTGTTTGAACAGGGATTACTATAAATCAGTGTTTTTCTACCCTGGTCCTCAAGGCACACTATCCTGCATGTTTTAGATGTTTCCCTGCTCAGTCACATTTGATTGGATGGCAATCAGCTGGTCTTCAAGGTCTACACAAGTCTGTCAATGACCCACTAATTACAGCCAGATGTGTTTGAGCAGGAAAACATCTAAAACATGCAGGACAGCGTGCCTTGAGGACCAGGGTTGAAAAACACTGCTATAAATGAATCAGGGATGAGGGGCAATGTCCTGCATGTTTCCCTGCCACAACATACCTGATTTAAATGAATGGATCACCATCAGCTTGTCATCCAAGCCTGCACAAGCCTTTAATCCACACTTTATTTGAATCAGGTGTGTTTTAACATGGACACATGCAGGTCAGGGGCCCTCAAGGCCTGGAGTTGCCCATCCCTGCTATGAATAATAAATTCTTACAAGTTCAACCGCCATAAAGTTACATGGTAACATTATGACAAGATTTAAAGAAGGATTTTTAGTCACATTGTCTTTTTTTCCCCCTCTTAATTTTAATATACAGCAGTCGGCGGCCACCGGTCATGACCTCTGCTGGTTGTCAGTCAACAGTGTCTATGGCGTCAGGCCAATACATGGCAGTCCACGTTTGAGCTCTTTTTACAATTCAAAGGTGCAGTTCTGTCTTCATGTCTTCCTCTGAGCTTTTCCTACCGGGTCGGTGATGATGACGATCCCCCAGGCAGCCAGACCTGACGGACAAACACTTTAGTCGGTTTGGCTGCCAAACATAACACCCAGCAGGGAAACTTGAGCAACTTACAAGCAGCGAACGTAATCTGCGCCACCGTTCCCATGGAGGTCGGCGCTCCCTGCCGCATCACTTTGCGAGCCGCATGAAAAACATAAGCTCCAGACGCGACCAAGCCTCCGCCGGAGACGAGCCTGCAGCTCCAGCAGTCCTTGAGCATCTGTCCGGTCTTTGACTCGGAGGCCTGCGGGGCTGCTGACATGGTGACGGAGCGTGTGTGCTAATGCTAATGAGCTGATAAAAAACTCGACTTTACAGAGAAATTATCCTTTTAAGCTATGTCCGCTTGTGGAATGAGGACAAACTTTTAAAATTAAATACAAAGTAATCTTATAAGAAACCCTGTCACCATACGTTGGTTGTGTTTTCATATATCAAACTACATCCGGATGCTTTACCTCGCATTTCCTTTCTTGTACTTTCAAAATAAAAGTCCCAACACATTGTGGATTTAACATCTTGTCAATAAAGGCCCCGTTACCCCCGCAAGCACTTCTGATTTATATGTAAACATGCAGTTGCACGAGCTGCGTCAGCCGCGCATCACGCTGGACCTCTGACCTCTCAGGTGTTTTTCGGAGTTTCACAGCGGTCACTTCTCTCTAGAAAGACAACATGCTGCTATTCGTCTTGGTTTTCTCCTGTATTTCTGTGGGGCAGACAGAGTCTGCTGTCGACTCGTACGTTGCAGCGGTGTACGAACACAAAGTCATCCTAAACCCGGAGCCTCGCGTCCGTCTGTCCCGCCGAGATGCCCTGAAACACATGCAAAGAAACCTGGACATCTACGAGGAGCAGGCTGCCCTAGCCGCCCAGCAGGTATGAACCACAGACCCACACACTCATATATGTACATGTCCATGTTGAAAAGAAGGGAGTTCAGGATCTGGAAAACCTTCAGGATGCCTCAAACTAACGGAAGATGAAATCAAAAATCTTATTCATTATAGCTTTGTTAGGGCCGGTGACGAAACAGTCACATTTTGCACGTGTCCACTTTATAGCTTTGTTTGACCTTTGAACCCTACAGTAAAATATGCATGCCATTGCGTCTGGATAATGAATTATAAATATTTGACAGCTTCAAAATCATTGACAGAAAAAAAAAAAGGATTACATTCTGGTCATCAATGTCAAAACCATGATAATCAAACTTTTTTTTTGTTGCACGTTTCATACGACTTGTGCAACCCAAAGTGCTTTAGAGAATTAAGTATAATAAATGTAATGTAATGAAGTAATTATGTGTCCACACATACACACACACACATATATATATATATATATATATGTGTGTGTGTGTATGTATGTGTGTGTGTGTACACACACATTAAAGCTCACACAAGTTCATTGTTACATGGTACATGACAGAGGATGTTGAAATCTAGTCTGATAAAGAACATAAGACATAAATTAACACATTAAATGCACTAGCAAGAATAACAAAATATAAATCAAATGAATACATTTAAATTTAAAGTAGAACATGTATCAGAGCTCGGGTCGTGGGGACGGCACGCTGGGAAAAGAGGCCCAGACCTCCCTCTTCCCAGCCACCTCCTCTAACTCCTCCAGGGAAACACTGAGGAATTCCCAAGCTAGCTGGGACAGGGCAGAGCCAGGACACGCTGTCCTGGCTCTGCTAGTAGTCAGTACCTCTCAACGTCATGAAGAAGCTCAAGCTCCTTCCAGTAGATCATTCTACAAAGGTGAGCTGCAATAGTAAAAGAAGGCTTCAGGCTTGAGGATAACCAGTGATCCAACCTCAACCCAGCTGCTTTCAACTACATACTGTATCTTGACAGAAGAGGGAATTTTAAATCAGTAGGTCTGTGGGTTTTAGTTATTTTCGTATTTCTCAGGGTGCCCAGATCTTGGTGTTTCCAGAGGACGGTATTCATGGTTTCAACTACACTCGTTCATCCATCTCTGGATACGTGGAGAGCGTTCCTGACCCTCAGCAGGAGAGCTGGAACCCATGCACAGAGCCAGGCAGATACAACAACACAGAGGTGAAAAGATCATAGTTTTAGATCTGATGTTTACGTCATTGCATTCATCTGATCTATTGCAATTATGGCAACGTACGGTAATAAGTGTAGAATGTAATATGTACATGTTGAGCAGATTTTCAAAGACGCTCGCTTCTCTGGCCAATTAGGAGGTTCAAATGCCAAGCAAAAGTCACAAAAAAAATCGTGTTTTTCTCCCAGGTTCAGCAGCGACTGAGTTGTATGGCCCGTCGTTACAACCTCTACCTGGTAGCCAACATGGCTGATCTGCAGCCGTGTCCCCAGAAAACAGACTCCGACTCATCCTGTCCCTCTGATGGATTCTGGCAGTTCAACACCAACGTGGTTTTCAGGTGCTGAGTAGAATTTAAAATGGAAAGTGACTAAGTATACAACTGCAGTTTCCTGGTCTATCCAACCTGATGTGTATTCTCCTCGATTCAGCTCAGATGGCTTGCTGGTGGCACGTTACCATAAACACAACCTGTACTTTGAGGAGGCTTTTAACAAACCTCCACAAGCTGAAATTGTTACATTTGATACACCTTTTGCTGGGAGGTTTGGCCTCATCATCTGCTTTGATATCCTGTTCCGTGAACCTACGGTAACCCTGGTAGAAAGGGTAAGAAAATACAGACATCTGCATCCAACTTAGTTGACTTGTGTCTTCAGCTTCTTATCTTCTGTCCTTTTTCAGGGTGTCCGTCAGCTGATCTTCCCCACAGCCTGGATGAACCAGCTCCCCCTGCTGGACACAATTCAGTTTCAGCGGGCTTTCAGCATCGGTGCCAATGTCACTCTGCTGGCTGCCAACATTCGTAACGACCATCTCATCATGACAGGGAGCGGCATCTACACCCCCGTTTCTGCAACCTACCACCACGCCATGAGAGGAGACCCTGAGGAGGGCAGGCTGCTGGTGGCCAGGGTTCCGGTTTTAGATCCACTCTGGGCGAGAGAGAGCACAGCCACAGAGGAGGGGGCTGTATGGGACGAATCTACATCATCATTGGCTACAGACTCTGGTTACTGCCACAGAGAGAGCTGTACTGACCCTCCTTCTGCTCCTGATGCTTCTGCAGCTCCTCCCTCCTACCCCACCTTCACTGCATCCATGATGTATGATCTTTTTACATTTGTCCTCTTAAACAAAACAGAGGACAAACTCGAGGTGTGTGATGGCAGTTTGTGTTGTCAACTTCAGTACAAGTGGACAGCACAAGGCAAAACCAAAGAAGTCTACGCACTGGGCGCATTTTCAGGAACGCACACCGTGAACGGACGTTATGCCCTGCAGGTAGACATTTTGAACATTTAAAAGCTGCTTTACTTCTACGATGAGGCTAGTCACATTTATTTACCTCTACAGGTGTGTGCATTTGTCCGCTGTGCGGGGCTGGAGGCCAGCTCCTGCGGACAGGAGGTGGAAGAGGCCGAGTCTAAGATGGACTTCCTGTTGATGGGGACGTTTGAGACCAGACATGTGTACCCAGTAGTTTTGGCAAGTCATCTGGTTCTGGAGCAGCCTGAGAAGCTGGAGAAAGCTGAAGATGGGACAGTGGCCATGAAACACTCCAATATGACTGGGGGCCTGGTCACTGCCTGTCTGTATGGACGAATGTACCACCTGGACAATCAATGATCAGCTCTGGAACAGATGTTTAGTAAAGACAAAATACATAAAAACAAAAAAAAAGAAAACAGTAAAAGCACACTACGCTAAAAGTTTAGTTAGAGCCGTCCTCCAGCATGGCTTAGCTTCATTCCTCACCACATACCAAAGAGTCATTAAATTGGTCCTGGTAGATTCTGCATAATCTTGCTAACAAACAAGCAGGAAAGATTACATGAAAAACTAAAATGACTAAATTCAATTCTTATGATCATTAATGATATTCAGCTGTTCCAAATTGTTTCTCTGCACACAAAACTGAAAGACATGGAAAACAAATCTCTTTATTCATCTGTTACTTAGTTTTTACAAACATTGCACATGGTTGTGTCCACCTCTGCCTGAAATTTGCATATTCCTAAAAAGGCAATATTTAATGTCTTTATCTCACACACACACACACATAAAAATGCATTCACAGTGTCACCATTATCCCATCTTTACAGAACAGACATTAATTACAAACCCAATTTCCACAAAACTTGAGAAATAGTCTAAAATGCCTCAAAAACTTAAATCTATAATTTATTAAACTGCCATAACTGGTCTGCATTTTGGTAGTTCCTTTGAACCTTCATCCATTCACATACTCATACAGTACTTCTCATCTGCTGTTGTCTAAGTTCTTTTTAATAGAAACAAGTACAAAGAAAATGATTTTCAGTGTCATCATTGATCAACTTTATCATATTTAGAAATAAAAAAGAACAGTGTTGGTGAAAGTCATGATTACATATTAAAAAGGACCATCTACCGAAGGCTGAAGTCTCTGCTCATAAGTTTGTGCTAAACTTCATTTGATAATCTTAAGTTAAAGAGGATGAGGGCCAAAGTTAAAGGGACGATTGACGAGCTGCTGAAATCTTTCTAAGAATTGAGACGGGTTCAGACAGCCAGGTGATGTGCTAGTCAGAGGTGTCACATCACAGCAAGAAGATTCTCAGTTCAAATCTCAGCTAATACCTCTGCGCTACTGGCATCAAAATCTACGTTTGATTATACCTGTTTAAAAACAAAGTTGGCTAGTGAAAACACTGCAGATAATTTCATTTGCACTTGTGTCTTAAATGGAGGTTCACATTAATTGAATTTCCCTTCTGGGATAAATAAAGTATTTTTCATTTCATTTCATTTCATGAAATTATAATAAAATGACAGACTTAAGTTAATGCCGCATTTTAGAAAAAAAACAACAAACTTACAAACCGTTCTGGAAATGGGTTTGTGTTTATAGCGTCAAGTTAATTCCTGAAGTTGCTCATCCAGGTTGTCAGGTAACTGACACTTGAAGCAGCTGCACAGTAAAAGGGTTTTACATCCGCCTGAACAGTAACAGAATCACCTCTCGACGATTCAATCTCCTCTTGGAATAAATACGTAGAATTTAATAACTACTTTATCTATTGGAGTCTAAAGACGGTTCCTAGTCAGCAATACTAATGTCCATGAATGACAGTCATCAGTGTCTGTCATGACAGCTCAAATATATCATATACATATGCATATATATATATATATATATATATATGATATATAAACAAAAATCAAGCACAGTAGGGAAAAAAACAATAAGCTGGTCCCATAAATCTGTCCATCTGTTTCTTTAGAAAATCATACTTTAAAAAGCAGTTCTCTGTTTCTCTAGATGTTCTTCTAGTGAATTAGAAATAAACCTCTGATCGTTTCCACAAACACTGGGAGCTTAATTCATAACGGAAAATACTGTTAAATTATAAAAGATACTGGCCATGTTACTGAACATACAATGCCATCTAGAAAAAAATGTGTTTTTATATATGTAAATCTATTTTGTAGTGTGTCCTTTCTCCCCACATAGGTATGTATCTCAGGAAGAGCAAATATCTAGTTTAAACAAAGACTATTTTTAGATTTGAAGAATCTTACCTAAAAATAATCTGTTCTATTTTCTCCATCTTTTAGTCTCGTCAGTGATTTGTTAAGGCTCCTGAGTGGCTGGCCAGACTGTCAGCATGATGGGGCTCTGTCCAATAGTCTTCAGTATGTCTCCGAATCTGAGTCATTCAGTTCATCGTCCACTGAGACAGAAGATAGTGGCCGCGCCGGTCTGCAGTACGTGCCATGATGAGGTCTCAGTGGGGATGGGGTATCAAAGGCCACGCCTTTAGAAATGTGATTGGAGGTTGGGTGGTGGTTGATGACTGTCTGAGTAAGAGACAGGGTGGGTATAGCTGCTATGGTGACCATTGGGGACGTGGGCATCATTGAATTGAGGATGAGGGCCAAGCAGTCCGCTACATCACGGTTGGGAGCACAGGCTAAAGCTGGAGTGTAACCTGAAAATGTAAGAAATGAGGGGGGAAAAAAAAAAGTCACTATGTTTCCCCGAAAGTACACATGAATACTGAACGTGCGTCCTAATGCAGTGAGATGGAAGCTGACCGTTCTCGTCCACTGCCAACACACTGGCTCCTTTCCCTATCAGCTCCTGAACAACAACTGTCAGTCCTTTCCTGGCTGCTATGTGCAGTGGTCTGCAAGCAGAGGGAGACACGCTGTTAAAATATGTCAAGTTAGCGCGTACCTGAGCTCCCATTGTGTACTACATACGTCTGAAGTGCAGCATTGGTGCAATTGATGAAGTTCCTGTCGCTGATTTTCTCCAGAATCAACAAGGCACTTGTTTCGTGAGCCTGAAAGAAGCAGAGAGCAATGTGATAAATAAATGGATTAAAAGATCTGGACTTGGGTACATCTTCAATAATCTAATGACAGCTGATGCTCTGCAACCATCTTTTAAATGTTAAAATTCATAACAGAAAACAACAGAAACTCCTCTGAGACTCATTTACATGAGAGTCTGAATTTTGTTTGTGTACTGGCATGCACACAAATCCTCTCTTTAGAACATATTGTGGACTTTCTGATTTTTCAGTATGTCATGAAAGATTATTTGTATGATCAATAGCCCCAACCAGTTAAGAGATTTGACCACTCGGTGGATAAAAATCATTTCCACTCTGATTGGTTGTTACCTTGGTACAAGCTAGATGCAGTGCAGTGTTCCTGTTTATGTCCTGCAGAGATAAATCTGCTTTACCACTGCTCACTAGCGCCTCTATAACACACAGATCAGGACAGTTACATGAAAAGGTCAGTCATTTATACTCTACGTGCATCAATAAGTACACTCACCCACAGCGTTGGTCTGTCCGTACAGAGCTGCCATCATTAGCGGTGTCCTGTGCATGTGTGTGTCTACAGCGTTTGCTTGCGCTCCGTGGCTCAGCAGAAGGGAGACACACTCCACGTGATCAGAAAAAGCTGCAGCGTGAAGGGGGGTCCTGCAACAACACCAACACAGTTCATTTCACACCTCTTACATTCGGCACTTTCGAGGCAGGACATGATGCACCTATACGCCACCTCAGTTTGTATGTGAACGACATTAAGGCAGAATACACTGAATATGGCATTTTTGCTGTGCCTCTGTTGGGGGAGGAGAAACATGGGCCAAATTCCTCACCTTCCTTTGGAGTCAGTGGTGTTGACAATATTTACACCCAGAGAATCAATTAACATCTCAGCCACTCCCTCATTGTCATTCATGCTGGAAAAAAAAGAAATTATATATATAAGTAATGAACAATAAACACATCCTGTCACAGAGATGAACACATCTAGCCACATATAATCATTTGAACAGCAGATGTCTTACACGGCACAGTGAAGTGGACTGAATGAGTTCCCTTTAATCGTCCTGAACACCTCCTTATCAAGCAAGAGCTCCACACATGCATCATATCCTGGAAGAAAAGTCAAGGAGCACAAAAAAATGCAGACAGACATGAATACTAAATTGTGGTAGCTTCACACAGACCAGAGATGCTGACATGTTTCCAGTGTGTCATGGTACCGTTGTAACAGGCCCAGTGCAGTGGTGTGTAGCCCTGGCTGTCGGTGAGGTTTGTGTGAGGGTGAGAAGTGTTGATGGACTGCAGCAAGGTACCCAGGACACCAGCATGGCCACAAGCTGATGCCAGGTGTAGTGGGGTGCGCCCCCGGATGTCTCTCACACACACACTGGCCCTCTGCTGGAGTAGCATCTCCACACACTCCTCCTGGCCCGTCACAGCCTGTGCAAACATCAGAAATCAAATATTCTGTCAGATATTATTGTTCAGCTCAAATTCAATTCAAAGCACTTTTATTATTCTCTGGAGGGATATTTAGTTGTTGCAGCAGTTGTCATGATTTGAGTCTCTTCAAAGATTTGTTACAGATGGTTATTACTGTCAGCAGGAAGGATCTCCTGCAGCGGTCGGTGTTGCAGCAGATCTGAAGAAGCCTCTGAACATATCCATCTATCTATCTATCTATCTATCTACATATGTGTGTGTGTGTGTGTGTGTGTGTATGTATGTATGTATATATATATATATATATATATGTATGTATATGTGTG
>JBAMYA010000003.1:3835241-3860465 GCA_037176975.1 Arrhamphus sclerolepis
TATTGTACATCTCCTCTGTCCTTCCTTTCCTCTGTCCTAATTCTCCTCATCTCCTTCTTACCCAGCTGCCTTTCTAAGGAACCTCGAGATGACTTGTTGTAAAAAGGCACTATATAAATACACTGAATTGAAATAAAAAGAAAACAGTTCTCAAAAAATAAATCACTATGAGATCAAGCAGGAAATGGTCACATGGACACATATGCAGTCTTCATCAACTTTGTTCAGACTGATAGTGTCGAAGACATTTGTCGCCAGGAAGTTTGAGCGAACAGAGCCAAACAGTGAAAAATAAAGACGTTGGCATGGCAACTGCTTCTAGAATTAAGATCATGTTGGATTTACATGCTTTGCATGTCATACTTGGGTATCTACTATGTTGAGATTTAAGAATGCATTCTTACTTTTCTAAAGATTTTATTTAATTTTGTTTTTTTGGTTTCTATTCTTCCAGTTTTTTATGTGCATATTTATTTACATCTTTTTTTTTTTTTTCATGAAAGGTACACATAAAATGATAAATTCTAATCTATATGCATCTGGTGGAGGCCATTGTTATTATTGTGATCATTATTATCATTATTATTATTATAATCATCATTATTAATATTGTTGTTGATAATCTTTTCCTTTTATCATCTACTTGTAAACCACTTACAATCCATCTAATCTCCATTGTTTTTATGTCTACTTTAGTTGTATAGCAGTTTAAATGGCCTGTGTATGTATGTATGTATGTATAAAGAACGTGCCTTCCTTTGCCTAAACAGGATGAACAATGGTTTTTCTGTTAGTAGTGTAGGGGAAACAAAGGTTTCCTGTTGGCTTGGCATCTGTCATGCATGTCATGCAAATCATGACCATTTTAAGCAACAACTTCACAGCTTGACTTTAAAGCGGGTGTTCAGGAAACTGCAGTCAAGATGAACTGTGCACGTCAACATTTTGACTGAGGCCCTTCACAGATCTCTGTTCATTTGGTTTTTATTCCTTTGCATATTAGGGGGGAAAAACAGCTGTCCCTTTTGGCCTTTGGTTTAACATGGTTTCAAAACTAAATCTAAACTTTTCTTCTTCTTTTTCTTCCTTTTTTTTTCTGAGGGAAAAGTTAGATCCTGGATTGATCCCGACCCCGTCATACGTTGAAGTGCCCACCCCCCATCACCTCAATAAGTCATAGTCCTGATCTCAAACCTGGATAAATGAATTATGTCAAGAAGTGGATCTGATCCAAAAAAAAAAGTGTGCAGTCCTGAGGAACTTACAGTCAGCCTCCCAGTGCTCACCACATCTGGACACTCCCAGAAATGCTTGTCCTGACAGATGAATGTGTCAGCACAAGCATTTAGTTTTCACCACTCAGGGGCACCATTGAGTTAGAAACGAGCTGCAGCAACACTTCAGTCGAATTATTGTCTGGCTTTGCGGATTACGGTCAAATCTTTGGAACACAGACTGAAACCTTTATCATTTGGGAAAATTCATTCAACCCATGTGACACTTTTATGATGGAATGTCATGACAACTTATACCTGAAGACAAATCCTCTCACAGCACACGTTTGCTTTTTCACTTTGGTAAAATATTAAAGACTAAAACTGGAGGACATGTGATTAATTCGTGAGCACTTTCATTGTCCCTTTATAACTGCTCTGTTTCTCAAAACTAAGAAGTCATGTGAGTTCCTCATAATTTCTGAGAACAAGCAGTTTTGTTTTTTTTAATAACCTCACCAAGAAAGCAGCTATTATAACTCCTCCGTTTATCTGGTTTAACATGCCAAACTCAGTGTGAAGCGCTAATGCTGACTGTGCATCAACTTTTACCACAGGTTGGGTGTTTTTCTATTGCAATAAAAAATAAAAACAGAGTGACTGACAGACAAAAATTAGAACTGTGCAAAAATCAGAAAATAGAACATTTTATTGCCTGTCACAAACAGAAAATATTTTCAAGAAAAATAAATCACTAAGAGATTAAAGCAGGAAATGGTCATGTTGCATCGTCACTCTTCATCAACTGATAGCGTCAAAGACATTTGTGGACAGGAAGTTTGAGGGCTAAGAGCAAACTAAGTAAAGGGTCAGATCATTTTAGATTTACATGCTTTCCATGTCTTACTTGTTTATCTACTATGTTGACAGATAAAGTTTCTAAAGCTCCTAGAGATAACTTGTCGTAAATAGGCACTATATAAATAAAATGAATTGAATTGAATGCTGCATTCTTACTTTTCAAAAGATTTTGTTTTGTCTTTCAATTATATATATTTTTTTGTCATATGTGCATTATTTGTTTACTTTGTTTTGATAAAAGGTACATATAAATAGGAACTACAATGATTACTTTTAATGTATTTGTATGTTTTCAGACAGTCTAGTATCAAGAAAAGACATCAAAAATGGCGTGCTGTGGAGTAGGAACGTCAGTGAGTGTTTATTGATGGATTTACAGTAAAAGAGAAAATATGTTGATCCAAGGTTATTAGCAACACCTTTGCATGTGCCGCTGCATAAAGTCCACCCCTGCCCCGCTGCAATTGATCCGATATGTTATGTACTGATGGAAATGGCTGTGACTGTTTGGGACCTATGAAACCAGAGGTTTAGTAAACTGTATAAAAAGACTCATGAACTTCGTCTTTATCACTGCCTGACGATGAATTAGGCTAAACTTTTCCTGTTTTAGGTCAATAAGGATCACCAAAATTATTTCTATTTGCTAAATGCCAGAATAATGAGAGAATATTTTAGAGAATTTTTTTTTTCTATTTGAAAAATGTGACCTCTTGATGACCTCTTCTTATCTTTTTAAACTGGTGGTGTTCTTCTTGGATTCGCTATCATGCATTACCATGGAACATTACATTATGTCATGACGGCAGCAGCAATTTACCGTCACCATCGTTAACATGAAATTTCTTCTCAGCTGTTTCAACACTTCCTTACTGTCCTCTCAAATGTCCTGGAACTATGATATGGCACTGCAGCTTATATGTGTATATACATATGTGTGTGTGTGTGTGTTTGTGTGTGTATATATATATATATATATATATGTATATATATCTGTACACATATATACATATAAGCCTCTGTATATTGCGATAAAATTATTCCATCCACCTTCATTAAATTGTTTAAGCAATTACAAATGCAATAAACCTCATTGCAGAGAGACTGCAATGCTTAAGAATTTAGGATAAATGTATATAAATTAATTAATATAAATCTGCAATGAAGCTCAAATTCATTTTATCCACATTTAATACAAGCCGGTCTTCTGTAATGTTGAAGATGTTGTTTGTTTGTTTTTTTTAACAGTTGATGTTGAGAATCAGAAATATAATTACAAGTCTGTGTCAGTGAACCATTTACTAAAGATTTTATGACCTTTGCCAAGCAATCAGTATGTCAATCTATAATTATCAAAACTGTTCTCGTTACCTCCCTTAATTAAGGGGTGTAACCTAGGCTATTTTTGCAAATCCACAGATGTATACTGACGTAAATGGAGATTTTAAAAAAAGAAAACATGGACTATCTGATATATGAGTCAAAAGTCTGAGAAGGAAAGATCAAAACTGTAGTTTATATATATAATATATAATCACTTGGAAAGGGACTGAATTACTTATTACCCCAAAAGGCTGAACGGCTACAACTAAATATTTACTAACTCTGACAATAGCTGTCACTGATCTTAACCCGAGTTAAAACTGAGGGAAAATGTGTTACTTGTAAATAGTTTTACAGCCTTCTCAGAGGAGAAGCAACAAAAATGCTCGCATAAATATGTAAGTATAGGTTAAGTTGTGATATTTGCTCTTAAGATCGACTATCTCACTCCTCGATGCAGTGCTGTCCTGCCCCAGCGGTCCTGAGTCTCCACGCTGGCTCCTTGGCTGAGCAGAGAGTAAACACACTCCGTGTGCCCGCTCAGCACTGCCAGCATCAGAGGGGTCCTGTGCACAGTGTGGAAATAACTCAATGAGATTCTTTTTTAAATTGAATTTACTATTCAGCTGAAACCATTTAAAAGTCACATCCAAAAAACATAACAGTAGCACAAAAAACCTACAGAAATGAGCAACTTCGTCTACGCACAATGCTTGAATACTCACTGTCCATTGATGTCTTGTGCGTCCACATTAATGTTCAAGTCGTTGTTGCTCATGAGCAGGTGCAGGCACTCTGTGTGGCCGTTCATAGCTACGGCAGAGAGACACACACACACACACACACTGGGGCTTGACTTACTTTTCTAAAGAAGCAGCATGTTTTACACTTTAAAAGCCAGATAACTATCGTGTGAGGTAAAAGTGTTGGCTCAAGCCAGCAAGTTTTTGATGGTATACCTGCAGCATGTAAGGCTGTCTTTTTGTGTATGTAGTCACGGGTCATGGGGGAGGCACCATGATGCAGCAGCAGTGACACACATTCCTGATGCCCCCTAGAGCTAGACAGACTGAGAGGGGTCCGTCCCTCTGGGCTGCGGACATCCACATCCAGCAGGGACGACAAGAGGATCTCTAATGCTCCACAGTGTCCGTGGTAAGCCTTGATGAATGGATGTATATATCAACAGATATACTTTGCTTTTAATATCCGAAGGTAAAAAAATAGCATCAAAGAAGCCCACAAGGCAAACTCTAGATATCCAAGACACACAAAGTCAGATGTATAAGCACAATGTCAGATAGTCAAACTCACTGCCAGATGGAGTGGACTGAGCGGAGCCTGGATCTCTGAGTCCTTCAGGATGTCTGTTCCTGATGTCTCCATTAACTAAAACAGAAAGGTGGGTTATATGTTACTTATACCAAAGCATGATTTAGTCACTCTGCTTTATGTACTTACAATTTGTTTCAAGAAAGAGGGATTTCCTCAGGTACAGCTACAGGAAGTCAGAACTTAAACACTGGCATGTCTGTTATCTATCGAATTTTCACATTACATAAGCATGTGTCTTCATTGGTCTTATTAAAATTGGATAGATCTAAGAGCAAGGACGAACACACCTAAGAAATGTTGAGCGCACTGTGAGATCGGATCACTTTGACATTAAATAGGCTGTAATTCATTTAGCTGTGAATGCAAATGCAGACAGTAACAATGACCAACTGTCTATTGATTACAACTGATTATAGATTTACATATCCATCCATCACTATCCACTTATTCAGTTGAGCAGAGAGGCCCAGACGTCCCTCTCTCCAGCCACCTCCTCCAGCTCTTCACCACAACACCACAATATTCCCAGACCAGCCGAGAGATACAATCTCTCCAGTGTCTGGCCTTCTCCCAGCTGGAGATGCATAATTTACATCATTGGAATAAATACTAATTTCCAGCACGCATGACACAAGAAGAGGACTGGTGCCTCCTGTAATTGATCTTTCTACTAAAGCCTTATTGATGCATTATCTTTGCATATGGATCAGGATGGTGATGGTCATCTGATGACAAGGATTCACTTAAGACCCTGTGAAATGCTGTCTAATGTCAGTTTTGAGCTGAGATGTTCACTTGTGATTGGATCACCCAGGATTCAGGTTAATGAGAAACCAGAGCTTCTTCAACTGCCCAACAGTTATTAACAACAGTAAAGATAACAAGAGATCAGTGGGTGAAATGTCTTTCTTACCACATCAAAAGGTGTCTCACTCGCGATCTGAAAGAGCATAAATGATTTATGTTTATGAAGGATAATTTTTTTCCCCAAGTTATGTGACTTTATGGGAAATGGAAATATTTTTCACTCAGTGCAGAAAATGTACTCACTAGTTCCAGGCAGAGTGTCCGCCCATAGGCTGAGGCATAATGCACTGCATTGTAACCCTGTTTGTCTTTCACCCCTGCATCAGCATCGTTCCTCAGCAGATACTCCACACATCTACCAAAGACCAAACAAACCGATTTTTAAACAAAAGCTCCTCTGACATTACTGGATATCTACAGCCACATATAAGAGAAAGTGCACTCTCTTTAAATTTTAAGGGTTTTACATATTGGGACATAATATTAAAAATGTACATATATATTACAGGATCCATATCAGGTTTTAAAATTAGACATTAAATATGACATTTTACACCGTATCATTAGTAGCTGTACAAAAACTAAGGAAAAATTTGCAGCAGTTTGTTGAAGAACTATGTACAGTTTTATTGCTTCCATAGGTACAAGTAAGTAAACTGCAGTCAGGTGCTGCAAGTACAGTGCACATCATTAACACACCTCTGCTTCTATGAAGATGCTCGTACTTGCTGATTATACGTTAACACATGGCAAAGGAGGAAAGACATCAACAATGAACTTCGAGAAGCAATTGTTGCAGCCCATAAGTCTGGGAAGGTTTCAATCAATGTGAGGTAACTAATTCTGCAGAGAAAATAGACAGCACTGATGCATCACAGCTAGAAGGTCCTGGATCAACTCCTGATTGGGACCTTTCTGTGTTGAGTTTGCATGTTTACTCTGTGCTTGTACGTGGGTTTGAGTTTAATCTGAGTACTCTTGCTTCCTTTTACAGTCCAAAACCATGCATGTTAGGGTAACTGGTGCGGTTGGTGATTATGTGTGGTTGTTTGACTCTGTGTGCCTCTATGACGGACTAGTGACCTATCAAGATTGTACCTTGCCTTTTGCTCAAAGGGAGAACCCTGTGACCCTGGACAGGGTGAAACAGGTATAGATAATGGATCCAAGGATGGAGGGGTTTTCTCTGGGTACTCTGACTTCCTCTCACAGTCCAAAAATATGCATGTTAAGGATAGCTGGCAATTCTAAATGGGAGTAAGCATGTGTGGTTGTTTATCTCTGTGATGCCCAGGATTAGACCTTTGCAAAATAGATTAATGAATGGAAAACATTCAAGACAGTTGCAAACCAAAATACATACCAAAATTCAAGCAATGCTCAGAGAAAATGGTTTAAAAAATAATCTAGGGTTATAAGGCTTAAGTTAGCATGTTAAATGTTACAGTTCATGACAGCTCAGTTAGAAAGTAAATCTGCATTAAGTAGTGCTTGCTTGGACAGGTTCCTAGGAGGACGCCTCTCCTCTAAATTTGCATGGCAGAGTGATTTAAGTTTTCAAAGTAGCATCTCAACAAACTTCAAGAACAATGTCCTTTTGAGAAATGACATGAAAACGGATATGTTTACCAAAGCCCAAATACAGCAAAAACAGCACAACAACTCTGGTACAGTGGTGGCACAAGGTCTGGACACTTTGACTTAATCATGAACTACAAGCCACAGATTTGATTCTACAATCAAATTTGATTCTATGATCAAATGTGAGGACATCTGGCAGCTAAAGTTTGGAGGAAAGTGAGTCATGCAATAAGACCATGAACACCAATACATTTACAAAAAAAATGTCTGAAAAAGAATTAATGGTTTTCAATTGCCCAGTCAAAGTCCAGATTCAATCCCAACATGCTTTGGTGGAGAATAAGTTGTTGCTCCAAAAGGTGGTTTGAATCATATAACTTTTTATACACTGATTCAATATTTTTGTTTAATAAATATATATATGTACAATCCAAACACAAAGCTGAACTTACTTTCCGTCTGTGTCAGCAGCAGCAGCATAGTGCAGGGGGCTGCAGCCTTTCTGGTCCAGTTCATTAACACTTGCCCCAGAGCCCACCAACGCAAACACACACTGGTAGTTACAGTTGGCTGATGCGTAGTGCAAAGGAGCCCTGGAAAGGTGAGAGAATCTAAATTCAGTTTCAGATTTCAAAATAAAAGCTTCAAAATTGTTGTTTGTAGTTTGATAGTCACACCACATGATATACAGTATAAGAGAATGGACAAACTCTGACAAAGTTTAAATGCAAACTAAGAGCAGAGTATCAATACAAGAACACTGCTATTTAACATGGGCCTTCAAAGAACTGCAGAATTTATGCCACAAGCAACTGAAAATGAAGTTTTCATTCATCAAGTCAAAACAATTGTACAAAGTTCAGTGCTGTCTCTGTCTTTTTTTTATTTCTCTTCATAGCAGACATGTTAGCGTTGTGTTCAGACCCCTACAACATACAATTCAACACTTGAGATTACCTTCCAAAGTTGTCTTTCCTGTTAAAGTCTGCTCCTACTTTTAACAGCAAGTTCAGACACTCCAGATTCCTGGTTGGAGAGAAAAAAAAACAATATATTAATTGTCACTAACATACCAATGATCCATAAGTTAATTAAAAAGCAAATAATATTTCAGAGCATTACACAGCACAAAGAGGAAAGAAGGACATTAAATGCAACCTAAATATGTACTTGAAATGTGAAAAACAAAATCCATAAAGGGCAAAATAAAGCCAGAAAGAAGACTACAAAATAATAACACAGTGGACAGAAATATTCACCCTCCAGCTGCAGCAGCATGTAGACAGGTCCTTCCAAAGTCATCAGGGGTGTCTATGACAAAACCTGCACAAATATGCAATCAGCATCAATTTGGATGTCAACCAGGTGATTCCACTGGCAAGAATGGTATTAGCATGAATGTACCTGAGGACAGCAGCTTCCTGCAGCAATCTGAGAAACCGCTGAGAGCTGCCAGGTGTAGCGGGAACATCCCATGAATACCTCTCCTGAAAAGGCAAACAAGACAAGCCTTTACAGGACATGAAACATAAAGTGTGAGAGCTTGCAAGAATGGTTTATCCTCATTTTAACTATTTCCACTAATAAAAGTGTTGCACTTTTACTTGTACATGTTATCATTAAATCAAAGATCATGACAAATAAAAGACTACACAAATGGTCAACTACTGACTTGGCAGTGTTGGCTCCATGTTTGATGAGTGCTGTGATAATGAGATCATGGCCATAACGGGCAGCAATGTGAAGGGCAGTGTTTCTGCTCTTGTCTTCACAGTCAATATCAGCTCCTACGCACACACACACAAAAAAAAAAAAATACAATCATGAATGATTTCTTTTATTAAAAGTGCATGTGCAAACTCAAAATTTACCAATAAAAAAAAATATATTAAACACAAAAACTGTTACCCAAACTAATTTCAGTTAATGCATGAAGCAGACATGAAAATTTGGGGCTCGTACCATTTTGAATGAGGATCTGAGAACAGGAGGACCTTCCATGTGTAGCTGCCATGTGAAGGGGAGTCTTACCATCTTTACTCTGGACAGATGGATGATCAAAAAGAGGAAGAAGATGACAATTATGTTTTTTGAGCCTTCATATCAATGTTTTAGAGCAAATATTGTGGGCAGCTGATCCACCACTGTAGAGTTAGAAACTTAAAACGAACAGAAGCAATGCTAGACCCCCTAGTGAACCACAGGCACCCACACATAATATCTGAGCAGCTTGCTGCCTTAGGGAGTCAATCCTCCCCCTCCATCTTCCATATGGCCTTGCATCTTGAGGCTGTGGGAACCCTAATATCAGTTTCCATTACTATAACCAAAGTGTTAACAAAACATTTCAGCTTTCTGCTAAATGCTGAACAGAATACAAGAGCTGAAGACACACTAGTTAAAATGTTCCTATTTTTATTGTATATACACACATAATGTACTGTTTAAGTATTTAATTAACTCAATGTAATGTAAATAATATAGAGACAAATTTGTGGACTCCATCAGAAGCATTAAAGTATATCTGAATTTGGACTCACCTGCAAATTGATGCGTGCTCCGTGGGCCAGCAACAGCTCCTGGCAGAGTGTACCTTGGCGTGAAGAGGAAGCAAAGTGGAGTGCCGAAAATCCCCTCTCATTCACCTGAAGCAAGGTAAAAAATAATATGATTTAAGGGATCTTAGGCAGTAACCATCCAAACTTACTTACACAGAGTGCCGTTCGCATACCTGGTTGATGTTGGCTCCAGCCTGAATGAGCTCACCAACCACAACGTCCTGTCCATTGTAGCAGGCCAAATGTAGTGGTGTGTTGCCATATGCATTAACCTCATTTACCTATGCAGAGATGAACAATCTTATTTTCTTTATAGTGACCACAGATTATAAAATCAATATTATTCAAAAATCACATTAAATGACATTGCTGGTGCACACGTGTTTGTGTGTACTGACATGGACACCCAGACTCAGCAGATAGTGAACTGTGCTGCTCATGCCACTGGATGCAGCTGCATGGAGTGGTGTGTAGGCCTTCTTGTCCTTACAGTCAATTTCAGCACCACTGTCCACGAGGAATTTCACGACTTCCAGGTGACCTGATAAACAGCAGTGAAACAAGGGTAACTCAGATTCTCTTCCATAAAAACAAAACAAAACATCCAATCTATAAAACTGCTAAAATCCCTTAAACTCTTACCCATGTAGGCTGCCCAGTGGATAGCCCTCCTGTCCTTCTTGTCAAATGCATTAATGTTAGCTCCCCTGGAGAGCAGCAACTTCACCATCTGACATACAAAATAAATCAAATTATATAGTTGATAATATACAATTGTGTTCAAAATAATAGCAGTGTTTTAAAAAGTAAGTAAAAGATCAAAATCCTTATAAAACCATTTATTTCCATGCATGCAAATGCATTTGGTAACACTGCACATTCTATTCAAAATCAAAGCATGAAGAAAAATTTATGAAATTTATTATTACTCTACAGAAAGAGAAGAAAAAATAAAAAAAATAGAAGTCTGCATTTTTCTTTACAAACTCAAACATTTACTGTATAAAGTAAAAAAAGAAAAAAGAAAAAAAAAAGGAACACTTGAAGCTTTATTTTTCCAGTGAATCACTACTATTTAGTTGTATAACCACTGGTCTGAGAACTGCTTCACATCTTTGTTCATGGAGTTGACCAACTGATAGATTAACTTCACATAGGTATCTTCTAATTGTTACAGTACTTTCAGGTAACTTCAGAGCTTTGGTCACCCTGGAGCTGACCACTGGCTAAGTCTTTGCTGTTTTGGCTATTCTTTGATCCACTCACACAGTAGTTCTCATTTTCTTCCACATCTTTCTAGATTGCCATTTTAAAGCACTGAGATTATTTCAGGGTGAGCAGCCTATAATTTTCTTTACTACTTTATATGTTTCCCTTCTCCAACCAACCTTTTAATCAAAGTAAATTGTTCTACTGAGCAACTCCTGGAGCGACCCATTTAATTCAGATTGTTTTAGAGGGAAATACGCTGTAACCAGCATGTACAACATTTGTTTCCTTCCTCTTTAAATAAGAACCACCTGTCTGACACCTGTTTTTTTCCCAGAATGAATGACGTCACTAACTGGACTACACACTTTTTTGAATAGCCTAATATTCGTCTTTAGTCACTTCTTGAAAAGTAATAACAAATTTGATCACTTTTTTTCTCCATGTTTGTAAAAGAGTGCAGTGTATGTAAATAAAAGTTATTTTAAGTATTTTGAGCTCTTCTCTCTTTTCGCTGGTTTTATTTTGAACACAACTTTATGTTTCCCTGTGTGTGCACAGAAAAGAAACCAACCTCAATATGTCCACTGAAGGCAGCATGGTGCAGGGCAGTCCGTCCTGCTCGGTCAGATACATTGACGTTGCTTAGCAGCGGGACCAGCGCCTCAGCACAACGAACAGCCTTGTTGCTAGCTGCCACATGGAGTGGTGTCTGCCAGTTCTTGTCCCGAGCATTTACATCTGCACTGTGCTTTAGCAACACTGCCACTGCATCCTGTTACGAAAGTGAGCGTGGGTCAGACTGGGAAGACAGAGGGTCTACAGGGTAACATGTCTCTACGGTCCAACAAAGTGCATGCCAGTCTTTTAAGGTGGCTGTGTGGGTGTTTTGAAAATTCCTTCCTATTCTTAGGGGGGATTTATTCTGAAAATAGCACTGGGAAAGTGAAAGAACAAGGTGATATTTTAGCTTGGGCATACTGCCTATGATCAAGAACAACAGGCACAAAGCTAATGGTAAAGTAGTTATATCCATATGTCCCTTAAAGTCCAGACAGTGAAAATCACACAACACTCAAGTAAAAATCAAGTAAGACATCTAGAAGATATTCTGTCTTGTCTTAGTCCACTTGTTTGCTTTAGGAGCTTTTTGATTTGGATGGTTCTCTAACAAGAGGCATGACAAGCTATATTATCCGTTTGGGACTCATTTCATTACTTGTGACAGAGGAGAACACAGTTGGAGCTGAAGTGGAGTATCCAAATGACAAATCAGCATGTGTGTCTGTAATTTGTTACCTCACTACAAGAAGCCACCGCTCGGTGAAGGGGAGTCAACCACTTGTTGTCTTTGGCATTAACTCTGGCCCCTTGAGCGAGAGAAGAGTGAAACAGAGTGACAAAGAAAAAAGAAGTCACAAATGTTAGACACATGGCAGACCCTTATTAATTTGTTTGACCTTTTGTGTGTTTGTACTTGAAACAAATGTAATCGTTCTTATGGATATGATTTATCCTTTTAAGACAGTCATTAAAAAAAAACAAATAAACATGAATAAACCAGGAAAGACCTTCAAACAAACTAAGTCAACAAAGTCTTTTTACACAACTTCATGGAAGGGGCGAGTCAACAGTGCCTGGAAGGTAAAAAACTCCTCTGATCCTCTTTGGCACAGCTTGGGGTTAAAATAGCCCTGAAGCTGCACCTGTTGCTAGCTCTTCACATCATTCAGAAACACTCGACACACACAACCACCTATGCAATCACCCCACCCTACTTTTTAGTTATGCTCTCCTCTTTATCACATGCTTAACTCACTTTAGAGACAGAAAATAGAATCGTCATCCTATCAAATGATTGATAAATGAAAATAAAATGTCACAGGACAGTTGATTGTGAGTGGATTGTGAGAATTGTGTGTAAATTATTGAGGGAACAAGAAACAAAATTGGGAAATGAGAGATGAGAAACAGATGGTTCTTTAGTTAAGTGTAATGGAAGAAAAATAGGAACACAAGTAATGGGGCAGCATGGCACTGATGAATTCTAATAAATTAGATTTATTAAGGTTCAATATTTAACCTTTTTTAGAAAACTGAAATTAAGAACTAATTATATTGTTTTCAATTTAATTTGACCTTTCAAGAATTTCACTGACAGACCTGGAATGATCTTCTACTAAGTAAATCAGTTGATTAGTTAAATAATTTGTTGAAGAAGTTCTTTAAAAAGAAATATTCCTTCCACAAAAATGTTTAAAAAAAAGCTTGAAATGGCATGCTTTTCCACATTTTTTAACTTGTGTCGCAATGATGAATTCTTAATTTAGTCATCACTGTTGCATTATAACAAGGGTGGTGGTGTTATTTCCAAACAAAATAAACAGGCTTTATTTCAGGCTTTCAGCTAAATATGTCATAAGGTGACACAGATTCTATCACAGACTAAAGATGCATGTTCATGAGACAAAGCCTCTGGCTATGCATCAGGATGTCGCTGGCCCAGCAATACAGTTGGTTTAGTGCTAAGATGCACTACCGGTCAAAGGTTTTACAACATCCAATTTTTTCCTTTAGTAACTGTAACAGCTGAACACACTTGTGAGATTCTTTATACAATGGAAGTCAAATATTCTTCAGATAAGTTCTTCCTAACACTGTTGCAGAAGTTCTCATAAATGTGTGGCACTTGTTCCTGAAAATGGCATTTTTCTGCATGATAATAAAATGTACTTTATTTTTCAGCTTTGCGTAACCTTTACCTTTTTTGTTAACCTCTGAAAGGTCACTGGTTACCTTTATACCATTTAAGTTATTTATTGGACCTGAATAGAATTAATAAATAACTCCAAGAATTGGATGGTGTTCATTTTTTAACCAGGAGTGTATATATAGAGAGAGATACTGCATTCACTTTAAAAGTTATTTTGTTCTTTTTGTTTCCATAATGTCTTGGTTGTATTTGGTTGAAAGGACGCAATGAATTTAGCCTGGAAATGTTCCATCTAAATACAAATAGAACCTACATTTTTAGATTTAACATCTTTGCTGTTGTGGCTCCTCTGATTTTCTCCAATTTTCATCTCCTGGATGTCTTTGGGGTTGCAGCAATTAGGGGTGTGTATTGGTGAGGATCTCTCGATACGATACGTATACCGATACATGTGTCACGATACAATTATATCATAATTCGATACAATACGTGTTACGACACAATATCAGAAACGCCCCCACCTTTCAAAGCATCAGCAAGCCATACTGCAACATCTACAGGAGTGGAGGTTGTATTTGTTATGGCTGATGTTCACAAACTATTTAAACCATGTTTTTTTTTAATTTTATTAACCCTTCAAAGTCTATCTGCCTGGTCCTTTTTCTCCCTCTTTTTTTAATATCAATAAATGTCTCAAAAATGTTTTTTTGGTGAATTCTTTAACCTATTTTTCAAGACAACTTAAACTTTCAAAAGCTATTAAGAAACTGTAATTTTTACAATCTTTTTACAGTCTTTTTAATCTGTGTGAAATAACGAAAAGAAAAAAGGACAACTATTTGAATCTTCAGCAGCACATAAACAATGTAGGTGAACAGGTCCAAAGTACATTTTTTTCCTTCACTATGTACAGTACTAATGCTATTCATAAAACAGCTATTTTGAATATGCATTTGATAATGATTGCCACTTGACAGTATAATAAGAGGTACCTGGGCCCTGAAAACTGTTTCACTTAAACACTGTTTGAGCTCAAATTTCTCTAAAGTATTTACCATATTTCTTTCATTGTAAACTGAGTTCTCTGTCTTCATGAACACGTGCTAAAGGCTCCTGCTAAACAACTCAACACAGCGTGAGCACTGCTGCCACTACCATAATGTACTGTATATTAGCGCTCAGCTTTCAGAATCAGTTTGAATTACGTTGCTAGCGCGAACGGTTGCATCTGTTTTTAATCGATATTTGGAGTCAGAAATCAATGTAGTATATTGTGAAAATAAGTATCGCAATATATCGCCATATTGATACTTTATCACACCCCTAGCAGCAATATGTGTCTTGTTCAAACACATATTGTTGAATTTCTGGACTTGTCACCATTGAAAATATAAGTAATCTCATAAAGTCCCATTTATTTTCACTTGGTTTGGAGCTCTGTGTTCTGTTCCTGAGCGGCAAGAGCAGCTGCATATACTCATGAAACACCAGCACAATAATAATGCACTACTGATAAAGAGAATTACACATAATTAAAGATAAGAGATGAAGCACAAGATTAAACAGATGTGGCAAGAAATGGCTGAGCAAACTCAAGATAAACTGATACAAAAAATGGTGTTAAATGGTGTTAGGTGGTGTTTCCATCAAAAAGATGGATGAACAAACTGATAAGATGTACTAGGCTGTTTTACCTGAAAGGATGAGTAGTTCAATGATCTCAGCATCTCCCAGATAGGCTGCAGCATGCAGCGGGGTCCGCTTCTCATTGTCCTGGGCGGGCGAAACAAAAGCAGAGGTTAAAAAATGGAAACTCTCTTTTTCATACAAACAAAGGCCATAGAGATATTCATTATCAGGGCAAAATCTATAGACATTGAACTGTTGTAGGCCACGAGAAACATGAGACTAGAGCCACATGCAGAAAAACGTCTTTCATCTTTTCACTTTTGTTCTTCGCTTCACTCCATCATGTCAACACACCCAGCTGCATTATCCCCACTTGTCTGCCTTCAGATACAGGACAGAGCAATCAGCAAAGTGGGGCTAGCTATAAACAAATGTCATGTGACTGCAAGAGACCTGGGTCAGTGTTGCTGACTGTAGGGAGAATCAATGTGATGACCCAAGCAATACAGAACCACAGACTGACAAAAGCACAGGGAGATAAAACAGGAGAACATGGGGTGTATGTACAGAGAAAACATTTGCAGGAAGACTAGATATAAGGTAAAAGCAATGGGAGCAGGAAAAAAAAGAGAAGTCAGGTGAAGGTTTTGTCCTTAAACATCTGGGAGGCTACTGGATGGATGGAAACGAGTGTTCACTTCAATAAATTGGCTTTATTTTCCAGAAGGCACCCAGTAAGTCTATCAATATGAGTGCAGCTCATTGTTGCTCTCCTTGATGGCATTTATATGCTATATTGTGTGCAAGTGTGAAACCATTCAGACAAAAAAACAATAGGATGCAAAAACTGTCTAATTACCTTTGGATGAGGAAATTCAGAGGAAAAAACAAAAACCAGCAGTTAATAGCAACTTTAATCAACATGAGTCAACACGTGCATGACTGACCTGAATGTTTACATCCTCTTTGTTGTATATAAGAGAGCGAACTTCATCTGGGTCCACGTTGAAGATGGCTCTCAAAAGACATGGCTTTAGAGAAAAGGCACACACACACAAACACAAACAAAAACATCTTGAGTTTGTCAGTCATTTTCTATTCCAACAACTGTGAGAGTTATGAGAGTTACAGATGGGAGACTCACACACAAATCATGTTCTCAGCCTGGCACAGAACTGCAGGTTGACTATCATGGCTGTTTATGACCTCCTGTTTTTGTTTATGAAAGTAGAAGCTCCAGACTACAGCACATAAACACATGCATGCACACACTGCTACATAGATTGTTTTTTTTGCTTGTTTTTTGTATTTTTGTGAAGAGTTAAAGCAACATACTCTTGCCATTTAATGACAGAACACCTGATTAGAATACAAATACTGATGTGAACCATGTATGGAATGTAGGAAAAAAAAAGCACCACAACATTTACAATGCGTTTACAAAGCAATTGTACTTGAGAAGAGAGGTCAAATTTACCAACAAAAGAAAGCTACAAGCCAATGAGAGGCAGCAAACACTATGACCTCACATCTTTAAATGTTCCTAAACTCATGTTATGTTGTGCTGCTGTGCATAAATGTAAACAGATGGCATGAACATAGAACGTGGTGTTGCATGGAAATAAGTCGGATTTTGACTGAGAATTCTGGACTCATCATTCCTCTGTAGTTATAATGAACGTTCTAGAAACATTGGTGTGAAATCAGGTGGACACAAATTTCAAAATAAAGATAAAAGCCACATGATATTATTTCAACACTTCCACTCTCGCATACAGAGTACAGCCAGTTTTACTTATCAGTGGTCCATTTATCCTTTTTTTGTGAAAATCATGCCTTGAATAAGAACAATAAGGTTAGTACATTATGGTTTCTACAACACTGTCTTAATGGACACCAGTTCTAAGAGTGTGCATCTTATATAAATATTTAACTAAACAGCTAATATTTAGTATTACAATTTAACTCAATGAACTACTACAATGAAGATTTCAGCCACAGACA
The DNA here is from genome assembly GCA_037176975.1 of Arrhamphus sclerolepis. Classification (NCBI taxonomy): domain Eukaryota; kingdom Metazoa; phylum Chordata; class Actinopteri; order Beloniformes; family Hemiramphidae; genus Arrhamphus; species Arrhamphus sclerolepis. Next base: position 3,852,476 of record JBAMYA010000003.1, read on the forward strand.
TTTTATTATTTCTCTACAGCGTATTCTGGTGGCACTGCTGAACAACTGATTATGAGTGCAACTACATAAACTAGTGCTTGCCTCAGCTGCTGATCGCTAAATTTGTTGGGTTTTTTGTTTGTTTTTTACTATTTGCTATATATTGAAGCAACACTAAATAGTTTTTTTTCCCCCCTTCTTTGATACAAGGCATTATAGGAGTTTGCATTAATGTGAATAAGAAACAGCTTCAACCATTGAATGATTATTGAGGAACAATGATGATTCAAAATTTCATTTTTTAACTGTGATGGAACAATATTGACAGTAAACCAAACAAAGATTGTGAATCAATTAATTATGCAAACTTGCCTTTCAGTGATCTAACAAACATATGTGACTAAAGCGCCATGGATTCTCATCTGTCTTCCACATATAGGCCAGTTTCATCAGATATTTTGTCAAGAAAAAATAAGAGAGATTTACCTTGAACTACATCCACATTAATTAACTTGGATTTCAGCTTCATTTTATACTTTTGGTAGTGTCCTAACCAAAAATACGTGAGGGTGCTAGTATGCTTGCATCCTGTGTCTCATGCCTATTAAACTTTTGACCACAGTCTTTCACACATGTAGCACTGGGGACTACAAAGATTAAGCACGACTTTGCAGATAAGCTTTACATCCCTGAGTACCACTCATATGGCAGGAATATACTCCTGCTATATTTAGTGCTAAATGACATGTGCTGGTAGTTCATTGTATTTTTATGCAATGGGACACATATGTACGTGCTTCAGCACAAGTTTCACTTTTCAGATCAGATGTGGGAATCACACTGGTCTACTGTCATTGGCAGTGAATGTTATTTACGCATAAAATTGTAGATGCACCTTAAATAGTACTGCATCAACTGATAACCTCCATCAAACGCAAACTCTAATTTAAACAATAAAGAACTAAGTAAAAGTCTCACCTTGTCATCCTGAACAGAAGCCTTTCGAGGGGGATGATGGGATCTAGGTTCAGGAGATGATTTGGGCTGAGGAGGTGGGGAGGATGAAGAGGGCTCATCCTCCTCCACCTCCTCCAGCACCACAATGCACACACGGCTAGCCCGTTCTGACCGCATCAGGAACAAACACTCACCACACACATACACACTTTCACTCAATCACACATAAATACAGTCTTCTCTCTTGCATATGTGCTCAGTCTCATAGCACAAAGGTCAGCCATAAATCCCACAAAGAAGTGTTTTCCACATAAACAAACACTGCACATCTTCATGTAAAATCCAAAGTGAAAGGCAGCTCCGTCCTCTATCTGTCAGTGTCGCTTTGCAGCATGCCTCCTTCCCTTTCCTCCCTCTAACCCTCCACTCACACTCACTGTGAGCAGCAGTAGCAGAGACAGCAGGGAATTCTTCTGCGTAATGGTGGCGCTAAGAAACATGCAGCAGAATGAGCCTGCACTGCCAGCAGCACACAGGAAGCTTCATATCCTCACTGTTGTGCCGCAGCCAGAGACACATACACACTGACCCTGTGATTAGCGCAGACAGAGCTGCAGCAGCACCCAATGCATGCGTGTGTATGCATCGCTCAATCCAGGCAGACTGCTGAAGCCAGCTCTTTGAAAAGAGAGGGAGAGGGAGAGGGAGGGGGAGGGGGAGGGGGAGGGGGAGGGGAAGAGGTGGTAGAGGGACAAAACGGATCCCGGAGAGAGTGAGATAGATAATTGTAGGAAGGTACCTAAAGCTGCACAAAACACAAAGGACAGGAAAGATGAACCCGGGGGGTTTGGGGGGGGGGATGAAAAATGGTAAGCAAAGAAATTCACAGAGGAAGTGAAGAAATGGAATCAAAAACGAGTCAACTAGTGAAAGTGAAGAGCTGCAAAATTTACAAGGAAAAACGGACAGTTATGGCCTTGTTTTGGTGTGAAACTGGGAACAAGTCACTTTAAGAAGTAGGGCAAGTTTATAAACATAGATTTGCATCATTTTAGCTTTTAAAACAAAATCTGAAGTTTAATGCCAATTATTTTTTTCTTGGAGAACAATAAAAGGCTCTTTTTATTTTGTTGATGAATAAGATTAGATACATCTACAAAGCTGCAACCAATATAGCATGGTTAAAAAAAAGTGCACAACATTGTAGTGAAGTTGTGAGAATTTCCTACTGAAAAATGACTTCAGTGTTCAGTATTATGAACAAAACACACATATAAATAGAAGTGACCTTCACAATAATAGAGAATTAAGTACAAATGGATACCAGATTGGTTCATGCACATGTATATGTGTTCCAGTATCCCCTTTAGGATAGCTTCAAAAGTCCCATTCTCATTATAAAACTGGAACAAACTGGCTTTGCCAGGGAATGTGAGGGTAGCTAACAAGACCAGTCTGTGCGTGCATGACTCTGTGTGTGTGCGTCCCCCAGTCTCCTTCATATTCAACACAGATCCTAAAATGAGTAATCTTGCCAGGCCACACAGTCCCATTAACTCAGAGGGAGGGACAGTGCAAGGGAGAACAAATGAATGAGAGGTTGATGGAAGCCTTTTTGTGGGCCTAAAGGTTTAATCTAATGGCCTGCCATTTGGAGACTTATATGAAAGACAACTTAAGACTTTATTCCTACAACAATCAAGCTGACATTACAGATTTGCATCTAAGGCACAGACAAAGAAAGTAAATGTACAGACAATGTTTATTCTCTATCAATGGGAAAAACTGGAGATACTTTCAGCAGTGCTGCCAAAAGATATTTATAAAGAAATTTTATTGTGTTTTGCCAAACAGCCATTAGTTTTCTTATAAATTGCAAAATATCTAAGAAAGAAAGCAAAGTAGGTTCAAATACTTCCCTATTTGCCATATAACTGGTCAATTGCAAATAAGAATAACTGAAAGCTAAAGTCTGAAAATAAAAGCTTGATGTGGTCACCTTTTGTTTGCATGAGGTAAGCGGAGTTTAAAGGCCTTATACATCCCTAGTGTGCTGGGACACAAAGTAGACTACATAGAAATGTGAATACAGTTTTATAGCAACAGCAATGAGACACACACACAAAAAAACAATACCCCTATAAAATGCAGTCAATCCTGTACCTGACTTGACAGGGTACACGTGACAGTTAAGGTGCTCAGGCTCGCACTGATCTCTGCTCTGACCCAGCAACAGCATGTTGTAGTGTGTGTGTAACGTAATCTAATAAAAGATTCACAAAGGATACGCATGTCAGCTGTCTTGCAAGTGTAAAAAGATGCCCCCAATAAAAAAAAAAGAAAGTACAATTTTGACACAAGGATTTCTGAAGGCCTTTAAGTGTATATGTATAAAGGTTTACTCTTGTTAACTGTACAAGTTGTTCATGCTTGACTGTAACAAAGTAATTTCATAATTATGCTAATTCTTTCATGGAAGGCACTAAACAGTTGTATAAAGTGTGGTCTTTATGTTTTACATGTATTTGCTGATGTTTGATGGTAGCGTCCTAGAAGTATGTCAACTGTGTCACACAGCCACAGCCTCTAAAACAATTTTAACAACTGCGTAAGTTCTGAAAGAGCTACATAAAAATATGCAAATATATGCAAAGTCCACTTTTGACTGCTTGTGGAGATTACCCATTACCCTACCTACTGAGAAGTGTAGAAGAGCAACTATGCCAAAATGTGAATACCAAATACTCAGGAGCATTTACAATGAGAAAGTGTGTGACCTGTTGACATCTGTTTTCCTTCCCATTCACTAAATCATGTTTGGATACGTTCAAAATACATCTGTCAACACAAAGCAAAAGCATATATTTAAATATGTAAAGTAATTATACAGTACATAATCACTCATGAACAAAGTCAGTGTCGCTCTTACAGAGTTGCTGATTCATAGATCTCAAACATATCAAAGACAAACCAGGCAAGAAAACCCATACAAAATATCTATTTTTAACATACTGGTGATAATAATAATGCATTCTTCTTGAACTGCTATTGTTCTTTTTAGTCACAACTACACTGCATTTGTTAGGAATTCTCTTTTCTGAAACAGGAACAGGAACGCCCTCTAGAGGCCACACAAACAAAATGTTGCCAAGAGTGACAGTTGTTCTTGTCTCCAGAGTGGCCCTGTTGTAGCCATTTTTGTCCATGTCTCCATCAGCAAGTAACACAAAGAACAATGGAGAATAGAGAGTGGGACCTAATCACAGTTTGTTACGTGCCTGCTGGCAGCCAAGAAGCCTGGTCAGTTCAGGACAGGCCAAAGAGCTGCACCATCAATGATACATTTTTACCAAAATCCAGAGATAAAAAGCATTGCCTTATAACCACTTTAGCCAATTATGTACCAAATTATAAGCCTTTGATGTTACTGTTCCCTTTAAATAATCACCATACTGTAATGGATTAATAATAAGTCATGCAGTTGCAAAACATAACCAATTATGCCAAGCAGTCAGTTACAAGTAGTTCAAAGAAGTTTTGAATTAAAGTTTTGCCTGATCAACAGTCACATGTTGCCTTGTTCCAGACCAGAGAGTTTGGGACAGCATGTAACAGACAACTGCTGCTTGATATTTATAATATTGCTTGATAATGTTTATAAAAACAGCTACAAATATCAGCGAGCTAGAGCTGAGATAGGACCTAGTAGCTCCCAGTAAGCCTGAACAAGAAGTCTATATATCTTATATAAATCAAGACAAAAGAAAAATCTTTCCAGAGTAAATGCCAAAATAAGACTTGTAAGTTTGGTGAAAGTAAATTCTATTCATGTGTCTAAAAAAGTGGATTTTGAAGAGAATGCCTTCAAATAAGTATGGATGGTTAAATTCCATTAATCTTATTAAAAGTAAAACTCTTAATAAACGTATATGACAATGGAACATTCCCTTTTACTTATTTTCCGACTGAAATTTTTTTTTATTATTACACATTTCTGAAATGTTTTCTGCCAAACACATGACAGCAACTCAATCATTTAGACATGTAGAAGTGGTCAAGAGGAATTGCTGAAGTTCAAACTGAGCATCAGAAAGGGATGAAAGGAGTTTTAAGTGAATCTGAATGTGGCATGGTTGGTGTTTCCAGAGTATTTCAGAAAATGTTGAAATACTGGGATTTTCATGCACAACAATCTCTAGAGTTTACAGAAAATCATAAAAAGATAAAATATCCTATAAGCTGTATTTGTGTGGAAGAATGGACAGACTGGTTCAAGATGATAGAAAGACAACAGTAACTCAAATAACCCCTCGTTAAAACCAAATTATATAGAAAATCATATCTGAACACACAACGCTTCAAACCTTGAAGCAGACGGGCTACAGCAGCAAGACACCACATCAGGAGCTACTTATGTCAGCTAAGAACAGGAAACTGAGGCTACAATTCACCTGGGCTCATCAAAATTGAAGACTGAAAAAAATGTCTGTCCTTATAAGTCTTGATTTCAGCTGTGACATTCAGATTGTAGAGTCAAAATTTGGTGTAAACAAACTTAAAACGTGGATCCATCCTGCTTTTTATCAACAGTTCAGGCTGCTGCTGTGATGGTGTAATAGTGCGGGGGATATTGTCTTGGCACACTTTGAGCCGCATAGTACCAACTGAACTGAACAGTGGATCTGCTTATTTTGGTATACTAATTGTGGTGTAAAGGCTTGTGCAAATGTTGGTTGGCTGTCACCACTATTTGCTGCAAATGAATTGCCCTTCGAGGACCTAATGAAGTGAATCTTGATCTTGAACATGATTAAAACACCACAGTCCACCTGAGTATTGCTGCTGTCCATGTCCATCGATTTGTGATCACAGTGCACCCATCTTCTAATAGCTAAATCCAACAGAATTATACACCAGATCAGAAAAGCTCAAATCACCTCAAACTGCTTTCTTGAACATGATAGTGAATTTACTGTACAACAATAGCCTCCACAGTCAACGGATCTCAATTCAATAGCGCACCTTTGGGATGTGGAAGAATGGGAGATTCACAACATGGATGTACAGCCAATAAATCTGCAGCAACTGCATGATGTTATCATGTCAATGTGGACCAAAATCTCTGAGGAAAGTGTTCAACCTCTTGTTGCACATGTGCCACAAAGAATTAAGACAGTTTTGGAGGCAAAAGGCAGTCCAACCCAATACATACCATACACCATTTGGTGTATGGTGGACTGATGAACACACACTGCTAGATACAGAAATAAAGACATTTGTAATTTACAAAATAAAATAAAATAAAAAAGTGGAATTAAGAAAAACAAAGTTTTTTATGATGGTTAAATAAAATTTGGAGAAAAAAGACTTTGAGACTAAAATAGTCATATCAGTGGTATCACTGAATCAAATTCAAAAGAGTGAAATAGCGAAATTGGGTTATTCACACAAAATTAAATTACTACTGTTGAAAGGCCAAATAGAAATAGCATAAAGCCAAATCAAAGACATGGTATAATCTCTTGTGCAGCTACAACAACACGAGTCTTGTCCGGTCCACTGGGGTGCCCTCACAGCAGCCGCTGATCCCCTGGATTCTGTGTAATTTGTGAACGCAGCTGCGATCTCCAGATCAGCACCACCTGCTATTTCAGTCAGCCTCTCTCATCTGCAGCAACAGGTGACCGCTCTCCTGTCGCCCCTTCGAAAATGCGAGTGAGCTGAAGCGAGACAACTGAAGAAACAGAACGCCCACGGAATCGGCCCGTCGTCTGTTAATTTGTAAATTTACACTCGGGGCCAAGTTAATTGTGATGATAATGAAGTAATAATACGTGGCACGGAGAGATGCGTGACTCCCAGCTGCTGTGACAGTGACAGGGTGATAACCTCTTAAGCGTAGGTCCCTCGCCACCACAGACGCCGACAAATAAACTCTATGAGCCTCCATAACGATACGTACCTGTCCACGCCCAAACACATATAAAAGGCTACAGGTGACATGTTAAACGTCCCCAATTAACCGTTACTCTTTTGTTATTTTATTTATTTATTTTTAACTCTGCCGCTAGCTAGTTGGCTAACGGATATTAATGATAGATGCGAAACAGTGTTAGCCTAGCCTCTAGTTTTAATTCTCATTCTACAAATAAAGACTCGTTTTGTGTGCCAATGTGGTTAATCTGTGACTAAAATCACTCTGAACGTGTAATAAATGGTTTTTAAAGAGTGCACATTGAATATGAGAGCAAACTGTTGCATATTGGTTGTACGAAGTGACGGACAGGAGGAGGAAGGTAAAGCCGGCTAACCAGATGTTAGCTCCGTGTGTACTCTTACCTGTTCTTGTATCTTCAACACAGACATACTCCCCGAATACACCTTAAAGGCTGCCAGTAACTCTCCAGGGAGTTACTGTGAATTAAGTAGCCGGGTGAAACTACCAGGAAAGAGTCTCTGGAGCGGAGCAGCTTCTCCCTCCTTCCTGTCGGGAAACAGTAAACTCACATTATAGAAAACGGGAAAGCTGCGACAAAGAGAGAGAGAAAAAAAGAAAAGTCCAACTTTCCAAACGGTACTGCCTTCAGCCAGAGTTCAACAGTAACAGACTCCACAAGTCCCAGCATTTTCATTTCCATTCAACCCATATACTCGTTGTGTAGCATCTATGAAAGCCTTTCACATCTCAGAAAGTAATCCTTAAAGAATAGTTTTCATATTAAATAACAGCAATAGCAATAAATCAGTTCAATTTTTTTCTGAATATATGTATACAAACCTGTGTCAAATACTGATTTAAATACCTGGACTTGATATTAACACAGTAGCTAGGCTATCAATTGCCAGAATATTAACTTAAAATATATGACTCAATGAAACTACTTCCAACAGATAAGTATCATAAAAGTTTATTGGGATACAAAATGTGAAGTCAAAATTACAAAAAGAAAAGTACATAATGAACACAGCAGAAAACAATAATACCTAAATGTCACAGTAGTGAATTAATAAAAACAAATGTCAAAACTTTGTAATAACTTCTATAGAACATTAT
>JBAMYA010000003.1:3863689-3877919 GCA_037176975.1 Arrhamphus sclerolepis
TGATGTTGTGTGCATTGCAATATTTTGAGCAAAACTGTGCTCTTACCCTGCTAATTGAACCTTCACACTCTGCTCTTCCTGGTTCTATGTGCAATTAATGAAGATTGGCCACTAGGCTGGTCCAATTTAGCCGTGAAACCTCCCACACTAACATGACAGGTGTTTCAGTTTCATTGTCCAACCCCTGTATGTGTGTGTATACGTTATATATATATATATATACACACATGTTAAGCATACTTTGTTGATCGCCACTAACAGCAGTAACCTGCACATTTGTGGCATCTGTAACTCAAAGTTGGATTTTAAACCACGATTTTATTTTATTTTTTTCTATTTATTTATTTTATTTTATTGGCTCACTGAGAACTGTTAAGATCATGTATGCCTTTAGAAAGGTCAAATCACAGTTAGGGTCCAACCTTTTGTGTCCGTCGACTTTGTGTTGAGGATAATGTCCAACAGAGAGCGGTTGCGGTTGTTTTCTTCCTTCAAACGTGAGTTCTGCTCCTCGTAGTCTGTTATTGTTTTTGCAAAAGCGCCAACTATTTCGGAGGCAGCCGCATTCAGCCGCTCGGACACAAATGCCTTCAGTTCTTCAAATTGGCTCATTTTTAACCACCATCACAGTCTACAGATGCACAGACTGGATCAATATAATATTTAGTAGCGCTCTTCAGCGGAGGCGGGTCGCGAACCACAGCGCCACCTACTGTGCCGGAGTGTGTTAACCTCACAGCTCTGTATTTAGAGACACACTGAGGTTGTGCTGTTTAGCACCCTCTCTGGTTGAGTAGCGCAATTGTCTGTAACCATCATTATGAATAGTGTTGCCTCATCTCCTGAATTTTATGAAGAAATAAACGATGAACGAGTGAGCAAAGAAATTACTTTAGTATTACAGTATAATATTAACCAAACTCAAACACAAAGGATGTGGAAAGCAAAAAAGAAATTTTTTTGAATGACTTACTAATCCCACTAGCAGCCCTTTGGTCTCAGCTCACACCAGCGAGTTTATGCTAGTACAATACTGACTGGTGTATGGGATCTTGATGATTGCACTCTCTCTTTTTCTTCCCTCTTCTGACAAAAGTTTCTGTGAGCTTCTTTAACTACAGAGAAGGTCAGAGCTGCATTGTGTCTTTGGATACTTTGAGAAAGCAGATGACAGGGTGCTGGAAGACAGCAGTGAGATGTGCTGTAGGTATGACAAAGAAGCTCAAAATGCATCAAAGATCAGCTCTGAGCCCTCTGGTTACTATGGTGATGGACAAGCTGGCAGATGAGTTTAGACAGGAATCTCCATGGACTATGATGCTTGCAGATGATACTGTGATCTGTAGTGAGAGTAGGGAGCAGGTGAAGGAAAATCTAGAGAGGTGGAGGTATGGAAAGAAGAGGAACGAAGATTAGCTGCACCATGACAGAACACATGTGTGAATGAAAGGAACCCAAGTGGAACAGTGAGACTACAGGGAGCAGAGACAAACAAGGTGGACGATTTTAAGTACTTAGGGTCAACAGTCCAAAGCAACAAAGTGTGGAAAAGAAGTGAAGAAGTGTGTGCAAGGTTAGAATGGGTAGAGGAAAGTGTCAGGCTGGATGTGTGATACAAAAGTATCACCAAGAATGAAAGGAAAGGTGTACAAGACGGTGATGAGACCTGCAGTGTTGTATGGTTTAGAGAGCCTTCACTGAGGAAAAGAAAGGAGGAAGAGTTGGAGGTAGCAGAGGTTAAAGAGGATGCGGAAGAGAGGGTTGGATGAATGTATATATGAAGATGTGTAGCAAAGGTCTGTTTTCAGTTTAATGTCAGTTTGATTCATTTTAAAATTTTCAATTTTTATTTATTTTGAATTGGACCTTTTAAAATATTTTTTAATTCCATTTCAGATTTTATTTTTATTTCACATTCAGTTCTTCATTTCATTAAATTTAGGGTTTGTGAGGTGGGTTTGCAAAATGTCTCTTAAGGGTTGATTAACCCCGTGTGTTTAAGTCTTACTCGTGAGAAAATCATTTCCCATCTTGTGCATATCCTCCTAAAAAGTTTCTGAAAGTGGTGCCTTCTTTAATGCCAGAGTTAAATCTCTTCTACCATTCATACCAAACTGCCATTCTGAATTATTTTCCTTCATCTTCTCCAAAGAAAAGCTCTCAGCGTTATCTCCTTCTACTGAACAAAGGCGTCAGCTTTCCTATTATTTCTGACCTCAACACATGCAAGGACCCAACAGAAGTGAAACACTTTCTGAATTCCCAAGTAGGTTTAATCATATTTCCATCATCAATTCATCTCTTGTTGTTCCTTATGAAGTCAAACTATGTTGAAAACATTGGCTGCAGACACCTCTATGCAAGCGCTGCACTAGATACAATCAGAAATCTATTGCTGTTGAAAGAAAGTGAAGCTGAAATGAATTTGATGAACATTTTTCATTGCTTTTGTTCCAAAAGTCAATGTGCTGGAGTATCGAAAGTTAATTATTGGACTTTCACTATGACTTTGCATTTGAGTTTTTCGGTTTACACTAAATACGCCAGGCCACAAGTACCTCAAGAAACAAATGACTTGCTGCAAAAGACGAAACAACTCCCACGCCACCACACTTCTGTCCATTTCTAGCGGTGAACTTATATTTGGGTTCTTGAATGCAGCCAAACGCTGGTTCTTCCTATTAATCAAGCCGAGTGTATTAAAACACCTGCTGACCTTCCTCAGTCTCTGTCTCCTTCGGAAATAGTAGCTGTTTTTATTAAGCTGACACGATTTGCTGTTTTGGGGTACATAACCTGAAAAGCACCCCCCTCCTCCTCACTTAACTGGACCCCTTTCTATGTGGAGTTTGCATGTTCTCGCTGTGCTTGCATGGGTTTTCTCCGGTGTCCAAAAACATCATCGGTGATTCTAAATAGCTCACAGGAGTGAGTGTGAGTGTCTGTTTGGTTGCATGTCTGTGAATACGTCCTAATATTCCTCACTTTTTGCCTTAACTTTCTCTCCTTTCCAGCACACTTCGGGCGTCGTGAAATAACAGCACGCTGACAGAGTTCTTCATTTCTTTATTTGTAAAGATTAAATATAATTCTCAAAACAATCAGAAACTGTTGCAGGAACATGAGAGATATGAGAGATAAGTGTCATCGAGAGAAGAAAAATTGTGCATTTTAGGTGTAATCTCAAGTGCGTATGTCATATAATCGTTAACTATGTTCTGATTGAATACCTAGCTGGCCTGATTGTTCAATGGATCAATAAAGCATAAAATAATTTTCCTCAAAGGTAGACCTAAATGAACGGGAAAAATGTCCCTGCCGTCCTCAGGAGACCCACAAACTTCTGCATGTGGAGGAGGAGGGGTCACAGGTGTACCCATACTGACAGCAGTGCTTCCCATCTGCACAGCACTTGCCCTGCAAGTTAGTCATAGTGGTAGAAGATTGAGAAGATACTGTATCATTAGACTGAAAGAAAATAAGAACAGTCATCTCTAATGTATTACGAAAATACAGCCAACTTGATCATTTGTTGTGTTTGTGCTTTAATTACTTTACACCTAAAACTATTAAACCCCTGGAAGGATGCATAAACACATACCAGTGGGTAGGGACAGCAGGTCCACTGGCCGCTTTGTCCTTTGCAGCAAGTTGACCCGCCTGGGCAGTAATAACTGGAATCACAGCGAATGACTCCGTGCTCAGGGCTGCTGATGCTGCTGCTGCTGGCTTCTATTAAAGCCATCATTGGTGTCTGGAAAATGGAAATGATAATAATAACAAATAATAATGATTAAATATTGAATTAAAATCCAGCTGTGTACATCATTTAACTAAAGTTGTGTTTAATGTTTAAAAAAGTGTTGTTTTTTTTATCTCTCTCTCTCTCTTTTCCTGACTCCTACTGAAGCAGTAAGGATGTGATTAGTGTCTTTAAAGACTGCTTCTGCATTTGTATTTAGTTTTTGTTGAACAATGACATTGCCTAATATATGCTCTTCATGTGAAGTTGGATTTGCCTAATTTTATGAGAAGCATGTGATCGTTACTTTCCCCGATTCATAAAACCTTAAAATCTTCGCCACGTGATGTTACAGGTTTTGCAACCACGACAGAAACGAGCAGTAAAGATAAGATAAGACTTTTTTTTTTATCATGTCAAGCAAATAGAACCTAGTCAGCCTCTTGTTAGTATTTAATTGATATAGAAAAGTTGCTTTAAAACTTCAAAGAGGAAGTGCCTGCATACACCTGCAGGAGGGTGAATAAAGTGAGGTATCTGTTACCTCCAGCCCGCTGTTGTCATCATCTGACATTGAAATGAGAGATGCCGGGACTGACGTCAGAGCTGGTTTGGGGCTGAACAGATACTTTAAGCCGTCCCTCACACAGTGGGTGTAAGTGAGGTCACAGTCGTAGCCAAAAGGACAACAGTGAAAGCCATCGGCACAACACTTGCCCTGCATGAAGAAGAAAAAAAAATCAAGAACCTAGGTTAGGGCACCGATGAGAGAGAGAAAAAAGACAAATTGAATTTCATTATTCTCATTTGTTTTATTGTATAGGAAGATGCAGGCATACTCACATGATTATAGTTGCAACAGAACCAGACACCTTTGGGGTGTTTGCAGCAGGTAGTGAAATCAGGACATACGTAATACTGGTCACAGCGGACAACTGAGCTCTTTTTCACCTCTGGGACATTACTGACTTCCTGAAGGGAGGTTAAAGATGAGTCTGAGGTGCTTGGTTCCTGTGCAGGTTCCTTCTTCACCATGGGTATGCTCATCCATGGCTGATCTAGTTTCTCACACATCTGCTGGATCATGTTACACTGAAATCCTTGAGGACAGCAGTGTGAAAGGTCAGAGCAGCACACAGCCTGCAGACGCACAAACACACACACACACACACACGGACTGGGTTTAGGTCACTGGCAGTTTTTAGCAAAACAAAAACAAACAAAATTTCATGTGACAGTTCTCTTCATGGATGCATCTGACTCACATTTGGGTATGGACAGCAGCTATACCCATGAGTGGTCAGGCAGCAGGTGCTGTAATCAGAGCAGATGTTCCCATCAGGACACTTGATGGAAAACACACCGCCCCACACACACACTCCTACAGACAACCACAGACTGATCCTCAGCATCTGAAAGAGAAAATGTCAAAGTTTTTTTATTTTTATTTATTTTTTATACCCAAGTCATGTCTGTAAAAGTGCATTTTTTCCCCCCACACAGTTCAAAGTCTGTATTTTCCTCTTTAATGGAGATCTTTTCTACTATCTACTTCTATCTACACTCCAGTGCTGAAGCTTTCAGTTTTGCTTCAGCTTTAAACAAAACTTCCGGGTACTCAAAGCAAACTCGCCTTGCACGTTATCATAAATCAAAGCTGTGGCTGTTTTGATACAGTTGTGCTGACAAAAGATTTCACACCGATTTGTGGATCCTTACCTTCTGCACACGAAGCCGTTCACTGAGCCAGTACAATAAACCTAACCTTTGGCTGTTGATTTAAACACTTTAGTCAAGAAGAGGTTTCGTGGAGATTTATAGCTCCTTACCTTCCTCAGATGAAGTCCACCAGCTTCCTGTCACACGTTTTCACACTTCAACTGAGCCAAAAAACACACACATGGCTCTTTATAGAGCTTTTGGGCACGCCCACTTAACAAAACTTTTGGAGTTAAAATTTTTATCACTTCCTCATATCCACGACAGATAACGACATTTCTCTGTCACAATACGAGAAGTTTCTGTAATCGCTTCCAAAGTGAATGGGATTCCTAAAGGAGACAACCACTCACAAATGCACCCTCAGCCACTTGATGCTTATCTCCAATTCATATTCACTGACTTAAAAGAAGAATTTCACCATATGATCTATTGTTGTTCTACTTTTAATTTAATGAATTTATACTTGCCCCCCACATTTTTCCCCATTATACACTAAGGTAAGCAAAATGAATAATATGTATAAAAGTGGCAGATGCAGGAAGATTAGCATGATTGAACCACTATTACCTCAAGCATCCACACCTTGGGTGTACCAGCTGTATTTGGAGAGCTTTTGCACATTTAAAAACACTGAACAGATTATATTTTCATCGCTACTGAGATTATTATATTTTAATTTCATTGAAGCCACATATTAAGAGGTTATGTTAATATGTAAACTAATTTATAGTGCCTTGGATCGTTCCCTTTTGGTCATGTTTTAGCCTTATGCTGAGATCAATTGTGTTTATCATTTCTTCCCTCATCAATCTACACTCTCACATGACAGTTCAAGTCAATTCAACTCAATTTATTTATATAGCGCCTATTTACGACATGTCATCTCTAGGCGCTTAAGAAACCCAGAGCTTGACCCCCGAGCACATGGCAACGCCATCAGTGGGAAGAAAAAACTGTTCACATGACTGAAGAAAGAACGAGTTTGGAGAATGTACTGATTGGTGGTGTTCACATTGAGTAAGAAGCCCTTGCTCAATCAAATATGTAAGTTTCCTTTTGAGAGATGTGGGAATGCATTGTCAGGTGTTTGTGTGTCTCCTTCCACGACCGTGGACCATTCAATCCCATATTATTGTATGTTTTTGTTCTGTTCTGTTGGATCTTACCGTTTCTTCTATAACTGTGAAATCTGCAGGCAGAAGATGAGCTGATGCAATGGACCATCAGTGACCTCATGCAGACTCATGTGACCCTTGTACTGTCTTTGACCTTTTTTTTTTTCCTTTTCCCAGAGGACCATTTCTCAGTGTCATGTGCTCCAGAACATGTCAATTTAATGCTTCCTTTTGTTTTCATTTTACAATAATTACAAAGTTCTCAAAGTTGTTGCTATGCTGTAGCTTGACTATGTTTGTTAGTTTGCATTTTGAAATAAAGAAAATAAATAACGCATTAATGAAACACCAGCAAATCCAATGCATTTTCTCTTAAAAAAAAAAAACATAGCTGATATGCTTTGGTAAGTACTTGCTAATAATGATCATCTAAGGGCTGTAAACAATGTTGATCTATTCTGAGGTAATTAAATATACAAAACATGAAATAGTAGATTTACATGAAAAACATGTTTGTTCACATGCCATGAATGAATGCTTTTTCGAGTGTGATATTACATCAGTGCAAAGGAGGATACGTTTCTCTTTTTGGGGGAGGTTTTGAATCAAGTAACAGCAACAATGGCTAAAACAGTACTTTATTTTTGAATTCTCACTGTTTATACATTTTCACAGCAGTGTAAGATCTCATCTAACAAAACAATTATCTTTTGCATTCATGTTAACTGTGACGCTAACATTTCTTATAATGGATCCAACTTCAATATGAGGCTGGCAAGACATCAGATCATCGAGTCTACATGCATGACACAGGCACTCGCATAACAGCCTCATAAAGCAATGAAAGAGTCGGGTTTGATGAAGAGGAAGGAACTTCCTGATGGCCAGTATACTGGAGTGGCAGTGAGTGTGAGGCACATAAAAACACAGAATGTGAGGTTGGGAGGGGAAAAAGACAGACAAAAACCTCCCTAAAGAATAATAAAATAAGAATCTACAAAAAAAATCAGAACATATATACTTAAAAAAAAAAAAAAAAACACGACATGTACCGGTAGTTGCCACTTAGGAGGGTGTTTGTCCCACATTTTCACTTCAAACACAGAATCCCAGCTTTACAAGTCTGTAGGTCTCCTTGTTCAAGCGCCATGACAGAAGCTGGATGAGAGAAATATTTGGAAGTCAAAAGGAAAAAAACAAAAACAAACAAAAAAAAAAAAATCAATACTAGTGTACTCTCAGGAGAATAAGAAGCAACTGCTAGTCGTGCTCTGAGTCCGACTGAGATGCTGCCTTCTTTTTCTTTTTTCTGCCATGTTTCTTGTGCTTCTTCCTCCTCTTCTTCTTGGACTTGTCCTGAAAGCATCAATATTTTTACGTTATGGAAGCAATGTTTTTGGTTTCATTTGAAACATTTACCTGCGGTCAGATTAACATTACGCTTTGAAACAAAACAGGTAAGTATTCCTACAAAACAGAGAAACTGATAATGGGAAGATATGTCACACAACCACCAGTATAATTAATAACAATTATAATAAAATAAAACGTTCTGAAAAAGGAAATTGCCTACTGTGTATTTCTCTTTCTCCTCACTACTTCTCTTTTTCTTCTTGGCTTCAGTCTGTGGGAGGGTAAAAAAAAAAAAAATCAACTGTGATTCTGGGAAAAGAGAAGTCATTAGCCACAGTTGCTTTTATTATTAAAACCAAGTAACTAAAGTATTGCATGCAAACATTTCCATTTAAACAATGATTGGTTTTTAACAAAGAGCAATCACACCAACAGATTTTATTTAAAAAAAAAAAACAAACAGAAGGTGATCTCATATAGATGACTCAAACTGAGCATCAGTATGGGGAAGAAAGGGGATGAATGTCACAATGTTGGTGTTTCCAGGCGAGGCTGGTTCAAGTATTTTAGAAGCTGCTGAACTACTGTGATTTTCAAACACACAACCATGAGAATGGCCAGACTGGTTCAAGATGATAAAGACAACAGTAACTCAAATAACCCCTCATTAATACCAAGTTATGTAGAATATAATCTCTGAACACACAGCATTTCAAACATGGAATCAGATGGGCAACAGCAGCAGAAGACCACACTGAGGGCCACTCATGTCACCTAAAAACAGGAAACTGGGGCTACAATTTGCCAAGACTCACTGAAATTGAACAATAAAAGGTTGGAAAAATGTTGCCTGGTCTGATAAATCTTGATTTCAGCTGTGACATTCAGAATGTAGTCAGGAATGACGTAAACAATATAAAAACCTGGATCCATCCTGCTTTGGGTCAAGTGTTCAGGTTGGTGGTGGTGGTGCAACTGTGTGGTTGGCATTTTTCTTGGTACACTTTAAGCCACTTGGTACTAATTTAGCATTTAGCAGTTTAACCACAACCTGCATGACACTTGTTGACCATGTCCATCCCTTTATGACCACAGATCTTCTAGACGCAACATCCAGCAGGATAATACACCATGTCACAAAGCTCACATCATCTCAAACTGGTTTCTTGAATATGACAATGAGTTCACTGATGCATACATGTATGTATACATGCATGTGTATGTAAAACAAGAACATATAAATCATTTAACATAGCTGATATGCTATTTTTTATTTTTATTTCACTGTGCTGTTTCACGACTGTATATTCTCATTACTTTGTGAACATGAGATGATGTCATAAAATGGTTTGAAGCTATACCTGTATAGTACTATGAATTACTATCAAAATTCACATATGAAACAAAGCTAAAATATCTTTTGTGATTTTTATCTGATTCAATTCAATATTGGAATGATAATGATTCCTAAATGAAGCCAAAGCTAAAATAAATTAAAGCAGATGCATTTTCCTGTCTGCAACAGATAATATAATATACGCTTTAATAAGTTCCCATTACATTTAAATTAAGAGGAACAAAAAGGTAAAAGAGGAAGAGGGGTCAAAAAATAGTTGCGCTGTGGTTGTAGTAAGATATCAATGTTTAGAATCATGTCCAAGCAACTTTCACGCTCTTTAAACACTACCTCCTCCCCGTCTGAATCAACAGATGACTCCGAGGATGAGTCTCTGTGACTTCTCTCTGCTTTCCTTTTTCTTCTATGTCCCCTTTCATCCTGGTTGACAAGACAACAAAGTTTATTAGATAAAAAAAAAACAACAAACAACCAAAAACATCAAAATCTGATATGCAAGTTACTGAATAAGAACAAATGACCTTATCTCTGTCTCCTTCTTCCTTGATTCGTTTTCTTTTCTTTTTTGGTGAAAAAAAAAATACATAGATACACATTATTTTTAAAGAGCAGTGCCCGTTTCTGCTGAACAAAATATGTCATTAGAACGATGATAAAAGTCTAACCTTGCTTTCAGCATCTGATTCTTCTTCTGAACTGTCCGAGGGTCTTCGAGCTGAAGACTTCTTGCGCTTCCGCTTTTTCTTCACACTCTTTTTTTCATCCTATCCAGAAAAGATTTTAAACATCAAATTTCTTATTTGATCAACACAACTGTGATTTAAATACAGTTCAATTACACTTTATTAATCTCAGAAGGTAAATCATGTTGCAGTTATGTAACTGTCAACCTAGCTTGCAAGAGACTATTGTTTTCTGATCAATTTTTGATTTAAATTTAAATCAACTAGCTCTGGTCACCATGACAGCAGCCAATGCTTTCAATCCATGATCTCTGTCCTGTCAAGTAAGATGCAACGTAACTGTCCCAAAAGAGCAACATTTCTACTCAAACCTAACTGATGCGGTGGGTAAATGGACAGTTCACAGACATCTTGGGGCCGTGGAAAAGATGTTAAAGGGTCAAATTATGGCTTTGTTTCAAGAAAAACATGGAGATAACTGGAAGTACAAAAACTGAACTGTCCAATGCACTGTTAAAATTAGGAAGGATAGTTGTAAACCATCAGAAATGAAAAAGAAATGTAGTTGAAAGGAAAAACTTAAATGGCCGTGCATGCTTTCTGAAATCAAGTTGAGGAAAAACATCAGAACTCTCAACAATGTTTAAAAGTAAAATGAAGAGCAACCACACTTTATACCCCCCCGTTTATTTTTCTAGGGGGACTTAAAGATTAAACTCTGGAGAAATGAAAAAAGTAACACGGTCTGATGAGTCAAGACTGGGCCTGTTCCAGAGTGATGAACCATCAGGTTTAGAAGAGCAGCAGGTGAAGTGATGCCTGAGGGTTGAGCAATGAATTAAAACTGACATTCAGAACCAATAATCTATATTTAATCTTGCTCATGTCAATCATTTAAATTATTTATCTTCTTTGAAATATTCATTAAATGACCATATATAAGCTGTGCGCTTCACTTCACCTATTTTAAAATCAAAGATATCTTCCCTTTTATTAGAAATACTTATTAGATGATGATTTCACTGCACTTAGTTTGTAATTTACAACATTACTGTGACTTGTTTGTATTCCTCTGTGGTAAGGTGCTTCGAATAAAAAAAACAGCTGCTAAATTTAATGTAAAAATATCCTAGTTTTAATAGTTGGTTATATTTGCAGTAAATGTTTTGTCAGTAATCTATGAGGCCAAAAAGTAAAGTGATATTAAAATCATGGCTCATTAATTGTAATCAAGGTTACTTGTTTGTTATCTAATTTAATATACCCTAAAAGCTAAAGGTTTTTCCTCAGCACAGCGATTCCTCATGCAACAATGTATGCATGTCATACATTTGTCCACTTATTAAAAGATATAATGGAATATATGCTTTCTCATTGCTTCTCAGCTGCCAGATTGGCCTTGTAGAAAACACAATGTTTCACTTTACGTTCAGACCATCTTTCACACAATTTTGCTGAATATTTACAGTGTTGCTGTAAATTTATTTGAAGGTTAAGATGAGCACATGGAACTGAAAACGTTTGACTTTGAGTGTCTGGTCCTACACCCAGGCTTGCATGTCTTACCTCGTCTTCAGACTCTGAAGATGAGCTGCTGGAGGAATCAGAACTCGATGAGGAGGAAGAAGATGAAGAACGCTTGACCAAAACACAGTGAAAGCAGGGTTCATTAGACTTGAGGTTATACGCTTCTCTGAAATTGACATCCACAACTCAATAAGAAAAAAATAAATAAAATCCAATCTTTTATGAGAACTGTAAACAGTAGTAATGAATAGTTCCCTATCAAAATACTGGAGGTCTCTCCTCACCCTGCTGGATTTCTTCTTTTCTTTCTTCTTTTTCTAATTACAAAGGCAAACAAATAATAAACTAAAATTAGTAAACATGACAATTAGAACAGAAATAAAATGAAAAACAATCAAAACAACATATGATCATACCTCTTTTTTCTCCTTCTTCTCCTCCTTTTCCTTGTCCATGGATCTTTTGTCTCTTTCCTTGTCACCTAGCATTTTCTCTCTGTTTTTTGCAAGCTCTTTTCTCCATCTCTGAAAGCAACATTTCAGAACTTTTATTTTCTCAACCGAGTGTTCAAGTGTGCCCCAGCCACAGTAATACACTCACAGAAATAAACAGCACAACTGTTTCAGTAGCCGTACATTTAAAGATCTGGAGCCAAACAAGTGGCACTCAAGATGAACTGCTAACTATAATAGTTTTTTTCCCACCTTCATCTTTATTGTGTGGTATTAGTAAATTATGTCTAGTAAACATGTTTTAACACCTTTAAATGTATCGAGTGTACATCACACAAATGAAATCAAAAGCTTGGACCGTAAGCACACCCACCATGTCTGTCTGTATGTATGAATATGAACGAAGACCATAAGCAACTTCCTAACTGACAGTGAGTTGCTTTTGGTTTGAAGAGTAAGATTAGAATTGTTAAAATAGATTCAGGTTAAAAGGGACAGAAAGTCGCCATCAGTAAGTGAAACAAACCTCATTCATTTTGTCCTCAAAGTCAGCCAGAGCTCTGGAGCCCTTTTTCTTCTTCTCCAACTGCTCCTTTAACTCTTCCCTGTCAAAGACAGTAGAATATGCTTGTAATTTGGGTCAAAAAGTAAAACTATCACAGTGGCTTAAATGCATGAATAACAAAATGTATTGATTCATTCTCGCTGTAAAGATATTGTAATATTTTTTTGTTTTCCTCAAGCAGCCAAAACATTTCAGCTGTGTGTCTTTCATCTGGGAATGAATGTTGTGGTTACAGACAGTAATGGATATTCCTGAGATACAGATTTAAGTTTTAAAGAAAACTTTAACTTCTGATTGGTTGTTAGCAAGTTCTGCACAAGATTTCACGAGAGGAACCAATGTGCACACTAAATAAAAAAAACTAAAACAAAATAGATTGAAAATATTGAAAATGTAAAGCAGCACATTAACATACACACACATATATATATACATATATATATATATATATATATATATACACACACACATATATTTTAATGGAATAGAGGGGATTTATAAAGACATGCATAAAGAGATTTTGGACCCAGATATTGGAAGCTAAATCTTCCAATCTTTCTCTCTACTTCAGAGAAGAGATGAAAGCTACAAATCAAAAAACAATCTAAAAACAGCATTCTGCAGGGTTTATTATTAACATCCAGCTTGCACCTGAATTTTGATATCTAAGTAGGGGACACTGTGTTTTCCTGTGTTTCAGGTAAAGAAGATAATGCAATCTTCAAACCTTTCTCGGTACTTTAACTACACTACTGTGTTTGCATTTGGGTAAGTCAACCTGATTTATTATTATCATTATCATTAATGGTGCAGTACAATAATGGAATGGCTAATTAGCATGTAAATGTGAAAACATCAGGAGACATGTGCAGGTAAAGCAACAACCCTCATGCTTCTTTTGTGTTGTTTAACATTTACTTCAGTGATCCTCTAACTGATCAGCTGCTGTGTTATATGCTGGTTCAATAAAAACTTTATTCAAATGGAACTTCAAAATCAAATTAGCTCAAATTAAATCCAGTAAAAGTCTGTCTGCCCAGTCAGTTTTCCCTCATTTCCTTACTTTTAAGTTGTACTATACAAACTTTAGATAAAAAGGGCAAAGTCTGTTTTTTTTTATATATATACTGAGCCTTAGTTGTTTTACAAATTCCAACATTCACTGAAGATGCTATTACAAATCTTTCAAAACATAATCTGATCTAACATTCAGTTAGATCTCCACCTCTGTCTCCTTTTCTGAATTTTACAGTACGGCCAAGACCATGAGATTTCTCTCAACGTCAAACATAGAAAAAAGAAAAATGCATTTTAAAGACTGCAGCATGCACGCTGAATTGATAGAGTAGTATTTAAATTTGATGCATTTCTCACCTTTGCAAGGTGTAGAAAGTTATTTCATGGTATCATGGTCTTGGGATTTTGATTTTGAACTTGAGTCTCATTTGATTCTATGATGCCCTGTTGTTTTTGGATTTTTGTTGTTGTCGTTTGTTTTGCTTGATTTCCTTTTATTTTAAAAGGACTTGACTCTTCTGTTTCACTTCCTTCATTGGTCTGTTTTCTTTTCCACACCTGTGTCTCCTCAAAAGGTTGTGCAACAAAATATTAAGTTATGGGTACCATCATTTTTGTCTAGGCCTGTTTCATTAGTTTGTTTTTTTAAATAATTATGTTAATCAGCAATTCAAAAGTGATGGCTGATTTTGATTAT
>JBAMYA010000003.1:3878019-3898426 GCA_037176975.1 Arrhamphus sclerolepis
CCGATCTCAGAGCACCACCTCGCTATTTTTGGTCTTTAAGTATCTCCCCTAGAACTCCGTTTAGACCCTGGTTTTTGTGGTTGAATAAATGTAGGTTGCGTGTCAAAAGTGGAAGGTTTCAAGGAAAGAACCCCTCAAAAAGAGACCGGTTCCTGGAAAAGGTTTGGGCAGTCCAAATGCAATTCAAGATGAAACTTTAGATATCTGAAGCCAGCTTATGAGCTTTACCCAAACCTAAAGCAGCAATGGAGTCAACAGAGACTGATAAGAGGAATATAAAGTTAGTTCAGTGTTTCTTTTTTTTTTTTGTTTGTTTTTTCTTCCTCTCAACTCAATGATACTACTAATAGAGCAGGGGGCTGCATTTTGTAGATGTGTAATACTTTCATATGTGCTTCCTGCTTCAGTGGAAAGGGGGCGGAAGTTGAGGCTTGCTGCATGAGATGAATAGACATGTGACCAGAAATAAGACATGCTCAGAATGAACACATTTGCTGTGGGGTCATTGAAGATTTTTAGAACAGTGAAACCTCAAGGAAAACATGAATGAAAGTCACAACTGCTAGATTTCAGACTTAATCATATATATGTTCATGATGAAATTTCAAACTTGCATTGCTTGATTTTTGTCAGGAATATTTAGCTGCAGTTACATGTTAGTGCGTATTATAATCTTGTTCTCCTCCCAAAAAAGGGCACAGCCACAGTCATCAATTATTCAAATGTTAGTTGTTTTCGCTTTTACAAACAAATCCATCACTGTTACTCTGTTACTCTTGCAGCTGCACGCTCAAATGCATTTGATTTCATTTTTATTGCATGGATTTGACACCCTGCAAAAAGAAAAGCCAGAGCTGATATGAGTGCATACAAAGCCTTCTAGGAAGAACCACACACATACATCCGCCTCACAGTTATTCGAAAACCTGGCCACAACGACAGATTAAGGCATATACATAACACCAGTTCACCATCACACCGGAAGACAGAATGCTTTAAATTTTAATTTAACATACAATTACACTCGACGGCTTCCTTAGTAGCAAACGGTTTTTGTTAAGCTGTGAATCTATTCAGGTAAGGCAACGAGAGCTACTTTCCAACACCACACCCCTGTCAAAATAATTAACCCCTTAACACCTCTAGACATGCAAATTACAATTAACAATAATAATAATAGAAACAGTTTGTGGGTAATTGTAGTTGTATTTTTAATTTTGTAGAATGAATTAGTTGGTAATCAGATAGTAACTGCAGGCAGCCAAAATTAGCAATAGAAAAAGAAATCCAAAAATACATTTAAAGAAGAATTTAGATGTCATCCTTAGCGCTGGCCCTTGCAAAATCTAAAAAAAAAAGAATCATGCTCCATCTTCACATTGCTGTTCGTCCTGAGAGTCTCCAAGAAAGGCTACATGATATTAGCTCTCTGTTCATCAGCTGCAGACAAAGCTAGCATGCCTCTAATGCACTTCATTTATTCTTTTAACAAAGGCTCTGCAGGATGCTTTTCTTACAAACTAACCTTTTTTTTTCTCCAATTCAGCTATTTCCATTTTCAGCATTATACCACATTTAGAGAAGTTTTTTTTTTCTTCTTCTTCAAAAACTTCCTTGTAATACACTTTTCTACCACAAGGCAGAATTTAAGCATTATTCATCGAAGTAAGAGAGACCCACCTGTTCCCCCAAAGAATCCAAGCACAAAATCTGGCCCAGTATTGTCAAGTTATTAATATCATAACCACCAAAGAAGTAAAGCCCAAATATCAGATTCTGCAGATTTCAATCATTACTTTCCACACAGAAATGCTTCTCCTCCATCTTCCGCCTTGCAACCTTATGTCCTCCTCGATAAAATACCTCCATTTTTCAAACTATTTTGAAACTTTACCCACCCCCAAAAAAGAAAAAACAAAACAAAACAAAAAACCTCTTCATAAAGTGCTGAAAACTCAAGTCAATACTACAAAATATCTCAAAACTGTTATTCTTCCCCAAGGAACAGGCTCTGAGTCATAACCTAAAACTAAAACTTAACAACTGTTTTTACAGAGATGATTATAGCAACACATGTGCTGTAAAGTGAAAAGAACATTCTCAAATTGTAATCTTCCCTTTTTGTGTCCTTTCCCCTCCTCTTCTTCCGACCACGTTTGCATTCCTACTTCCTTAGTCTCCCTTTCTCACCCTTCTCATTCTCTGTTCTGCTTCACATATCCCTTCATTAGCCGCTCCTGCTCTCCCTCCTCCATAGAGGCAGCAGAAAAACGGATACAAATTCTCATGTACAGTACGGTGACTGAGTCACAGAGAAGGGAGTCAGCCTTTAAATGTGCGTTACATTGTTTTGCTTTCATGGCAGCCTTTTCAGTCCGTCTCAGTCTATCCAACACCCTGCTTCCCTTCGGCATGATAACAGAAAACCCCAAGAGTCAGATAAAGCGAAATAACAAAAAAAAAAAAGAAGAAAAGAAAAAAGTGAAGGAGTGAGACAGAGACAGTGAGAGTGTGTGAGGCCGACTCCAGATTAAAGGACAACATTCTGGGAATTCCTTTCTGCTGAGAGCATCCTCCCCCTCACCACCAGCACCATCCTCCGCAGTCCTCACTGCTTCTCTCTTTCTCACTTCCCATGAGGGAGGAAATGGCTTCCCCTGCCCCAGAGGACCTCCAGACCTCCTAAGTCAGACCTCCAAGCCTGTCCTCTTTGCAACATCCGGACCTGTGCAACCAGTGCACCATGCGCGTACAATGGAATAATGTGACAATAGGGCGCATGCATGTGAGTGTGGGGGCTGTTTGGCTTGTGCTATGTGGAAGTACTTGCACGTGACTTGGAGAGCACCTGCTTTTGCCAGGCTGCATGTTCTTCACTGCCAAGTGTTCTGGTATGCTGATATCTACAAATATATGCAAGTAATCAAGCATGCATTTGATGTATAATTTTCCAGATTTACAGGCCACTATTCTTTTCACTAATTAGACACTGCAATCTGCATATGCTTAGATCTGTTAATAAGGTAGCATCTCCTAAACATCTAGCATCTCTTGATTTCTCACTTTCTGTCGTCTTCATCTGATTTACAATACACGTAACCATGTAAACCGACTGGATAGTCTGAAGAAAGTTTTAAGAACATTAAAATATCTTTCAAATTCTGCAGGTGGCAGAAATGATGCAATTCTTTATCAAATTTACCATCCAAACTTGCTCTTTAATATCGTGCTTGTCCTGAGCGCTTTTTAAATGGTTGAAAAAGCAACACCAGCTGTTTTCTTCTTTATCATAAATGATGGTGACAATTATAAACGCTCCCATGGCAGTCTCCCTTCGATCTCTTCTTTTTCCAGTGTAGATGTTCAGAATAACCCGATGCCGTGAGGACGTATGAGCCCGGGGCTTAGGGTCACAGCACCGGTGGCGATGGGGTTGATGGAGTTTGGCTGGGAGCCCATGTTTACATTCCCTCTTACTGAGGAAGCCAAGGATGAAAGAGCACCACTGCACACAGACACATACCCTCTACACACATGCACAGCCACAGACAAGTGCTTCACATGCACAAGAGCTGACAAATTACTGCTGTAATTGAAAAAGAGGGGGAGAAAAAGCATGATGGGAAGTTTTGACTTTTAGCAAAAAAAAAAAAAAAAAAGTGCAGTTACATCTCAGTACACTGGCTCAGCTGTTTGACAGTTTGACTCTAAGGCTCGAGTTTAATTACATTCCTGAAAGAACTCCATCACAAATTAAAGTCTTCCTCTGTGAATCTCTGAGGGATACAGACTATGTAGGTAGGCCACATATGGGAGAGGCGAAGCGGATGTCCTAATAATAAGCATAAAAATGCACTCAAACTACAGCAGTGCAAAGCCTGTGATGTTGTGTCTCCAGAGAGGCCCCATTCAAGGCTCCAGCAGTCAGCCATGTTGTAAACATTATTATTTTACTCCTCCCTCACTTTCTCTCACTTGTTTTGAAAAAGGGACAATTTACAGGTCTTACAATATTGATGTTCTCAGCCAAGAAAGGACCGAAGATTTAGAAGGTAGATGTGAAGCAAAGCTAGACTGAGACAGGGGCTCAGAGGACTGAAAGAACGACAGCGTTAGAAAGAAAACTGCAAGAGCAGCACACAGACTGTATACAGTAAAACAGAAAAAAAGGGGGAACTGCAACTGTTGCCAAAGTATGCATACCGTATAGGAATGCAGCACGGGGCCCTCAGCAAACGAAACAAAGACAGCATAGTCAGTGGCTCTCTCTCCCCAGTGCTACCACATCCGCACATCATTAGCTGGAAAATTCCTGAAATATGCTGTAATTTTTTTTCTCTCTTTTTTTTCCTCCTTTTCCTCTTGCTGTTGCTGGTACAGACGAAGCTGCAATATCCAGGTGACCCTGCATGCAGATGCAATACCAGTCCATTCTCTCCACCTGGAGCGATGCCAAGTCATCAGCACCAGTTAATGCAGTGAACTGCAGAGGTGTGTGAGTGAATCTGAGTGTATTGTTGTGTGGTGGGCTGCTGTGTTAAACACAGCCATAGGGGGTCCACACAAAAATAAAGAAATAAAAAGAATAAACAAACCTGCAATGGGAAAGGTATAACGTGTACGCGTGCGTGTGTGTGTATGTATGGGTACTCCTAAAAATATCTTCATTTTCCATGTGTGTATGTGCAACATGTTTGTGAACTGCACGTGTGTTTCTGTGCATGTGCTGTCAAGCTGGGGCCAGCCCGTTTTCT
This sequence comes from Arrhamphus sclerolepis, assembly GCA_037176975.1. Taxonomy (NCBI): domain Eukaryota; kingdom Metazoa; phylum Chordata; class Actinopteri; order Beloniformes; family Hemiramphidae; genus Arrhamphus; species Arrhamphus sclerolepis. Next base: position 3,882,774 of record JBAMYA010000003.1, read on the forward strand.
CCAACTGACTGCAGTCAAAGCACTGAGGATGACTTTTCATTTTTTTCCCATGTGGAGCTGTTTGAGGAGATATCTAAACATTCCCAGAGTGCGCTGCACGTGCTCTCCTGCATGCAGTGCAAGGGTTTTCCCCCCCTCTTCCCCTCCCTGCTTGCCTTTCTTATACTCCAAACAGAGTAGAAAACATGATGTTTCATGTACATTCATGCATATATATATATATATATATATATATATATATATATATATGTGCATACATATATGCAGATTTGTCTGTGATGAAAATTTCCCATTCCACCACATCCCCCAAGGGTGCTCTATTGGGCTGAGATCTGGTGACTTTGGAGGCCACTGGGGTACAGTTCAAGATACAAGTTTGAGTTGATTTGAGGCTTGTAACATGATTATCCTGCTATAAGCTGCCATCAGAAGACGGGTAAACTGTGGCCATAAAGGGATGGACATGGATGGACATGGTCAGCAACAGTACTCTTAATTAATACTTGTAGTTCCACATCAAAAAGCTACAAGTAATATTCAAAGTGTAACAAGGGTGCAAAAATAGGAGATCATTTAAATGAAAAATACCAATCATTACTGAATAGAAAGCATGACTCCTTCTCTTGTGTTGTTAAAAGCCCGTCTGCTATTTGAGCGCTGGCAGGAAATCTGGTTTCAATTTGCTTAATGTCGTGAGATATGGGTGTCTTATTCTGGTAAGAGCAGTGGGAGGGCAACAACCAGAGGGAACTAGGGGAAAACACTGGGAAAATACCTTTCAATAGGTAACAATTTGACTCCTCTGCGCTGTCACACTCATAGTTTCCAGTATACTCTGTTATTGGTGACTGTGCAGACTGTCTAGCCACAGCTCTTACAATAATTATGATAAATAGTTTATCTGATCATTTCAAAGTAAAGATCATGTCAGTCAAGATTCAATAAGTATTCCTTTATCAGTCACACGATGGGGAAGTTCACAACTTGCGACAGCAAAAGTTATAGAATGTCTGAAAAAGAAAGTAGCAAGAAAATAAAAAATTGAAAGATAAGCCTGCGTAAACTAGTTCAGCCTACAAAACAACACAATTTGGCTTTAAGAGTCTTAACGAAAGTGAAGATTTTCAAAAATGACTCCACATATCATCTCATTTCCTGTAATCCATGACAAGACTTCTTTCTGTTTTGAAAATAGGGGGAAAAAAAATGTCCAGCAGAAATGGCCAACACAAAAGTCTGGTGGCATACCTCCTTGAGTTTTCCAAATCCAATATTAGCCAACGACATGCGCATGACATGCATGGGAGTGTAAACAAATGAGTTTCATGGGACCATCCAATCAGGCTTGTACTACAATAGTTGCCAATGTGGGGACGGTGTGGAAAGAACCCCCACGGTCAGTCTGCTGGAGGCTATCTTGTGAAAACAAAAATCTTACCTGACCTCTAATCCCCCGTCACCTCCAGATCCAGGGCTGTTTTCACAAATTATCTCAACAGCGGGAGTGCTCTTCATCGTGGCTGAGCTCCTTCTCACAACATTTACTTAAAAAGATAGAGACTTCCTTTGCTGACGGGTAAAAGCGAAGTTGGGCAATTTGTGTAGGCAGTTCATCCAGTGTTATACTTTCCATGTACAAGAATGTCCATGCTGTGTACATTTCAGAGTGGGCGTAATCTGTGGATATTTCTGTCCTTCCAGTTAGTGTCACTCTACAAAAAGGTAACCAGCGTTGGGAAAACCAAAATGGACACTCAGACAAACTGAAGCAGATCTACTGCACAGGTATGAAACCTGCCGTCCAAGCAGGCCAGAGGGAAGTAGATAAGTAACGACGACCCATCTGCGGTGAGTTGGGCTTTCTTTTACCACAATCTCGGCTCACTGGAGATTCTAGCGGACCATCCGGTCTCTAACTTCTTAGAATAGCTCCTTAATGGTCTAACTACATAACTTTCCTTTTAGTCTAACGCTTAACCCATTTAGAGACAAACAACTGGATCTCTATTAGATAAGGATTGCTGTCTAGCTGGCTCTTTGATCAAATGTGCCTAAATTTGTACTAGTATTTGGAAGTTCAGCAGTCATGTTTTGACAATGTATAAAGATCCTTTTTGCTGCACAGCAAAATAACAACATTATTTTAAATAAATAAAATCCCCAACTGTCATAGCAGAAGTGGAACCTCAGAAGGAGAGACAGAATAAAATGATTCCTTTGCAGCCTTCTGTCAGATTAATCCATCATCCTGTAGTCAAGTCAGGGTCAATAAAAACCAACAACAAAGAACGGTCCCTAGGGAAGTGCTCGGGGCAGCCTAATCTGGACCCCCATACCAGCCCAATGTGTGGTCCCCCTCCCCTCCTCCATCTCTCAAAGACGGTTTAAAAACATGCAACACGATTGGTGAGTGATGCCAACGGAGCTGCAAGTCAGATGCAGCAACGCGTTCACACAGACAGGCTCCATGACACATTTTAATGCACACACATTGACCACACAATTTGTCAATGACTTAAACACTGAGCATGTTGCTAGGTGAAAAAGCAAATTCATCACAAAAAGAGAAGTTCAAGCTTTACTGGTAAGTCATCAGCAGAAAGTATAAGACTGCTACAGTCAGATAGCAATGACCGAAGGAAAAAAACAAAAAAACAAAATGAGGGACTTTGACAACTTTATGCAAATGCACAACCGTGTCATTCTACAAGTACTAGATGAATCACTTTGAAGGTTAGAAAACTGTCGTGTTTGCTTAAGCAACAGCAATTCTCGAAAGCCCATCTGTTTGCCAGTAGCGGTGGCATAAGTAACTTCAGTTGGGCAAAGGGGAAGATCCTCCTAACCAGTGTGTGCTTTTGTGCATATGTGCACACAATACAGTGTAGATTGTGTTCTTTTATTAGTGAAAGGAAACAATGAATGCATGAATGGAGATTGTGTGCATGTTTTTTGTGTGGAACGGTAGGGGGATTCCAGACACACAAACATTATTCTGGAACTGAAGATCCCATACTCACATTGCAGAGCTCCACTACTGTGCATGCATGAGCTAAATACACACACGCATGCACAAGCACACGCACACACACCTCATTTTTGTGGCCCAATCTAACCGAAGAAGGAAATGAGTGTGTGAATGTGTGTGCAAAGCACACTCAAAGTATTAGATTGTGTGTGTGTGTGAGCGCGCGCGCGCGCGAGTAGTTTCAGGGACCTTTTCACCCAAAGGTGAATTCCCATAGTGATGTTCAACCTTCAACAAAAAGTGTCCCCATGTACTCATAAGAGAAGCAAAAGAAGACAAATGTTCCAGTAAAACTACATATACACTGAAAAGTGTGTGACACTATGCAAATTATCTGGAGAGGTACATCTTCCTATACAAGTGGGCTGTGAATTATCATCAATCAGGATGATAAATCTTTGAAATTAACTTAATACTTATCTTAATCCTCAACGTGACCCTTTATAGCCATTCTGAGAAGTTCTAGGTTACAGAAAGGACAGACAGAATTAGTCAAAAAGAAAAAGTTCTCTCTGAAATTCAACTAGTTACAAGCGTCAGTCTGTCAGGACAGTTATTATGCAACTTAAAGTTTCACTTGATGAATAAACAGTTTCACCAGTTATTTTTCATTTTCACTGTCAATATCATCATCATCAGAAAGTGATCAAAACAAATTGTGTCAAAAATGGATATCAGTTACTTATTCTTTTTGTGAAGCTTTAAGTATTGAGAAACATCGTTTGTCAACCGGTAATTTCCATGTCCCCTCATAACTACACAGCAAAAAGAGAAAGTTAAATATTTTGTCAAAGATGAGTAACATATAAACCTTTCTGAAGATTTCTAATTTTTCTTGTGCAGTTATCAAAGCTGAATGGGCCACGGTGTCAAAGCAGAAGAAAATGGGTTTCTACTGATAAAATATCATTCTCAGTTGTCTTAGAGGATTTTATTATTTTTAAGGAACTGTCACTGAACTCTCGGACCTAACTGGGTCTGCTGTCAGCAGAAACCGACAAGGGAACGACAAAGCAAGGATGGTGCGTCGTCAAGACAGCAACACCACTCCGTCACATGTCGACAATAAATTGAGGTAACTCACAGCTAGTTCAGTTTTGCACAGCAAACTAGGAAACCAAAGAAAGTAATGACAGATGACACGAGAAAGAAAACTAGAGAGCGATTGAGCAAAAGACCAAACAAGAGTAAATCTTGACAGCTAGACGCTAGAAGAGAAGACGGGATGAAGCCGAATGTGGATCTCTGCTTGTTATTGTTGGACAAGTAAGTTTGCCTACAAACATAAACTGACTTCAATTTTGTATTTTATGGTTTCTTTAGACGTGGTTGAGAAATCCAAGTTTGTGACTCGTTTGTCATTCATCAGATGTGTTCATTTAACAAAAACTAATACAAGTTATTCAGTTATTAGCTGGAAATGTGTTTTGAACAGCGTTGTTTTAGGAATCCAAATCTTCTAATACCAACATGGGCTATATTTAAAACAGCGTTAAAAAAAAACAAAACAAAAAAAAAAAAAACACATCAGCCACATGAAAATGAACATTGTAAAAATCCAAAGATGCATTACTGCCATTGCAGAAAAAAAAAAATCTCTTATGTTAATATTGCTCGTCATGCTGCTATGAAACTCAACATTGACATTTGTGTAAAAGTATTTTAGCTGATCAGTTGCTTTTCTCCTGCTTCTCTTTACCAGTTTATAATAAATACATTCACATGTAGAATGGCGACTGTCCTAAAAACTACACCAGTAAGTGGTGCTGAAAGTCTCAAAATTAAAAAGTCGGTGTGGATTGGAAGGTAGAAAGAAAGCTAGCCAAAATATGTTGAGTGTGGTGCGTAGTTTCTTTTTAAATGTTGAAAGAGAAAAAGAAAAACAGATTCTGAAAGCCCGATGAACTGGGATCATCATGGGAGTAGTAGAACACCTAAGTTTCACTGCAACTGGGTTTCATGCCACTGCCAGCAACTTAACCCTTGCAAGGCATAAAGGACAGAGGTCACAATGATCCAGCGCAGAGGCAGAGGTATCGGCGGTTAGGGTTAGCGTTTAGTGCCTTGTGAGGGTTAAACTGAAATACCACATCTAAGGGTTTTACCCTGTAAAACATACATAAAGACTGTTTGGACGTACTCATATAGCACCTTCTTTGAAACAAAACCAAGGACTCGTTTTCCCGTTAAAATTCCTTTTTCAGTTTGAACAAGTATTTGACTGGAAGTGCCTACCTCTTATGGTCCCTAGTATTAACAAAAAGCAACATTGGACCCACATCCCAGCAATATCTGCACTTCTGCTTATGAAACTATATCAACTATATCAGAATAAGATTGAATCTCAGTATCACAAGAGCAGCACCTCCACACTTTCAGAGGGACCCTCTGATCTAACTCCCTCTGTTTTGCTTTAATATAATGCACCATGATGGTATCTGGAGCTTGCACGACTGACCAGCAGCTATCATCCTCGTGCAGTCCACATGCTTATAACAAAACTTTAAGCTGCAGCCAGGTTCCTCTCATGGTTGTCGCAAAGTGAGACATGCGGCGAGCACACAAGACAGCAGAAACTCACAAAGAGAGAGTACTTGCCTTTGGACACCCGAGTTACCGTTCAGGTGGAATAGCTGCCTCATTTCCTCCGCCTCGTTTGCCATTACCAGTCACCTGTTCAAACAGCACCTGCGTATAACTTGTAACTGCTTCAGCAGGGACATCCTCCTTATCTACAAGCACAAAACCTCTGCTCAATACTCAATTACTCAATACTGGTCCTTTAACTTTGTCGGAAACATGCACACTGAAGATGGGTTAATATTGGCTCTTAGCCTTCATCAGCTGTTCAGAAGAATAGACATATTGTGTTATTAAATAAACAATAGTGCTCCTCCATGGTTTTGCTTATGACAGTTAACAGCAGTACTTTGTGTTTTCCCCTCAGCATCTGAGCCAAATGAATGAGGGGTAAACTGATTAAAAATGCTTAAGCATTACCTCTAGCTCTGATCTCTAATAAAGAATCAATACTGTCAACTGCTCTCATAAAAATGTCTAATGCAATAAGATGGTTAACTTAATATGAATTTTAGGCCAAGGAAACATGGTGTTAAAAGAAAACTACCTATGAGAATTCACTTGGTGCGCTGTTGTGGCTAGTCATGTGGCAGGGATGAGGCTGCCCTTGAGTGAAAAATCACAATTTTCGTGAGCTGATAACGATTACAGTGATGCAGTTGTGCAGATCCCTATTAAATATAACACTGATGGTTCAACACATTTAATCATGAAGAAAGTTATATTTTCAGCCGTGTCAATCCACTGCATGCAAACCTAATATGAAATGTTTTGGCGAGAAAACAACTTTATTCTTTAAATTCTTTAGACAAATTCTGTTTATTTTTTTTGGAATAGATACATTAACGCGTGTGCAGCCAAATAATGATGTAAATGATAAACAGTGTGTGTATGTGTCATGCCTCAAAAGGGCTCATGAGATGTGTCACCAGAAAGGGATGGTCTCATTTCTTTGATGTTTTTTTTCCTTTGTTAGCTTTCAAAAATGTTTAATTAACAACAATTACTTTTATTAATATAATAAAGATTGTATCAAAAAATGAATTTCATAAAATATTTAATTTAATGTTTATTTATACACCATATGAAGGCTCAAATTGTGTCTGTACATCCATGTTCATTTCCACGTCCATCTTATGAAACGTTTAAAATGTTAAACGATATCAAAATTACTAAACAATAATTTTAGAGCCTTGATAAACCTGATATTAGGTTTGACTCACCCTGACCCTAAACCTTTGCACTTTATTTATGGCAAAGTATTAAAAACAGGTGATGTTGCACCTGATAGTTTAAGATAAAAAAAAATAGGCTACATGTGCAGCACAATAATGTAATAAAAGTACACATTCATGAACCATTGGATATATTAATGCTTCAATGATACAATGCAAAAATTGATGAGTTAAGTAATTTATACTTTCATATCTTTGGTGTCATCAGGTGCTTTGTTTTGTTGTTTTTTTAAACCATTGAAGTGCCGATAACCAGAGTTGTGACTCCATTTTGCATGTTAGGCTTAGTTGAGCCAGATAACTCGATAATATGTTGGATTTGTTGACTCTAGTTGTGTGCGTGTGCATGAATACTAAGCAGAAGAAAAAACACCATTAACCTAAAGAAAAATGTACTGAGTTACTGTTGCTGCCTAAATTGAGCTCCCAAGTCTCATGTCTCCTTATTTCAAGCTCTTCCAAAGACTCCTTTCAGACTCCCTCTCTATATTATCTGGTCATCAGAGCCCAGAGCTCAGCAGTTGGACATCAAAGTTCCGACAGAGGGAAGGGAGGGGTGTTTGTCTCTCCCTGTCTGTTCCATCTCTCTCTGTGACAGCCATTGAAGGGCTCCTGAGACAGGCCACAGAGGAGTTTTGGGGGTGGGGGGGTGGGCGCGTTTGGCTCTCACTTTACACAGAGAAACCCTATCATTTGGCGCACTTCTTCAGAGTTAGCTGCTGATGCCCTGTAAGTGCCCGCTACAAAACACTGGACACTTTTCATCCAACTCTCTGGAGATGAGAGGGTAGTTTAAGGCTGTGTGGGTGTGTGTGTGTGTGTGTTTGTGTGTGCATCAAAAAGGCTTGTTAACAATGTCTGCACGAGTAAGTTATTCACACCTATTTTATGCAGAGTTGTCCTGACTTCTTACATTTTCTTCGGTCAATTATGAAGTTTAAGTTTGTCTATTAAAAAGGAAAATTTAAAAGTTGAGCAGAACAAAAGAAAAAATTTAGTATTGCACTTAAATTTGGAATTTGATGTTAATATAGTTAATAGAATCCAGGAAAAAAAACTGAGTAGACAGGTGCAGTAGGGCTTGGTTGGCACTATGGCCAAAACCTCACATGACATCATTGTCGGGGAATATTCCCCGATCAAAGCTCTGACCCAGCATGTCACACAGTTGTTGAACTATTTTTCCACAATGTTTGGGATTATTTGCATTTACACCTGCTGGGTTCAGATGTACTAACAATTGACTCACCACAGATGTGAGCGCCATCTGGAAGCTGTAGATGCGGGCAAGCCCGAAGTCAGCTAACTTGATCTGTCCTCCGCTGGTGACCAGGATGTTTTGGGGCTTCAGGTCACGGTGGACCACGCGGTGTGAATGCAGGAAGTCCAGTCCCTGGAGCAGCTGGTACATCATATCCTGTAAAACAAGTCCAATAAAAAGCGGCCCAATTCAAATAAAACAAATCTGAAAACCTGAGTTGAAGCACACAACACAGGCCAGACTGTAGTAATCCAACTAAAATTTGTAGTCATGAATGAGTCAATTTGAACTGATAAATGCAGTTAACGAAAACAGATGGCAACTCGGCTCCTCTTTAACAAAGGCAAAAAAAGAACAAGAAAAAAAGCCTGAAAGACACGACTCTGCATTGGGAAGTTCAATACAAAAGCTGACACATCATGGTATTGAGGGAGTTAACAAGGGGAGGCCTGTATCTCGTCTTCTCATCTGCAGCAGATGTTTGATAACTGACACACATGAATGAGTGATGGGGTAAGAAAGAGGCCCCTGCTTTATACATGCACAGATCCGCACTACTCAGCAGCTGTCCTGCTTTAGTTAATTGTTGCTTCCTTTCTTTTTATGCCCAAAGACTGATCTCAGAAATGGCTATATTATAATCACTTCATCCATGCTAAAGTCAAATGTTGCAAACGGGAGCCAGTTTCAAAACCAGCTTGGACTTGTTCTTTTCAAAACCAAGTACTCACATACAAGTCTCACACCTGTAAACAAATAAGGAGATAGAAGGGATTGTAGCCAGGTACTTTTGGCAAACCTGTTACTTCAAAAGGTTTGGAATAATAGTCTTAAGAGTGACACTTACTTTTATATCTTTTTATGAGCTAAAAAAAACGAAAAAGAAAAAAAAAAAAAACTCTTTGTTGGAGACAATGTGGAGAGAAGAGTTTAAATCCTGTGAGCCTGGGATTGTTACATCCTAGTCACATAAAACACATGTTCCCCCTACACACACACACACACCCTTAACCCCCCCACACACACACAAAAAAAAAAAAAAAACTCCACCAAGACCCCACAAGTGAAGTGACCTGAGCCCACAGCTCTATTCAGTGGACAACCAGCTGGTGTGTGAGTCAAAGCGGCCTGCGTACTCAAGCAGAAAACATTAGCAAACGGCGCATGGCTCGCTGCTGCACTAGCCAGTGAAGAGGAGACAGGCCACCCAACACAATGCGGTGCTGACGACGAGTGATGTGAGACAAACAAACTGAATTCCCCTCCTGGGTTGGTGAGAACATGATGAGTGACTCTACATCTCTCTTTCTGTGTGTGTGTGTGCATCTCAACATGTGTAAGAGCTCATCAGTATGTGTGCAAGCATGCACATGCGTGTGGGTGCCCTCTGACCAAGGGCAGGATGTATAAACAGACCTTCCTTTCTACATCTCCATTCAGCCATGACCTACAGAGGAGGGCAGCAGACAGACAGAGCCATAGGACGGAGGCAGGCAGTTGGCCATTTTGTTTGTGTGTGTGTGTGTGCCGTGGGGGTCGGACACAATAGCATTCCCCCACCCATCAGTTCCTCTCTGCTTTAAATAGTCATTTCACTGAGCTTCCTTTCATAAGCATTTCCTAGTAAACACTAATTATCTCAGAAGTGTGACTCTTGGACACCAGCAATCTTGGCCTTCTTGGCCTTCTCTACAGTATCAATTACAGTCACAACTAAGTAAGGAATATCTGATCAAGTATGTTCTAGAATATAACTAAGCATAACCAGTGGGGAAACATCAAATTAGAACATCAAAATGGTAAGATTAATACTGGTACAAAGTTGATGACCACTTGTCCAAAAGTAAATAACTCCACTCAAAGTTGATTTTAGTGGCAAACAGCAGCAAGCAACTCTCTTTAGTTCTCAGCCAAGTTGTTTGTGGGGTCCACAAACAACTTGGCTAGGAGGAAATAAAAAATCAAACAGAAAGGCAAAAGGATCTGACAAAAAAAAAAAGGAAAAAGAAAAAGGAAAAAAAAAAGTCGATGGACTGCATGAAGCAATCAAAACATGGCTTTCCGAGTTCACCTTCTTTTCTGATGCAAATGTACCAGAGGCAGCCATATTGTTTATTGTAGCTAGGCACAATATAGGACATCTGCCAGTTAACGTTAGTGTAATTCCCTCCCCATGCTTCATTAACCTCCCCCTTCTTGGGCCCACAGAATGGAATTGTGGAAGCTGGGATGATGGTGGTGGATAGTGGAGGAGAAGGGACCCAAGCGCCAGGCTGGCTTAGGAGCGCTGAGGCTGGGGCAACCAGGCTGCTTGATGTCCTTCCAGCTCATTTAATTCCTGGAGGAGGGCCTCTTTCATCAATGACCATGTGGTGGGTCTTGAGTCTGAGTGGGTGGTGGAGGGGCGGGGGCTGAAGTGAAAAGGATGGGCCGTGGTGGGGTGTCTGAGTGCTGGGGATGTCTTTAGGAGAAAGTATGGTTTTTCTTTTCAGCTTAGGGCATTTAGCTGAAAGGTTATTGTCGTTGTTGAGTGGGGAAAAAAGTTTCAATATTTAAGCCTGAGACTCACAAGACTTTAATCAGGTGAGCACTGGTATGACTGGTCTGCATTCTGGCGTATGGTATAGCTGAAGGCACAAAAAAAAAAAAAAAAAAAATGTCTGAGGGTATAATGGGGTCACTTTTGGGTCACTGTGCTGTGTCTACTGTCCTAGAAGTAACAGGGGATGGTGCTTATGATGTGTTGTCACTCCTTGTCCTTCTGTTCCCCTTGAGGCTCCAGCTGCACGGATGTTAGGAGAAAGCATAAGGAGGAGGGGTGGCTTAATGGGTCGACATGCTTCAAAGAAGAGCTTGTCCAACTGATGAACAACACTCGAAACATCCTCACTCAAATTCCTCCCAATTAGAACCGTGCACATGTGAAGATTTGTCTTTATTTTCAAAAGAAATCTGAAAATTCTATATTACGCAGCCAGAGGAAAGCTGTTTGGACTTGAAACAGTAGAGCTCATATATTTATTTTCCTGCCTTCTATCTACTTCTTTCCTCTTTTGTCAAGAATGTGTTATGAAGCTCAGATCCTGTACTTTAAACAAAATCGGGGTTCCCATTCACTCTTGACTGTAATCCCCTGCAATGGGTCATTTGAAGGAAATGGGTTCTCAAGTGTTCAGATCTGTCATCCTCGCCTCAAATATGGACAATCAGTTCAAAACCCTTTTCCCTTTTGACCTAGATGGTCATGCCAAAGACTGCAGTTCTTCTATACGACCTATTGGACCACGTTAAAACCTGCAGTTTATCATAATAATATGACCACCTTAATAAATTACAACCTTTTACAAAAGACTTTAATGTTTTGGCATTATAACTACATAAAGGGTAAAGTGTCCTAGTGTTATTTTAGGCATCCTATGGATGCACGGAGAAGTCTAGGGTCTGTCCCTTGAAAATCATCCTTCACGCTAAAAACCCAAGGTGACCCAAGTGCTCAAAGCAACAGATGACATCATTGTGGCTGTGTCCACTGTTTAAAGCCTATGATTTGGACATTGAGAGATGGCTCAATGTAAAATACATCAAACTGGCCCAAAAACGTGCAAGTATTTTTTAACTGTTTTTTTCCCCCCAAAACGGCCTTCAGATAAAATGCAACATTGTTATTGTTGAGTTGTTACAGTTTTTTGAAGGAGGTCAGGGACATTGGGATTTCTGTTCAGTTGCAAAGTGAATCAGTTACCTTGAGAACTCAATCACCATCAAAGCACAAGACTGAAATCAGAGTTTCCACAAAACAATGCCACAATAAAATGTGTCATACTATTACTTTGCTTTTCTGACAATAGATTATGGCAAAAATATTAACATTTTTAAATTTGGTCATAGGGTTTGTTAAGATTTTAAAATGTAAATAGTTCATACTTCTCAGTGGCAAATCCCAAAAATCATTATTGGCAGGCTGGACTATTACTCGACAGTTTGTCACTAGTTTCAACTGCAGTTTCTGTAACTTTCATTTTGCCCATCAGATTACAGCTGAACACACATTAAAAACTGTATGTGTTGTACAAAGAATTACATTAGGACTCAATTAAAGGAAATTTAAGTGGGTTAAAAAATAAGTAAGTTTAACCATTTGTAAAGAGCATCATAGTATCAGAACTTCTTTTATGATGGTCTCTGCCATTACCTGTGCTCAGCGATGGACTGGCTGTCTGGCAAATGTCAGGACAACCACTTTGTTTTGGGCCACTGAGTGCTTTCCCGTTGGAAGACCTGTTGTATTATTATGTTGAGCATGAATATCTGTGCTTAATGCGCCTCTAATAGTGTATTCTATTCTGTTAAATTGCTGACCACCAACCATGGCAGTAACAAGAGTAATTATCAGTTTGTTTTTTTTTCAGCTGCAATCTAGTTAATTTTTACAGTTTTATCTCAAGCTTTTCATCTTAACGTACTGCTGGGTTTGTCAGATTTGATTATAGGACCATTCTGATGTCAGGGCTGCTTTTTGAGCCTAGCTTCACTTTGCCTGCACTGAAAGAAAGCATATTCTGGACTGACTGATGCACCGATCCGCTGTTCTGGAACTGAGAGTTGTCCATAGACTCCCACAGACAAGTTCAACTGCAAATTGTAAGCAGTTTTTACACAGACTGTCCAACACCAGTCACCAAAATGCAACCTGTGTGCTGTTCATATAGATCAAGCTAAAGTCAGCATAATCACAAGCCCGCATATAAATGCGGACAGAAAGCAACCATTCGGCAAAGACAATGTAATGTTGCTTTAACTGCTCCGTAATTATGTGCCACTACTCTGGAAGCCAAAACAACAAACATAGTACTTGGTTTCAGATTGCATGTTATCCTTTTTTTTTTCTTTTCATAAAGAACTCAACTCCCTTTCATTTTGCTTCAATTACTACCTCCCAAGATGAAAGACAGGTGACATTAAAGTGCTCTGCGTTTCCACTTTGGGATTGTTCAACATACAAAATGAGGCAGCGTAACTGTGGCTGCATGATGGACTGTAATTGATGGAGTGTCCAGTACTGCAGGTCAGATCATAACTGTATGTAGGCTAGCAACTCATTTTAAAAATGGCCAAAGCAAGTACAAGAAGAATTTGCACAGCTGCAAAAAAAGCCCCATTCAGATGTTGCATTAACAACGGCCCTGAAAAATCCAATCCAGAGTAACCTGCACTTGGTGTGTGTACACTCACACAAAGATTTGTACATAAATGCCTTGAGTAAGGTATTTTGGTACGCAGATCTGACCTTTTCACTCTGCAAATAAACACACACCTCATTTTTTGCTTACAAACATCAAATAGGTAGCATTTTTAAATCACTTAAGCCTGATTTATACTTCTGTGTAGCATAAGTATATATAGGCCACACATAGACTACCGCATCTTTGCCATTTATACTTGTGCATTGTTATCGCTCTGTAATTACACCATGAAGAGCTAGAGGGCAGTACAAGTTCTTTTCTGCAGCACTGTAGCTTTCAGGCAGAGCTTCGTTTTGATTATGTCTCATTTATACTTAAAAGTTAGCATTGAAGCAAATAAAGTACCTTCCATGAGTTGATGCTGATAACATGTTGAGGATCAGTCATCTTTACAGAAATTGCAGCAACCCAGCTTGAAAAGGATGAAGAGCAATGGAAAATAAGAAGAAAAGCAAACACACTAAGCCCACCCATCACATTTCTGGTGGGCTAAATGATGGAGAACTATAAATCGGGCTAATGTAAGCAGCTGGGAATAAGTTGTAACTTGTAGGGGAAAAAAGCTGTAAATAAGAAGATCTGACAGGACTTTTTCCAAATGTTTATCAAGCAAAGAATATGGAAAATCAAGGACTATACAACAGAAGGAAAGCTCCACCACAAACCTGAACAAATCAAATGACAAAGCTTTACTGCAGCCATTTACGCACAAATTCAAAAGGAGCCATTGTCCAAGCTGACAATTCCAGTTTATTAGCTGGTCCCTGAATCTATCCTAGGATAGATGTGTGTTCAGTCTGTGAAGAGAATAATGACACATATCACAGACCACCTTCAAATGTGTCCTCACTGACTGGATCTGAATCCGTCCTAGAATACGTTCAGACCTTGCATTAGCATGGGACACTTGTTAATCAGATTACCTCCGACATACTTCAATAAAAAGTCTGAATGGGCTCAAACAGATCTGTTGATAATCAGAAGCTTGTAAAATACTAATGACGCAGGCACAGCTTGTTTCTCGTTACAACACTGACCACATAAGCATGAGCGTACTCACTTAAAATGTCTAAGAGCTTTTAAACTGTTAATAACCAATAATAACTAATTTCCTTGGTATAAACACTGTACGTCTCAATGAAAATTTGATTAATCTCTTGTAGTAATTCTAAGTTCTCCAAGACTTCCTCCAGTCAGTGATAGCTAAAAGGAGTCTTTGAGAAGACTCAGTCTCCCCAATTCATAAAATCACTGAAGAAAAAAAAAATCCAACCAATAAATAAATAAAAAATGGTGGTATACAGGATTTAAAATACTGACAGCAGCCTATATAGTTTTAGCTAGCACACACTGAGCTGTACAGATGATAGATCTGAAGATAAACTTTGGTTGAAACCATTTGAAATATTGAGAAGCTGCATGTCTTAAACTCCCCACCACATAATCGCTCCCCAACTTAGTCACATATCGGTTGCTGTTGCCATCTGAGCCAACCACTCATTTATTTCCTTCTTCAAGTCAGTTCACAAAGACACAACACCCCTCTCATGTTCAATTAGCAAGATCATGAAATCAAGTCCACAATGTTCTCATGAGCTGCATTACATTTGTACACTTTTGAAAATGCTTATCTACGCATCACAACGAACGGTATAACAACCGCCAACAACACAGATGGGTAAATCTGCTTAAAAGTGTTGAAATTCTCTCTCTTTCCATCTCTCTCGCTCTCTCCAACTGAACCACATCAACTCTTGGTTGCAAACCATTCCTTCTTCTTTGCAAAGATTAGGTCATGCAAACGAGTTTGTTCATGAAGGGCATCCCTGGGGTCAATTACGGCACAGCAATCAGATTATTCTCCTAATGTCTTCTTTTTGACATTCCAAAATAGGGCTGCACAATATAGATCGAAAGTTTATCGTTATTCCAATAGTAATATTACAAAAACAACAACCAAAAAAATTGCAATAAATAGTAGTCTATTATTTTACAAGGACCATGCAGTAACGCTCTAAATGCCAATAATATATCTGGTCAGTCAGAATGGGCCTCAGTGCCCTAGCTGCTAATTTACATGAAGAGCGTTAATGTTGCAGTTATTACGGAGTGGAGTTCATTCATTCAATAAGAACGTTGCTGAAACAAAAATAACATTTCTGTTTTTTGTTTTTTTTTCCACAAAAGCTTTTTACTGCTGGGAAACAATGTTAGCTGCAAAGCAGAAAGACGAACCTCATACACTGGAGAAATGGTTTATAGATCACAAGCCCTACTACAATATTGAATTTCCCTTCTGGGATAAG